>CM070791.1:29863095-29913141 GCA_036346955.1 Dipus sagitta
GCTCCAGGTAGTGACCCCGTCTCAAGTTAAGTATGCATTTGAGCAATTGTTAAGGCACCTGAAGTTCTCCCTGGTTGTTGTATACACATGTACGGTGTGCACATATGCACATACACATGCACACCATACAATATAATACATCATTACATATGTAAAGAAAACTTTTTTCACCCTCATTGGGTCAGCAATGAGTTCTATTAAAACTTTTAAGGTTATCTTTGTGTTGGTGCACACCTTTAATTCCACCTCCTGGATCCTATAAAATTCAGGTTTAACGGTTAAACTCTGTGCATAATTCAAAAGAAACCCCAAAGTAATCAGAAACCAGAGGCTTGCCTAACTTTACTCCAAACCAGCTCAGAAAGTTGCACTTGGCAAGGTGGAGGTAGCTTTGAACTGCAAATGAGCAGCTGTCTTCTCTTCAGTGAAAGTACCTGTGCCCAGCACACACAGATTTGAACTGGTGTAAAGCCTCAGTTTTAAGGAAATCAGTCTCAGATCATCTACAGCCCAGGTGCCCTCCCCTGTTCACATGGTCTTCTTTTTCTGTAAATATAGTCTTAGGACCAAACAGAGACTACTTGATGAATATTTAACCAATGAAAACCTACTAAGTCTGACATCTAAACAAGGTGTGGGGCTGGGTGTGCTGGCATCCACCATGTGCGAGTTAGAGGTGGGAAGATCAGATGGAGTGAAGGCCACCCGAGGACAAGGTAGTGAATTCCAGGACAGCCTGTGCTATCGTGAGACCCTACCTCAAAAGAACCAAAAAGGGCTGCAGAGGTAGCTTAGCAATTAAGACTCCTGAGTGCAAAGCCAAAGAATCCAGTCTTTAACCCCAGGCCCCATGTAAGCCAGATACAGAAGCTGGTGCATTGTATCTGGAGTTTATTTACATTGGTTGGGGTGCCTGGTATGTCCAATCTCTCTCTGTCTCTCACCATTTGCCTCTCTCTAAAATAAATTTAAAAATATATACCTATATAAAAAAGAATCAGGTGAGTGGCTGGAGGAGAGTAAGAGTGCTGGCTGCACAAGCACCAGGACCTGAGTCCCATCCCAGCATTAAGGAGGAAAGTGGTTCATGAGCACACAAGTTGGAAATGGTGGCACATGACTTTACTCCCTGCATTCAGAGGCAGTGGTAGGAGGATCTCTGTGTTTTCAATGCCAAGCTGAGGCTACCTAGTCAATTCCAGGTTGTCATGGCCCAGTGTGTGACTCTACCTCAAAAAACAAACATCAAGAAAAAAGAGAAAGTGAATGGGGCAAGAGAGATGGCTCAGTGATTAAGGTGCTTCCGTGATGAACCTCCCACCTTTGTCTCCCAAATTCTCTGATTATAGCCATGTGCCACAACATCCATTTTGGTTTGATTTTGTGAGGTAGAATCTCACTCTAGTCCAGGCTAGCCAAGAATTCATTATGTACCACAGGGTGGCCTCAAACTCACATTATCCTCGTACTTCTTCCTCCGAAGTGCCACAATTAAAGATGCATTCCACCATGCTTGCATAGACTACCTAAAGTGGTGAGCTCTGATTTCAGTTGGACCCTGTCTCAAAAAATTATAGTGGAAAGCAACTGGGGAATATAATTGTTAACTAGTTACCTCATCACACATGTACAGACACATGCACCTGAACACATACCTGTTGCTACAGATATACAAGCACACATACACACATACTACATATATATGGAGAAAAAACATCAAGTTCAGAATGGCTTCCCTTGTTTATGCTACATCCCATTATTACAATTATGGATAAAGGGTATCATTTATTTACTTACTATTTATTTTCAAGAAAAGAGAGATAGAGGGAAGAGAGACAGAGAGAATGGGTGCTCCAGTTGCTGTGCAAAAGCAGGTTGGGCTGTTCATGCATTCATGGATATTGGTGGGTGCCAGAGTGACAGCCGTGGTCAGATGTGGGCTAGTAAGTTTCGGTGGGAAAGTGCTCGGTTTGGGAATCACTCAACCTTGCAAAAGCGTAAGACCTGGAAGGAAATCTTCTCAGGTAATTGGTGTAAGAAAGTAATCTCTGGGCTAAGGAGTCTGAGCTGTATATTACCATTTTTAATTTTTTTATTGTTTATTATTTGAGAGGTACACAGAGAGAGAGAAAGAAAGTGAGAGAAAATGGCATTTCAAGTGTCAAGCCATTGTAAACAAACTGCAAAAGCATGCTCCACCTTGTCCATTTGGCTTTGTAAGGGTACTGGAGAATCAAACCTGGATTTCTAGCCTTTGAAGGTAGGAGACTCAAACACTGAGCCATCTCTCCAGCTCTACTATCACTTTTTTTTTTTAGAGGAAAAGTCTATTGTTAGTCTTTTCTGAAAAATGGTAATAGGGCTGCAGAGGTGGCGTAGAAGTTCAGTGCTTGCCTGTGAAGTCTCAGGACTGCGGTTTGAGTTTTGCCTCCCTAGTACCCACGAAAGCCAGATGCACAAGGTGGTGCATGCATCTGGTGTTGGTTGCAGAGGCTGGACTCCCTGATTCTCCCATTCTCTCTCTTTCTCTCTCACTGTCTTTATCTAAGTAGAAAGTAGAGCCAAGGGAAGGCTTGTGCCAACTGGTTGGCATCTGTGAACTAGTGCTTGCCTCACCTCTCTGTGTCTGGATTACATTGGACCTGGTGAGCCAACATTGTGTCCTCAGGATTTGCAGGCAAGCCCCTTAACCACTAAGCCATCTGTCCAGCTACTAAATTGGATTTCCCCTGATGTCTAGTTTTGAAATTCTCTTTTAACAGTTCCTATGACCTAGAATTACATAAGCAGGTCAGTGAAACTTTGACTGCCACAAGAAAAAGAAAAAAAGTGAGAAGGAGGGCTACAGAGATGGCTTGGTGATAGAAGCCATTTGCATGCAAAGCCTGGTGGCCTGGGGTTCAATTCCCTAGTTCTCATGTAAAGCCAGATGCACAAAGTGGTACAAGCATCTACAGTACTCATTGTCTCTTTTTTATTTCCACCACCATCTGCTTCTATCTGTCCACTTCAAATAAATTATTATTTTTTTTAATTGTAGCCAGACCAAGACTTGGAATGGAGATATGAAAGACCATCTATGAGACTCAGGTCAGCCTGAGACTAAATATTGAATTTCAAGTCACTCCTGACTACAAGAGGGCATATGTGCCTGGGGTTTGTCTTCAGTGGCTAAAGACCATGGCCTGCTATTTGCTATTTGTCTCTACATGTCTCTTTCTCTCTCATGAGTAAATAATTAGCTTAATGATCTCACACTAGGTTACAGCATCTGTAAATTCTGTGACTAATAAAATGTCCTGAAGATCTAGGGAATCTCTGTGTGATAGAATAATGAGGCACCTGACTCTTTTAAAACCTATGTGAAATTATCAACATTCTTTTTGCCTTGTAAGCCTAGCGAAAATTCCTGACATCTAGGCAGAGAGAATTAATTGTCTCATGGTCAAGTATTGTATCCCGAGAGATGGGGTCACCTTTTGGGCACTCTTGAGAACCTCCAGGACCCCACAGATTATGGAGGTGGTACGAAAGACCAGAAAAGTAAACTATTGGAAATTCACCCCCATGGCATTTGTTCATTCAGGAACAGTCCCAATTGGAAATGAAAATATGCTATGTGCATCACACACGGTCAACCATTAACCCAGTTAGAATTTGTGGTGGTATTACTTTAGCCAGAAAATAAATACGAATGACAATCTGGGACTGGGTATAAGGCTTAACATTAAGGGTTTTGCCTGCAAAGACAAAGCACTCAATGTTGATTCCCCAGAAACCAAACAAGCCAGATGTTCAAGGAGTACCTGCATCTGTCGTCATCATTTACAATTGATACAGGGGCTGGTTTACCCAATCTCTCTTTTCAAAAATCTCAAGATTTATGCTAACTTTCTCTTTCTGCTTAACAATGAAAAATATTTTTTTTAATTCATTGAGTAGTTGAGGCATTTTGCTACAAACCCAAAGGACTCAGGTTTGATACCTGAGCACACAAGTATACCAAAGGCACAAGAGGGTGCAAGTGTCTGGAGTTCACTTGTAGTGGCTGTGTGCCCTGGTTTGCCATCCGCTGTCTCTCTATCCCTCCATCTGTCCCTCTCCCTCTCTCTGTCTTTTCAACCTCTTTTTCTGTCCCATGGCTACATTAATTAAAATACTTTGCTAAATGTACTGTAAAACATCCCAATCAGAAACTGAAGGCAAACAATAATCTTCCTTATGCTTTACACTTACATTGTAAAGAACATTGCACACAGTGATTCCATTTTTTGAAACACTTTCATATTGAGATGTCATATTGAGCTCTATCAACCTGGGAGAGAAAGATCCAACATTGAAAAACAAAAAATATAAAAATATATTTGTATATATATATATGTATGTGTATATATATATGTATGTGTATATATATATATATATGTATATATATATATATATATATATATATATATATATATATATATATATAGACAAAACTGCTTGTTTGTTCACTTGAAAATATGACATCATATCAAAGAGTCCCTTCAACATAAAGAAAAAAGGATGCTATGTGCTACTTACAATGTAAGGATCTTTGAACGGACTAATTCTGAGATGATGTTCTCAGAAGCTTTACCCACATTCCCTGAATACAAAGTGTGAGTAAGTACATCTGATAACGAATGATTTACTGAAAACAAGTTTCACACATATGTACCTGTTTTGCATCTACCTCTACACAGGGACTGAGGAATAAAGCACCATTAACTACTTAGCCATCTCACCAGTCTGCAACACAATATATATCTTTGTAACTATTATCATTATTCTTATTCTTATTTTTATTATTTTGTTTCTTTGTAATAGAGTCTCACTCTAACCACGGCTGACCAGGAACTCCCAATGTAGTCTCGGGGTGGCCTCAAACTCACAGAAATACTCTTACCTCTGCACCCACACACTGGTTATAATGGCAATCACACAAATATTTAAAACTATTTGTAAAATTCCATCTGTGATGATCCTTTATGAAGAGAGTTGATTATCTGAAATACATTGAGATTGAAGTAATGGCATGCACCTTTATTCCAGCAATGCCTGAAAAGGCATATAAAGTAAAGTTAGCTATGAGTCAAATTTAGTCTGATAACATGAACAAATAAATCAGATAACCAAAAATGACTAGCATGTTTGCAGTAACCCTAGACTGTATTGTGCCTAGCAATTTTGAAACACCCAATGATATCCTGCCATTTAGGTGAAAAAAGAGTGCGGTGAAATGTACTGAAGAAATGACAGTGGCTTTAAATATAAAATCCCACTGCCTCCTGTGATACACAAACAGAGTCAACTCCACATCCTGTTGCTGAATATCTGCTTTTACATCCACAGAGGGAATGAGAACCATTTTTTAAAAGTCCACCACCAAACCAGTACTTTTCCCCTTCTATTATATTGGTCTTGTGTAATTCACTTCATAGATTCAGGGTGGCCACGAACACATGACAATCCTCCTACCTTTGCCTCCCTCTCAACTTCTCTCTCTCTTGCTCTCTCCCTCTTTTTTGTGGTCTCTCACTTTCTGACTCTCTCCCTATCTATCTTTGATGTGCTTTCAAGTAAATTGTTTTACCTTTTTGAGAGAGAGATATAGTAAGAACTGCTGCACTAGGGACTCAGTCACAAAAATCAAAATTTGCACCCTGCGACACCTAGTCGGCAGGTGTGAACTTGCACTTGCCACACCATTCTGTGTCTGGCTCACATGGGATCTGCAGAGTTAAACATGGGCCCCTAGTGTTCACAGGTAAGCGCCTTAGCCAGTAAGCAATCTCTGCAACCCTCACATGAATCTTGCTTCATAATGGAAAACCCTGAACCTAGAGAACCAGTATATTTTACCAGGGAATATGGAGAACTGATTTCACCCCTGGACAAGGACTTTATACCTATTACTACTGGACAATCAGGTGACCTCCCCTTTGATGCTCCACAGTGGGATGTGGTGTCTGTCTCCTATGGGGCATTGATTCTCCATTGCAACGAAAACAAATTACCCTATTCAGTGGCTTATCCACTACAAAGAGAATAATAAAGAGAAAAAGAAAAGGAAACATAGGAAACAACCATATAATGTGCTACCACAGAGAAGTAGAAAGTTCTGACAATGTTGTTCCTCAGACCCTCATACTAGAGCTTCAGATCCCATCCCTTTAGATTTAAATAACCTCTGCAAAATGCCAAAACATATATCACACATAAATAAATGAGGAGTTATGATGTGACTTTAAAATCTAAAATACTTAGTAAATTATAATACTTTTATGGTTCAAACTTCAATAGTGTTAAGAGAACCTTATAAATATCATGACAATCAAATGCCTTGCAAAGAACCAGGAAAATAAAAAACAAAACAACAACAACAACAACAATGAAAAAACCCCTGGCTAGGCATGTTGGTGCACACATTTAATCCTAGCACCTGAGAGGCATAGGTTCAAGGATCACCATGAGTAGAGGCCCACTCCATGGGAGAGAATATTTGTCCCATGACTAACCACAGACCATTTAATGATGATTTATTCAGTCAAGACCTCCAAAGTCTTACATCGAACAAAGGTGTTAGGCTGGGCATGGTAGCATGCACCATGTGGGAGGTAGAGGTAGGAGAATCACCATAAATTGGAGGCCACACTGAGACTAAATAGTGAATTGCAGGATAGCCTTTGCAAAAGTGAGACCTTACCTAAAAAAAAAGGGAGAAGGTCTGGAGAGATGGATTAGAAATTAAGGCTTCTGCCTGTAAAGCCAAAGGCCCTAGGTTCCTGTAATGCAGGCTCCATGTAAGCCAGATGTAGAAGGTGCTGCATGCATCTGTAGTTCATTTGCAGTTGCTGGAAGCCCTGGTGTGCCTATCCTCTCTCTGTCTCTATCTACCTAACTCTCAAATAATGGTGTGTGTGTGCGGGTGTGTGTGTGTGTGTGTGTGAATTTAATAACAAAATAATCAGGAAGATTAACTGGGTGTGAGTAAGAGTTATGGCTATGCAAGCACTTGGACCCAACTCCCATCCCAGCACTAAGGTGAAAATTGGGTCATGGCAATTCAAGCTAGGCATGGTGGCACATGCCTTTAATCTCAGCTCTCCGGAGGCAGTGGTAGGAGGATCTCTCTGAGTTCAAGGGCACCCTGAGTTTACATATTAAATACCAAATGATTCTGGGCTAGGGAGCAACCATACATCAGAAACCCCAGAACAACAACAACAAGAAAAAGTTAAGGAGAACATGTTAGCAAAATGGCTCAATGATTAAGGTGCTTCCTTCCAAAGCCTAAGGGGCTGGGTTCAGTTCGCTAGCACAAGCAGGGCATGGTGGTGTACACCTTTAATCCAAGAACTCAGGAGGGCAGCCTGAGCTAAGCTGAAACCCTACATCAAAACCAAAAATACAGAGAGAAAGAGAGAGAGAGAGAGAGAGAGAGGTGCCCAAAGATGTACACACAGCTAGCATCCAATGGCACTGCAAGACACAATGGCCCATCCATATTCTTTCTCTCTCTCTCTCTCTCTCTCTCTCTCTCTCGGCACACACATAAATATATAAAATATTTATGTAAAAGGGGTAAGGATGAGGGCAGGAGACATGTCTTAGTGCATAAGGCAATGCCTATGAAGCCTAAAGAGACATGATAGACAACGCACAAACTGCATATTCCAGAAGGACAAGGACACATGGTCAACTTCACACATGCACTCAAGGTGGTTCACACGTATGGAGTTCCATTATAGTGCCTTCAGGCCCTAGCATGCCATTTCATCCTCTCTCTCTCTCTCTCTTTGCACACCCACGCTCTCTCACTCTCTAACACAGAGACAATAAAAACTAAATAAAAGGCCAGTCTAAGCAGTTTTCCACAAAAAAAAGAATAATATGATATGCAATTTTTGCATGTGTATTATGTGGTGTGCATGTACATGCATTTCTGTGGCTGTGTGTGTGTGTGTGTGTGTGTGTGAGCACACATGGGACTGTGCACACAACACCTAACTTAAATATAAACAATATATCCTCATGATAACCTTCTCCCACAACCACCGAAAGTTGTAACACAAAGTGCTGCATGTACACTGAAACACACACACACTTATGTACTCTCTTTTCTATCACGCTTTACCTCTGTCTCTCCTCTCTCTCTTTTACACACACACACACACACACACACACACACACACACACATACAAATACACATAGTGGATCTGGAGAGGTTAGCTGCAAGGCACTCTTGGCTGTAGGGCATTACTGGAGGGCAAAGGAAGCTCTCCATTTTATTGTTTGAAAACTTCCATTTCAATGGTGATCTTTTCCCTTCCAAACCAATCACTGTGGTTTGAATGTGAAACATCCCTTCAGAGAATCATGGGTTTCAGCACTTAATCCCCAGCTGGTGATACTATTTGGGGGGATTGTGGAATCTTTGGGGGTAGAGTAAGTGGGTCACTAGGTGTGAGCCTTGCGGTCTGTGGCCTGTTTCCATTCCCTGACTGAGATATAATGTGAGCTGCGGGCTAATGCACCTGCAGTGATACCTTCCCTGACATGATGTGCCATGTGCCTTCAAACTACAAGATGGAATAAACCGTTCCTCCATTACATATTATTGAATGAATTCTTTCATTTACTTACTTATTTATTTGAGAGGGAGACAGACAGAGACAGATAGTAAATATGGATATACCAGTCCATACAGCACTGCAAACGATCTCCAGGCTCAAGCACCATCCTGTGCATCTGGGCATATGTGACTACCAAAGAATTGAACCTGTGTCCTTGTCTTTTTTAGGCAAGCGCCTTCACCACTAAGACATCTCTTTGGCCTTTAGGTTGCATCCTGACAGTTGTTTAGTCACAGAAATAGTAACTCATACCTCTCCAATCAGGCCTCAAAAATCTTATTCCCTGTCCTTTGCCTATGATGACAAACTAGACAGAAATACCTTAAACTGGAACGATGGGGGTTGGAGAGATGGCTTAAGCATTAGGGGATTTTCCTGCAAAGCCAAACAACCCAGGATTATTTCCTGAGAACCCATGTTAGCCAGATGCACAAGGGGATGGAAGGCTCATGAGTTCCTTTGCAGTTCCTGGAGGCACTGGCATGTCCATTCTTGTCTCCTTTTCTCAGTCTCTCTGTCTATCCCTCACTCTGTAAAGTACATACAGGACCAAGGGAGCCCCATGCCAGTTTATGTTGTCCTACAACTGAGAGCAAATCTCCAGCCTCTTTCTTGAATGCCGCAATCAAAAGGGCATGTCACCATCCCCATTGGTGAACATTAAAAACCAGGTATCAGGTTGGAGAGATGGCTGAGAAGTTAACGTCCTTCCCTAGAGGCCTAAAGTCCCAAAATTAATTCCCCACTGAGTGGCAGAGATAAGAGAATCACAGTACCTCAATAAATGAAAGCATTAGCTCCAGGCAATGATCCCGTGTCAAGGATATGTGCAGTTGAGTAATAGTTAAGGAACTTGAAGTTCCCCAGGTTTGATCTGTACAGATGTATGATGTGCACCCTGTCTGAAAACACACAACAAAACCACTCCAAGGTAAAACAACAATGGTACTGTTATGATTTCCAATCCGCTTACAAAATGACGTCTGATCTTTGTGTTTGTTTGTTTGTTTTGGTTTTGGTTTTTCAAGGTAGGGTCTCACTCTAGCTCAGGATGAACCTGAATTCCCTATGTAGTCTATGGGTGGCCTAGAACTCACAGTGATCTTCCTAACTCTCCCTCCTGAGTGATGGGATTAAAGGCTGCGCCACATCTCCTGGTTCTAACCTGTGATCTGTAAAGGTACCAAGAAATAATATGGCAATGGAACCCAAATAATGAAACAGTAAACGCCATCTTAACCACTACTGACATAATGCCTTAGCCTTGATCTGATAGGATTTTAAATGAATTTTCAAGAACTGTATTGACAATGAAATGCATGTGAAAGGTCTGATTCCAAACTAGGAAGTTTGACTGCTCAAGTTTTAGGGATACTGGCAGAAAATATAAGGTTCCCTGATCAGTTTGATATCTTCATATTACTATTAGTTAGAATATGGGTGCATGGCCCAGTTACTTCAAGACTGCCAATCTACAGTACGATTGTATAGTCAGGTCGTCTGTCCATTGCTACTTCACAGTGGGATGCACCCCATGACTGCTATAGGATATTGATTCGCCATTGCTGCTATATCATACTACAGCAGCCATTGGCTTAAGCCCTACAGAGTTACTCTCATGAAATTTTAAATGTGGGCAATACAATGTCGCCCCAAAGCACTGACATCAAGGTTTGGGCAGGGATGAATTACTTCAGGAAAGTCAGGAGGAGAAGCCAGGCATGGTGCTGCACACTTTTCATCCCAGCACTCTAGAGACAATGATAGGGAGATCATAATGACTTCAAGGATTCCCTGAGACTACATAGTGAATTCTAGCTTAGCCTCTGCTAGAGGGATACCCTACCTTGAAAAAATAAATAAATAAATAAATAAATAAAACATTTTTTGCAATTCAAAATATAGAGGAGTATGTTTCCTTGACTTTCAAAGGAAATTTGTGTATATTTTTGTTTGCTTGTGTGTGTCTGTATGTGTGCACATGCACACACAACCTGTCTTAGTTTATGTAAGCAAATACATTTAGATTTCAATTCTCCATAACCCTTGAATGAGAAAAATTTAAACTGTACTCAACCTTCATTTTTTTACTATATATTTGAGAGACAGAGAGACAGACAGAAGCAGAGAGAGAAAATGAAAGAGTGGTTGCACGAGGGACCCGTGGAATTGTAAACACTCTCCAGCTATATGTGCAAATTTGTGTATCTGGCTTTATGTGCATACTGAAGGGTTCACACCTTCTCTTTCTTTCCCATTCTCTGTCTCTCTTTCTCTCTCTCCCCCTCTCCCTCTCCTTCTCTCTGTCTAAAATAAATCATCAGAAAGGAAATAGTCATGGGTATCTAGACAGATAGCTGTGCAGTGAAGGTGCTTGCCAGCGAAACCGAAATTCCACTGGTTTGATTTGCCAGTTCCCAGGAAAAGTCACATGCACTTGGTGACATGTGTGGTTGGAGTTTGTTTGCACTGGCTGAGGACGTAGATTGCCCATTCTCTCTCTCTTCTCTCTCTCAAATAGGTATATAATCTGCACATGGACATCAGTTCAGAAGCCCAGAACCCACACCAAAAGGAAAATCTCTGGAACACCTCTCGGAATTCCAGTTGCCTTTGAGAAAATAGGAGACGAAGACAGGAGGATGTCAGAAGTCCCACAACATGGTACATAAGACACTGTCTCAAGCAAAAGGAAAGGACAGACACCCAAAGTTGCCTTCCTGCCTCCACACATGCTCTGTGGTGCATGTACACCAACAGATTTGTGTGTATGTGTTTTGTGTGTGTGTGTCTCTGTCAGAAAGGAAGACCTAACAATTAAGTCCCAGAAACTAATCAGATAATATAAAGTATGTACAAACACTTCACTAACAAAGTTTTTAAAGACCTACTTTAAGGAACTTCAATAAGCTTTAAAAAAAAAACATGGGGAAATTATGGAATATTCTAAGAGAAAAACTGATTTGAGAGGTATAATTAATAATTAACTGTTTCCAGGTGTAGTCTCACTCTAGGGCTGGAATTCCAGGCTGACCTTGGGCTCAGGGATCCTTTTACTTCTGCCTACCAAGTGCTGGGATTAAAGACTTGTGTCTTTACACCTGGCAATTTCTGAAAAAAAATTACCCTTTCACTTATTTGCAAGCAGACAGAGAAAGAATAGAGACAAACAGAGGAAGAAAGTGTATAAGAATGGATCAGCAGGACCTCTAGTCAATGAAAAAAATGCCAGATTCATGCAGCCTGTTCATCTAGCTTTACATAGGGACTGAAAGGTAGAATATTTAGAACTTTTTTGTTTTTTGAGCTACGGACTCACTATAGCCCATTCTGACCTGGAATTCAATAAGTAGTCTCAGGGTGGCTTTGAACACACGGCGATCACCCTACCTCTGTCATCCGAGGTCTGGGATTAAGGGCATGCATCACTGTATCAGACAGATTCAGGTTCACTGACACGAACTTCCAGACCAGGCATAGTTATGTAGGAAGGGATTTATTGAAGCTTACAGATCCAGGGGAAGTTCCATAAAGGCAGAAAAAGATGGCGTGCCTTCACAGGCCCAAGCAGAGAGAGAGAGAAGCACAAGCCTAAAGGTCAACAGCCAGAGCACACTTCAGGAACTCCAGCTAGGCACACTTTCCATATTTTAGATTAAAATCTGTAACCCACAACCATACCTTAAGATCCACCCACTGATATTGCCTCCAGCCAGGTGGGTGCAGATGCAAACTACAAACAAATATCTGAATATATTGGGGGCCATCTATTTAAACCACCACAGTCACCATACCAGCCCACTCTTAATATTATTAAAATTTTTCTTTTTATTTATTTTGTAGGAAAAGAGGGAGAGAGAGAGAGAGAGAGAGAGAGAGTTTGGGGGAGAGAGAGTATTCATTAACCTCATCCTAGGTTACAGAATCTGCAAATGCCAGATCAAAGTGAATGACATGAAGGGCCAGGGAATGTCTGTCTGATAGAATCATGAGGTTCCTGAAAAGCATGTGAATTGCCTGCTCACATCTTCATGGGAACTGAAGATCTTACAGAAGACTGGCAACAGTGCATGTGAGTGCTTAGCTGCTTTCTAGCGAGAGGAACACACTCTGTTTGAGGCATTAGGCCCATAGGAGACTCGTAACTTCAAATCAGAAAATATGACTCAATAAAACCCATGTGCACATTTCGACATTCTTTTTGCTTTGTAAGCCCAGCTAAAATTGGGAAGCACAATTGTGGGACTGCACAGAAAAAATTAAGATTCTCAGAGTCAAGAAGTCTATCCTGATGGATGGGATCCCCTTACGGGCACCTTAATGAGACCCTTCATATCCCATGGGGGATGCAGGTGTAATGAAGGACCACCAACGTTATCTACTAGAAAATCATCCACATTCCCTCCATTCATTCAGTGTCATTTGTAGTTAGCAATGGCAATACAGTAAGTATGTCACACTAGGTTCACATCTAACCATCAAGAGACTTCAGTGATTGCTTACAGCTTAAGGGATTTCCTTTCAAAGGCAAAGCTCCCAGGTTAGATTCCAAGGACCCACATTAGCCAGATGCTCAAGACAGTACACAGTTCTGGAGATTGTCTGCAGTGGGTGTAGGCTCTGTTGTGCCCATTTTCTCTCGTTCTCCCTTTTCCTCTGTCAAATAAATGAAAAAAAAAAAGAAATAAAATACTTTTTTAAAAAGAACGAAACTTATCCAGCACATTGATGCTGATATACACCTTTAAACTCAGCACTCTGGAGGCACAGGTAAGGGATCACTATGAGTTAGGGGCCAACCAGGGACTATAGTGAGACCCTACCTTGAAAAACAAAGAAAAAATTATAATAAAATACAATATAAACCTTCAAGAATAATACTTTGAGCTAACTAAATTTACAGAATATGAGAAAGAACGTGGAAATTTCCACTTCCCCGTTGGAGCACTGTTACTTCTGTTTTGCTTTGAGTCCAAAAAATAGAAGATATCCAGGTTCAGTGAGAAACTCTGCTTCAGGGAAATAAACTGGACTGTTGAGCAAAGTGGACTCCGCATGTCTATCACTTCTCCCCACATTTGCATCTGCAAACGCATACATACAACCCACAGCAAATACTATATACACACACTATCAAGATAAGAAATACATTTCCATATCCTGTTTTATTTCTTTGAAATTAGTATCACATTTTGGAAAGAATGATATAATTTTGAGTCATTTTATGTTACCTGAATGCAAAGCTATATATGTCCCAGCTCGATTAAAAAGTACACATGTAAAGAAAAATATGAAAATGGCGCATGTATCTGGAGAGTGCTTGCAGAGGCTAGAGGCCCCGGAGTGTCCACTCTTTCTGTCTCTTATCTGCCTCTCTGCTTGTAGCTAAATTAACTTTTGAGATGAACAGAGAGAGAGCGAGCAAATTAGGAATTCAGATGAGCAACTGTGCTGCTGGAAGGCACAGATTGAAAACCTACACTAGCCCAGGCTAGATGGTGCATGCCTTTAATACCCAGCACTCTAAAGGCAGAGAAGGCATGTTCCCCATCATTTTGCAGCCTTACTGAGACTACATCATGAATTCCAGTACAGCCTGTACAAGAGGGAAACCCTACCTTCCAACAAATTAGAAAAAAAAAAAGTTTGAAGGAACGTGCGTGAGAGAGAATGAATAATGGGGACAAAGGAAATGGCTCAGCAGTTACTTAAATTCCAGCAAATACAATAGACCCAGGTTCGATTTCACAGGATCCACATAAGCCAGATGATGCACAAGGGGGCACGAGTCTGGAGTTCCTATACAGTGGATAGAGTCCCTGGAAGGCCTATTTTCTCTTTCTCCCATGAATAAAATTAAATATTGTTTTAGAAAAGCATAAAGTCACCCCTATAGATATACAAAACTCATTGAAGCACATTTCGTGAAGCTGCTAAGAAGTCGATATGATAATAGAAAAAACCAAAGTCACCAAAGGTCATGAAAAATTTTGTAACACATGCTGGCAAGAGAGATGGGCATGACGGTGACCTTTTGTATTGCGTACTTACCTATTTTCTTCTGATAGAAAGCAAATGAACAAATAAATATTGTGAACAAACTAATAAAGATGATATTGCTTAGGGGATTTGCCTGCCAAGCCACAGCACCCAGGTTAGATTCCACAGGACCCACATTAGCCAGATGATCACTAGGGCACACATGTCTGGAGATTGTGTGCAGAGGCTCTAGGATCTGGGGTGCCCATTCTCTCTCTTTCTCCCTTTTACTTTGTCAATTAAATAAACAACTAAATATACAAAGTTTTTAAAAAGGAAAGAGAAATTATACAGCCCAGTGTTACTGGAAAGAATCTTTAAACCCAGCACTCTGGAGCACATGTAGAAGTATCTCTGTGAGTACGAGGCTAACCTCGGACTACAGTGAGACCATACCTTGAATAGAAAACCTACCTTCAAAAACATATGAAAAAGAAAGAAAGAAATAAAGGAAGAACGAGAGGGAGAGAGAGGGGAGTGAGGCAGGGAGAGAATGATGAAGACAGAGGAACTGGCTTAGCATTTATTTAAATTCATCACAAAGGTAACAGCCCAAGGTTTGAGTTCTCAGGACACACGTAAGTCAGATTAGGCACAAGGGGGCACATGAGTCTGGAGTTCGTATGCAGTGGATAGAGTCCCTGGTGGGCTTATTCTCTCTTTTTCTTTATTTGTCTCTTTTTCCCATAAATAAAAAAATAAATATTGTTCAATAAAAATGCATAAACTGACTCTTCTAGATATACAAAACTCACTGCAGCATATTTCGTGAAGTTGCTAAGAACTCAATATTAACATAGACAGAAAACAAAGTCAACAAAGCTCATGAAAATTTTTGTAACACATGGTAGCAAGAGAGAGGGGCAAGACAGTAACTTCATGTGGTACATACTTACAAATTTTCTTCTGTTAGAAAGTAAACGAAGAAATAAATATCCAGAAGAAACAAATGAAAAAGAAATTGAATAACCTTTGTGATTGGCGTTCAACATACAAATAAGATTCCTACTGCCTGTGTCACCAGGTAGACGTAAAATACTGCTCGTTTTATGTTGTGGAATGCTGCCTCCCTTTCAATGTTCCTGCACGGACATCCGTACACATTCCTGAAAATTAACTCATAATCATCATCAATGACAATGTCAAGGGAACGGTCCTAGAAAGAGAACTCAAACTTTCTCTAAGGTTTTTAAAGCTCTGAATATTTTTCCAAAATGATGAAAGAGAGAGAAAGAAACAATGAGAGAGAGTGTGTGTGTTTAAGGGAGCGAGAGAGAATGATGGGGACAGGGGAAATAGCTGCTGAGTTATTTAGTTTCATAGCAAAGAGAACAGACCAGGGTTTTAGTTCCTAAGACACATGTAAGCCAGATGATGCTCAAGGGGGCACATGTGTCTAGAGTTCTTATGCAGTGGATAGAGTCCCTGGTGGGCTTATTCTCTCTTCTTCTCTACCTGTCTCTTTCTCCCATAAATGAAATTAATTAAAATTTTTTAACAAAAGCATAAACTCACAATTATAGATATACAAAACACAGTGAAGCACATTTCGTGCAACTTCTAAGAATTCAATATGAAGATAGACAAAAAACAATGACACAAAAGCTCATGAAAATTTCTGTAATTGATGACAGCAAGAGAGAGCATACGATGGTAATCTTATGTGATGCGTACTTATAAATTTTCTTCTGATAGAATTTAAATGAACAAATAAATATCCAGAACAAACAAATAAAAAGATTTTGAATAACCATTGTGATTAAGGGTGAACATTTAAATGATTTTCCTATGCCTGGTTCACCAGGTAGAAGTAAAATATTGCTCACTTCATGTCGTGTAATTCTGCCTCACTTTCAACATTCCTGCATTGCACCTATGCACATTTCTGAAATGTTGACTCATAATCATCATCTATGACAATGTGAAGGGAACCCTCCTAGAAAGAGAACTCAAACTTTCTCTAAGGTTTTTAAAGCTCTGAATATTTTATATTCGATGAAGGGTCTCATGATCTAGCCTCTTGGGCTACCAAATCATGTGTGCTTACTTGGGCTCTGTCATTCCTAGAAAAACAGGCACTTAGTGTCCTCTTCGGTCATATTTCAGACAACCACATTACAGTAGGCTTGCTACTTCTGCATGATGGGATGAAGTCTTAAATATTGATGAATTTAAAGACACATGAGTCCATATAGCACATGGATATACATCAGCAGTCTATATTCAGTCAAAAAATCTGATAATATATATGAAAACAGCAGATTCTCTAACCTATGGTGAGGGTGTTAAGCTATCAACAAATTCCAGGTCAAAATGAATGCCATGGAGGACCAGGAAATCTCTGTCTGATAGAATCATGAGGTAACTGAAAAGCATGTGAATTGCCTGATCACATCTTCATGGGAACTGAAGACCTTACAGTGGATTGAGACAGTGCTTATAAGTGCTGAGCTCTTTTCTAGCCAGAGGAACACATTCTGAGGCAGGAGTCCCTTAGGAGACTCATAACTTCAAATTGGAAATATGGCTCAAGAAAAGCCATATGCATATTTCAATATTCTTTTTGCCTTGTTAGCCCAGGTAAAATTATGAAGACTGGAAAGAAGAAATTAAGACTCTCAGAATGAAGAATTCTATCCTGATGGATTGGGTCCTAGTTCAGGCACTCATGAGACCCTTCATGACCCATGGGGGAAGCAGGTGGAATGAAGGACCAGAAAAGTAAGCTACTGGAAAATCATGCACATTAACTCTGTTCATTCAGTGCCATTCAAAATTAGCAGTGACAATATGGTAGGTACTTGACACAAGGTCCACCATTAACCAATTAAACTCTTGACTGACTGCTAACTACTTAAGGGATTTCCCTGCCAAGCCAAAGCACCCAGGTTAGATTCCCCAGGACCAACATTAGCCAGATGCTTGAGAGGGCACACACGTCTGGATTTATCTGCAGTGACCACAGCCAGAGAGAGCAAGTTAGGACGTTTTGTTACTGAAAACAAGTTCCAGACATATGTACTTTTTTTGCATCTACCTCTTCATGGGGACTGAGGAATAAAGCACCATTAACTACTGAGCCATTCCACCATCCGCCAAATACAATATATATCCTGGGAGATAATATTCTTCTTCTTAATCTTATTCTTATTACTTTGTTGTTTTTGAAGTAGGGAGTCACTCTAAACCAGGCTAGCCAGGAATTCCAAAAGTAGTCTCAGAGTGTCCTCGAACACAGAGGAATCCTAGTGCCCCTGCAACCACTTCCTGGTTATAATGGCAATCACCCAAACAGTTAAATCTATTTGTAAATTTTCATCTGTGATATTCCTGGACAAAGAGAGTTGATTATGTTAATGACATTGAGATTGATGTCATGGCATGCACCTTTATTCCAGCACTCCCTGAGAAAGGCGTATAAAGTAAAGCTAGCTATGAGTCAAAGGTAGCCTCATATTATGAACAGGTACAATGGATAACCAATGAATGACTAGTATGTTTGAATAACCCTAGTCTGCACAGTGCCTAGGAATTTTGAAACACCCAATGGTATGGTGCCATTTAGGTGAGAATAGAGTGGGGTGAAATGTACAGAAGAAATGACAGTGGCTTTAAGTATAAAATACCACTGGCTCCTGTGATACACAAACAGAGTCAACTCCACACCCCGTTGTTGACTGTCTGGTATTGCATCCAAAGAGGCAACGAGAACCAAGGTTAGAAAACATAGAGCAGCAAGAAAAGAAAAGTTAAGATTGATGTGGTTCTGCTGTGCTCACTATGGGCCGGTCCTAAGGCAAGCCAGGGGAGGGACGGACATTCCTGGCCAATGGGACCGCTCTTCTCGTTCTGCCTGCGGGCCCCTTGCTTCTCCTCCCCCCCCCCCCCATTGGTGGCGTGTGGAAGGCAGAGGTGCGGTATCCGGCCCCACTTTGCTTTACCTACCGCCCTGACACTGTGGCTGGCGGTCCTCAGTTGCGTGCAGCTGGCCCCTGATCTAGCTTGCCATTTCGTCTCCGTTCCCGCGCGGTTGGTTGTCCCTCTCCATGCCGGAAGGGGCTGTCCCCACTGCCGCGCCACTTGCCCTCCCGAGTGGTGTGTGTGCTGCGCCTTTGCCCTGGCCCTTTGTGGTGCTCCTGGAGCACTCCAGGTTGGCCTTTGAGGTGCTGATGCTGAGTGGTGGTGTCATTCCTGCTCCCGAGCTCCTCCGTCCACCCATTGTGATGGCTGGCTTTGTTGACCCCGTGTTGTGGTTGGCATAGATCTTGCTGTGCCCGGGGGTTCAAGGCGGTAAGAAGAAAGAGGTGTGCTCCACCAAGTGGGGTGTTTTGTCTCATTGTCCCGTCTGTGGCGGGGGCTTTTGGGTGAGCGCATGCCCTCCGTGCTGCCCCCTCCCGCGGGCTGAGCATGGATGTCGGGTGTGCCTAGGGATCGTGGCGGGCCTGGGCCCTGAGACTGGTCTCGGAGTTCTGGCCTTGATTCCCGGGTCCCGCCCGAGGTTGCTCAAGATGCCCTGAGGCTAACCTGTACCGCAGGACCCTTCCTCCCGATGCCTGCCGCGCTTACTGGGATGCCTGGAGTGCTTGGAGGGTCGGCTCGGCCCGCCCTCAGTGAGAAATAGACCTCTAGCCGATCTGGACCGGGGTGTGCTTTGGTCAGGGGCTCCCGAAGCCCTCGTCAGCCCCGCCTGTTGTCTACACATAGTAGCCGCCCGTCTCTCCTTGACTGGAAGCGTGTAGGCCTGGTCTGCCCATGGCCCTGGCGGAGCGCTGAGAAGACTGTTGAGCTCGAGTATCAAGTTGTAAGGTTTCCATAGGTGAACCTGCACAAGGATCATTAACGTGAGGGGGGTGACGTCTGGCGCCCACCCACCAGCCACGTCCCGAGAAGAGAATGGCCTCGTCTCACTGGGAGGACCCCGTGGCCAGCCGTCCTGCCCGGTGTGTGGAGGGGAGAGGAGAGAGGGCGCAGGGTTCGCGAGGCCTTGTGCCGGGGCTCGGTCCCGGGCGTGGGTCCCTGAGGGCCACAGTGTCTGACGAGGTGAGGTGGTGGCACGGTGAGACCCGCAGGGGGGGGAGAGGTTGCGGTGCGGAGATGGGTCCGCTCGCTCCTCCACCTCTGCCGCTGGAGACTCCGCGCCCCCTCTTTCCGTGGTCCGGACCTTCCCCTCATCACCCTTCCCATCCCTGCCCGGAAGGGGGCGTCAGCGCTTCGACAGTCTTTCCACATCAGGGCTGATGCTGCCAACACGTTGGCCTCCGTCTCAGTCCTCTGCCCCGTTCCTGGGGAAAGAAAGGCAAGATATTAAGGGTACAAAGTGTCTTTTAGGGGAGAGAAATCTGGGAGGGACAGACGTGGAGGAACAGGAAATCCAGGATCCCCTAGCAGGCGGGTAGCCACCCCTCACCCCAAATAACCACGGTGTTCACAGCACCACCGCTTTGGCCGCTGCTGTGCCGCCGCCACTGCTGCCACCCTGTGCCGATTGTTCCCTGCATGTGGAAGCCTAGACTGCTCTGCACTCTAGTCCACTCCCCCACTTACTGAGCGAGCCCAGTCCCACAGCAGGTGCCCCACAAGCTCAGACTGTGTCTCTCACTTGCGCCACCTCAGGTGCCATCCCCTACCTGTCTGCCGCGCCTGCCGGCCACCATTGTCCTGTGGCAGGGGAGTGCACACTGCTTCCGGTTCCCAGCGTTCCCAGCCAGAGTTTGGGCTGCTTCAGTGCTTGGTCGTCAGTGCCACTCCTAGCTCACAGGCAGGCAGCTTTCGCATATTACCGCTTGAGAACCCAGGCAATTTTGGCCCCCCTGCCAGGCAGTAGATAGTCGGCCTTGACAAGTGAGAGCCAAAGTCCAGGCTGCTTGCCAACTGCCCTGGCTGCATAAGATTCCCATTGTTCTTGGGCCCAGGCTGATACGCCCACCTACATGCCCATACACTGTCGTGGGCAGAACACAGTGCAAAAGAAGTAACATGAAAAATCAAATGCAAGAAAATCCAGTTAGATTACCCAGTCCCACAATGAATACATATAACCAAAACATAGAAGAACCAATAGGACCAGAACTCCAACTTGAAGCTATGAGCAGTGCAACCCTGACAAACATGCTGGTAGAACTTGTAGGAAAGGAACAAAGGGCCGACAATCGAGTGGATGCTGCCATCACTAAACTACTACTAATAGATAAGAAATTGGAAGGATTACATAAGAAATTGGAAGGATTTCAAAGAGAGTTAAGTGTTTTGGGGGAGAGTGAAAAAAAAAAAAAGAAGAAGACCTTAAAAATCAGGTGGCCATGCTAAATGAAGACATAAAGAAATGCAAGGATGAACTCCAAGAATCATCAAGAAAATCAGAAAATGATGTGAAAAAGGAGCTTGACAGAGGGATGGAAATTATACATAGGAAAGTAATAGAAAATGCAAACTTAATTGAACAAGTCCAAAACTCACTAGAAGCTCTCAAGAATAGAGTCAGCCAAGTGGAGGATAGAAACCCTGATCTGGAAGACAAGATGGAAGAAACAGTTAGAGAGTTCAAAAATTTCAGTAATTTCAAAAGCTCCTGTGAGCAGAACATGAGGGAATTGGGGGATACACTTAAACGTCCTAATATCAGGATCATTGGAATACCAGAAGAAGAAATTCAAACCAAAGGCATGGAGAACTTATTTAACAAAATAATTGAAGAAAACTTCCCCAGTCTCTTAAAAGAAAGGCCCATCAAGATACAAGAAGCCAATAAAACTCCAAACAGACTGGACCAAAGGAGAAACTCTCCAAGACATATTATCATTAAGACTCTAAACATTGACACCAAAGAGAAAATCCTAAAAGCAGCTAGGGACAAACAGCACACTACCTTCAAAGGTAACCCCATCAGAATTACTTCAGGTTTCTCAATGGAAACCCTGAATGCTAGAAGGGCCTGGAATAAAACACTGCAAAGTCTAAGAACCTATGGCTTCCAACGCAAACTACTCTACCCAGCAAAAGTATCCCTCATAATAGATGGTGAAAGAAAAACATTCCACGACAAAACTCAGCTTTACAATTATATGAACACAAACCATACCCACAGAGAGTATTTCAGGAAATTCTCCACAGAGAAGAAAAAAATAATCAAACACAATTGCCTACAAGAAGCAGATCACAACAACCAAACTCAGAGTAGGCACAAAAAACTTCAACGTCCATGAAAACCCCAGCCCACATTTACCATCACAATATGGCAGGGACCAAATCAAATCTCACAGTCATTACCCTAAATATTAATGGCCTTAATTCACCCATCAAGAGACACAAGCTAACAGGATGGATCGAAAAATTAGACCCCTCAATCTGTTGCCTTCAAGAAACCTACCTCACCATTAAAGACAGACATCTCCTCAGGGTGAAAGGGTGGAAAACAGTATTCCAAGCAAATGGGAATAAGAAACAAGCAGGTGTAGCTATATTAATATCGGATAAAATAGACTTCAAACCAAAAATAATCAAAAAAGACAAAGAAGGCCACTTCCTACTTATCAAGGGAACGATCCATCAAGAAGATATTACAATCATAAATCTGTATGCACCAAACACAGGGGCACCACAGTTCATAAAACAAAACCTACCTGACAATAAAACAGAAATAACCACAAACACCATCATAGCTGGGGACTTCAATACACCATTATCAGTAATAGACAGATCATCCAAACAGAAACTCAACAGGGAAGTAAGAGAGCTCAACAAAACCATAGATCACTTAGACCTAACAGACATCTACAGAACCTTCCATCCCAAATCCACAGATTACACATTCTTCTCAGGAGCCCATGGAACATTCTCTAAAATAGACCATATACTGGGTCACAAAGACTGCCTCCACATATTTAGGAAGATTGACATAATTCCCTGCATGATATCAGATCACAATGCTATATTGCTAGAAATCAACAACAAAAGACCCACCAAGAATCCCAACAGCACCTGGAAACTAAGCAGCACACTTTTAAACAATAAATGGATAGTAGATGAAATAAGGAATGAAATTGCAAAATTTCTGGAATTGAACGACAATGAGAACACATTGTACCAAAACTTATGGGACACAATGAAGGCGGTCCTCAGGGGAAAATTCATAGCACTCAATGCCTTCATAAAAAAGACAGAAAGGTCCCAAATCAATGACCTAACCATCCACCTAAAGGCACTGGAAAAACAAGAAAAATCCAACCCAAAGAGCTCCAGAAGGAAAGAATTAAAATCAGAGCAGAAATCAATGAACTGGAAACGAAGGAAACAGTTAAGACAATTGACAAAACAAAGAGCGGGTTCTTTGAAAAAATAAACAAGATTGACAAACCCCTGGCCAATATGATCAAGCAAAAAAAGGAGAAGCTTCAAATTAACAAAATTCAAAATGAAAAAGGAGAGATCACAACAGACATAAGTGAAATTGGGAGAATCATCAGGACTTATTTCAAAAACCTCTACTCCACAAAACTGGATAATGTGGAGGAGATGGATAAATTCTTGGATGCATACCATCTACCAAAGCTAAACACAGAGCAGATTAATCACCTCAATCAACCATCACACTCATGGAGATTGAAAAAGTAATTAAAAACCTCCCAAAAAAGAAGAGTCCAGGACCAGATGGCTTCTCAGCTGAATTCTATCAAACCTTCATGGAAGAACTCAAACCAATCTTCCTCAAACTTTGCCACACAATTGGTGAACAGGGAAAACTACCAAACTCCTTTTATGAAGCTAGCATCACCCTAATTCCAAAACCAGGCAGAGATGCCACAAGAAAAGAAAACTACCAGCCTATTTCCCTGATGAATTTAGATACAAAGATCCTAAACAAAATCCTTGCAAACCGAATCCAACAACACATCAAAAGCATTATCCACCTTGACCAAGTGGGATTCATTCCAGGAACACAAGGGTGGTTCAACATACGGAAATCTGTCAATGTAATACACCACATAAACAAGGTTAAACATAAAAACCACATGATCATTTTGATAGATACAGAAAAGGGCTTTGACAAGATTCAACATCACTTCATGTTCAAAACATTGGAGAGAATTGGCATGGTTGGTTCATCTCTCAACCTAGTAAAGGTAATATACGAAGCTCCTAAGGCCCAAATAGTACTTAATGGAGAGAGACTGGAGGAATTCCCATTAAGATCAGGAAGAAGACAGGGTTGCCCACCCTCACCTCTGCTTTTCAATATAGTACTGGAAGTCCTAGCTCAAGCAATAAGACAGGAGAAGGAAATAAAAGGGATACAATTTGGAAAGGAAGAAGTTAAGTTAGCTTTATTCGCTGATGACATGATTATATATGTAAGAGACCCGAGAGACTCCATGCCAAAACTCTGAAGGTCAGTAACTCCTATAGCAAAGTACCAGGTTACAAAATCAATGCACAAAAACCAGTAGCCTTCCTTGATGCAAATGACAAAGATACAGAGAAAGAAATAAGGCAAATAGTCCCATTTTCGATTGCAACAAAAATAAATAAATAAAATACCTTGGAATAACTTTAACCAAGGAAGTTAAAGATCTATACAACGAAAACATAAACACACTCAAAAAAGAAATTGAGGCCAACTTGAGAAAATGAAAGAACTCCCATGTTCCTGGATAGGCAGAATTAACATTGTGAAGATGACAATCCTACCAAAGGCAATATACAGATTTAATGCAATTCCAATTAAAATCCCTACAGTGTTCTTCACAGAGATAGAAAAAATGATCTCAAATTTCATATGGAAAGGCAGAAGGCTTCGCATTTCCAAAGATATCCTCAGCAAAAGAAATACCTCTGGAGGCATCACCATACCTGACCTAAAGCTATATTACAAAGCCATAGTAACAAAAAACAGCATGGTACTGGCATAAAAACAGGAGTATAGATCAATGGAATAGACGTGAGGACCCGGACTTTGGGTCAAGCAACTATAGCTACTTGATATTCCATAAAGGCTCAAACAATATAGACTGGAAAAAAGACAGCATCTTCAAGAAACGATGCTGGACAAACTGGATAACCGTATCCAGGAAACTGAAACTTGAGCCACACATTTCACCATGCACTACACTCAAGTGCAAAGGGATCAAAGATCTCAATATAAGACAAGAAACTCGAATACTACTGGAAGAAAATTTAGGAAGTACTTTCCATTACATATGAATGAAAAAGACTTCCTAAACCAAACCCCAGTAGCTCATGAACTTAAACCGCCACTCAACCAATGGGATCACATGAAGCTGAAGAGTTTCTTTACAGACAAGCATACAATAAGCAAAGGCAATCGATCACGCACAGAATGGGAGAAAATATTTGTGGGTTATCCAACTGATAGAGACCTAATCTCTAGAATCTACAAAGAACTCAAAAATCTAAACAGTAAGAAGTCAAACACCCCACTCACAAAATGGGGCAAAGAGCTGAACAGGCAGTTTACAGAGGAAGAAATAGAAATGGCAAACATACACTTAAGAAAATGTTCATCATCCCTAATCATCAGAGAAATGCAAATTAAAACAACTATGAGATTCACCTTACCCCAATAAGGATAGCAAACATCAAAAAATCAAATAAAAGTGAATGCTGGCGAGGATGTGAAGTAGGAGCACTCATCCACTGTTGGTGGGAATGTAGGATGGTAAAACCACTTTGGAAAGCAATATGGAGACTCCTGAAAAAGCTGAGTATAGGGATACCAACAGACCCAGTTATTCAGTTACTGGGCATCTACCCTAACACCTTCAAACCACAAGCTAGAGAGATTTGCTCAACCATGTCTATAGCAGCTCAATTTGTAATAGCTAAGTGCTAGAATCAACCCAGATGTCCATCACTAGAAGAATGGATAACTAAGATGTGGTATATCTACACAATGGAATTCTATACAGCAGTAAGAAAAAATGACACAATGAAATTTGAGGAAAAATGGTTGAACCTGGAAGAGATCATTCTCAGTGAACTTACCCAATCACAGAAAAAAAAAAAAAAAATCACCACATAGTCTCACTCATCTACAGCACGTAACCTGAATCTACCCAAGATACCTTACATACCGAGCAAGCATCTCCGAGACTAGACACTAGGATGGAAGAGGAGGGAGGGCAGGGCATCAAAGGGGTGGGAAACACAAATCTAGACCCAAATGGCAATGTTACCATAATTTTTTACTTACTAAAAGACAGACCAAATGGCTGATCCTTCACCAGGCCCTTACAGGGAACACCTGAACCACAAGACACTGCAGAGGGTAAGATCAAGACTAACCTTAATCTTCTACATCTTCCCTCCCTCACTTCCCCATTGCCTCTCTCTCTCTCTCTCTCTCTCTCTCTCTCTCTCTCTTATCTCTAACTCTTGTATGTTAGTTATCTTTTTCCTCACTTTCTTAGTGGGCACTGAACTGTAACTCCCAGAACTGGCATGGGGCTATCATCCACAATGAGCTTTTGATCAGAGAGACCTACAAGGTTTCCTAAAAGACAGACAGATTTCTGTCAGAGTACTTGATGACCCACCAAAGGCTAGCTGTAAGACCCCACTGCTGAAGACACCTTATGAGATTGACATGCAAATAAGAGTGGCATGGCTGGAAGTTGGAAGAGAGTCAGTCCCCAGACAGTCAGTGCATCTAGTGCCAGAAGGTGCTACATTGCCGACTGGGGGAAAATGACCAATATCTGTCGAAGCAACGCATGGCCTAATCTACTTAGCAGCAAATAACCTGTTTTGATGCCCACACAAGTGCAGTGGTGGCACACAGCCATGGTGGGGAACCAACTGCTCTCAGTTTGGCTAACTGATCCTCTCACTGGTATGGGACCCATAGCTGGAGCTGGGAAACAAGTCAGAACCATATCCAAACATAAGCCCACTCTCCAATATCAAGCTACCCTCAATTGTGGGCTACAAGAGGGCCAACACCTATTAAATTCTCTATTTAAAAAAGGGGGTTATCTCATTTGTCCAATGCTAACTTACTCTCCATTGGAGAATCTGCTTTTCTTTTTCAGATACATGTAGATCCTAAGGAGAGAGCCACCCCATCATACCTCAAAAGGGCCCCAGCTAAAACTAAGAAAAATTGGAGAAACAAGCAAGGGGACTGTTTTCCTGAAGAACCGGATACCAACACAAGGGGGAAGGAGATCAGCACAGAGAAAAATAAACTCCTACCAAATCAGAGAGCCAGAGCCTCAGAGGCCCCCAACACCTCATCACTGAAGCAGACCAAAAATGAGCCCAACATGGCTCAGCGAAATTTTGTGGAAGAGTGGGCGGAAAGAATGTCAGAGCCACGTGTTGGGTCATGATATGCAGAGACATTTAGCTTACCCATAACTGTGGGTTAACTCCACAATGCATGACCCATATACCTCAACAAGGATGGCCAAGGGGAGAGGGTACGTCACAGATGAGCCTAATAATGGTACCACACTGACTGCATTTGCTGAATACAAAACTAACTTAAAAAAAAAGAAAGAAAGAAAAAAGAAAAGATAAGAAAATGAGGCAGACATAGGAAACGTCTTATAGGATTGGCATAGTTGTGCAAAGTCAAAGGACCTGGATGTCATTCTGCAGGACCCAGGTAAGCTAGATGCACAAGGGGGCACATGAGCCTGGAGTTTGTATGGAATGGCTAGAGTCCCTGGCCTGCACATTCTGTTATTCTTTCTATGTGTCTCTTTCTCTCTCATAAGTAAATGAATAAAATGCATTTGAAAAGCAAAAGTCAATGAAGCTGTGTTTGTGAGGCTGCTTAGGATGCTATATTAAAATAGACAGAAAACAAAGTCTCATCGGCTCAAGAAAATTAGCAGAAGAGCAGAATGGAATGGAGATGGCCAAGATTATAACAACATGTGATGCATACTTGTGAACTTTCTTCTGAGAGATTAAACAAACACATAATTATTCAAAATAGTCAGATAAATAGGAAACTGAAGAATTATGTGATTTTGGTTTAAACTGAAAGTGACAGAGTCCAACAGCCTGTGTCACCAGGGAGAAATAAAACAGTGCTCCTTGTACATCATAGAATTCCAACACTCATTCAAGAATCCTGCACCCACATCCTGGTACGTTTCAGAAAAGTTGATTTATAATCATCATGAATGACAATAAGTGAGCAGTCCAAGTCACCGAACTCAAACTTTCTGTAACATTTTTAAATCACTGAAAGTTTTATATCTGAGGGAGGGTCTCATGTTCTATCAGCTGGCTTGGACTCCTGGAGGTAGTGCACCCTCAACCTATTAATATATGCTTACTTGGGCTGTGTTATTCCTGGAGAAATCAGGTAGATACAACTTAAAGATGAAACACTGGGAATGGAGGGATGGCTTAGCAGTTAAGTCACTTGTCGGAAAAAAAAAGACCCAGGTTCGATTTCCCAAGACCCATGTTAGCCAGATGAACAAGGGGATGAATGCATTTCAAGTTTGTCTGCAGTGGCTGGATGCCCTGGCATGCCAATTCTGTCTCTCTCTCTCTCTTTGTCGTTCATATAAATAAAGGAACATTATATATGTAAAGAAGACACACTGATCTGAGCCCATTTCAGAGAATTCACTCCATTGTCATTCAACCTCCTGCAACCACTTGTGAAGTATATGTTGTTTGAAGGGCTACATGGCAGAAGAGACCTGCTCACCTCAGAGCAAATGGGAAGCAGAGAGACAACAGGAACAAGGTACTCCAAAGTCAGCCTCCAGTGGCTACCTCCTCCCGCAAGGCTCCACTTTCCACAGCTCCACAAGCTGAAGACTGAGTGTGAGACCTCATCAGAAACATAGACAGCAATGACAGACATTTTACTATCAATCCTCTGGAGCATTCTAACTACCAACACAGGCAAGTACAGAGCTCTTTCTAACCAGCTTAAGTTAGAAGAGGCTTACTTTAGAAGAAGCTCTGGGAGGTAACTAACAGAAAATATGTATATATATGTGTGTGTGTGTATATATACATATTCATATATATATAGATATGCACACATACATACATACATATATATATATATACATATACATCAAACTTTCATATATATGTGTGTGTGTGTATATGAATATTTTATTAATTTAGCTATTTTGTTATGCTGCAGACAGGGTCATGCTATGTAAATCAAATCTACTTGATGTAGACCAAATTGTCCTAGAACTTATGGCAATATTCTTGTCTGTTCTTCCTGATTGCATCAAACAACAGTGCATATCATCATCCCCACCAGTGAACATTAAAAGCCACTATTTCAGCTTCACATATGGCTAGAGGTTAAGGTACTTGCATAGGAAGCCTAAGGACCCATGTTTCATCCGCAGTAACCACATAAGACAGATGCATCTGGAGTTGGTTTGCAATGCCTGGACGCTCTGGTATGCCCATTTTGCCTCTCTCTCTAATAAGTAAGGAAAGGAATAACATATCTCAATTAAAAAAAAAAAAAAACAAGTCAAGTGAGCCCCATCAAATTGGTCTGGTGTAGAAATAGTGCTATGTGAAAGTCAGTGAGAAAGAAACCAAAAAATACTATGCCATTGGCAGTCTGAGACAGACTAGGGGCAATGAGTCAGGCCAGATTAACAGGCCCAAAGTTCAATCATTCAAAGAGCAAGAGAATTATATTTCATCAGTTCACCTAAAATGAGGTTTGCCATTTAGCTTTTACATGGAGATTATTTATGAAATTTAAGAAGAACAGAAAAAAACAGTTTTCACCCAGGATACAGGTCCTAAAACTCAAAGCAGTAAGAAGTGACATCTAATGGTTGATATGCTTCAAACATCTCTGATTCCCCCTAAAACTCAAGAGATTACAAAAGAATGATTTTGGCAAGGTCGTTCAGAATCATTCTCCAAGTTCGTGCTAAAATATCAAAACTGTCATGGAGCCCACTTTAAAAACAACTCCAAATATTCAACCACATCCTCTTGATGGGCTGCAGAAATTTTCAACAAGAAAGAATGCCAGACAGAGTTCCATCAGAAACAGCCTATGCACTGCTTACATCACCAAATAATTCTTTATTTATTTATTTGAGAGCAAGAGACAGAGAGAGAAAGAGGCAGAGAGATAGTGATAGCGTGAGAGAGAGAGATAGTGATAGATAGATAGAGAGAGAGAGAGAGAAAATGGGTGTGACACGGCCTCCAGCCACTGCAAAGGAATTCCAGATGCATGCACCCATTTGTGCATCTGCCTAATCTGGGTCCTGGGAAATCAAGTCTCGAACCAGGATACTTCCGCTTAACAGGCAAGCGCTTAACCACAAGCCACCCCTCCAGCCCAACATTCTGAATTTTTAAACAACCTCCACTTGTCCATGCTACATTGTGCATATGCCTTTATGTGGACACTGTGGAATTGGTCCCAGATCATCAGGCTCTATAAACAAGGGCTTTAACTGCTGAGCATTATCTCCAAGCCTATGTCTTTTTTTGTTTATTTAACTGAGTCTTCATGCTTCCCAGGCTGGCCTACAACTAGTGCTCCTCCTGCTTTCTTGGTAGGGGGGACTACAAATATGCAATGCCACACCCAGTCTGTACCAAACAATTTCACCAGCTGTGTCTCCCACATGATCCTTTCTTCTTGACTTCCACAAGGGCAAAGGACAAAAGACTCTCACAGGGCCTGGAGTGGTGGCACAGTAGCAAAGACACTTGCCTGTAAAGCCTAACAATCCATGTTTCAACAGCACAATGTGCCAAGCCTAGTAGGACAGCCAAGTAATCTCTGAGCCAGAATCTTGAAGGAAGAAAGACTCCAAGTTCATGGCTAACAGGAACCACAGAAAGAGTTCAAAACAATCCTGGAACAACATAGACTATTATAAAAGGATGAGTGATAATGGACTGGTGACATAGGCCCTTGCATACGTCCAATCCACAATGATAGCCAGGCATCATGGCACAAGCCTTTAATCCCAACACTTGAGAGGATGAGGCTGCAGGGTCACAGTGAGTTCAAAGTCACTTTGAGACTATGTAGTGAATTCCATGTCACTCTTGACTAGAGTGAAAAACTTACCTTGAAATACCAAATCAATAAATAAATTCACTTATTTCCTAGTAGATGGCAGCAGAGGGGCTTGTTATACCAAAACTAGTACATATTACATTTTTCAGCGTTAGCCAGATGGGTCAGGAGTTAAGGTGTTTGCCTGCAAAACATAAGGACCCAGGATCAATTCCACAGTAGCTACATAAACCATATGCACAAGGTGGCTCATGCATCTGTAGTTCATTTGCAGTGGCTACAGGCCCTGGCTCACCCATTTTCGTATTCTCTTTCTCTAATAAATAAATAAGAATTGTAAGGATTTATCACAGTGTGAAGCAAAATGTCTAAGGACTTGAATAAGACTTCCATAAACACAAGGTGAGGGAACCCCAATATTGCATGTGTCAGCAGATGTGATAACCAAGCATTCCACTGAAACATGGGACCTACAAGGAGATAAATCCAATCCTGAGACAAACAGCACTCCACAGTTAAAGAAAAGCATTTTGAGACTGGTAGAGCTGTTGACTAACATGTGTGGAACTCTGAGTGTGATTCCTAGCACCAAAAAAAAAAAAAAAAGAAAGAAAGAAAGAAAGAAGAGAAAAGAAAAGAAAAAAAAGAGAAGAAAAGAAAGGAAATGAAAAGAGGAGAAAATATAGGCCTGTAGTGATGGCTCAGGCCTTTAATCGCGTCACTCAGTTGGCAGAGGCATGAGAACTTCCATGGTTTAAAGGCCACCCTGAGAATAAATAGTGAATTTGAGGTGAACCTGGGCTAAAGTGGGACCCTAACTCCAAATCCCTCTCTCATAAAAAGGAAGAGAAAAGAAAAGGAAACACAGGAATTACCCATATAACGTGCAACCACAGAGAAGTGGAAAGTTCTGACAATGTTGTTCCTCAGACCTTCATTTTATAACTTCAGACCCAATCTGTCCAGATTTAAATAGCCTCTGCAGAATGCCAAAATATATGTCACACATAACGAAATGAGGAGTTATATATATATATAAATTTGGTAAATTATAACACTTTTATGGTTCAACCTTCAATAGCATTAAGAGAACCTTATAAATATCATGACAATCAAATGCCTTGCAAAGAACCAGGAAAAAACAACACCACAACAACAACAACAACAACAAAGAAAAATCACCTGGCTAGGCATGGTGGTGCACACCTTTAATACTAGCACCTGAGAGGCATAAGCACAAGGATCACCATGAGTAGAGGCCTACTCCATGGAGAGAATATTTGTCCCACGACTAACCACAGATCACTTAATGATGATTTATTCAATCAAGACCCCCAAAGTCTTACATCGAACAAAGGTGTGAGGCTGGGCATGGCAGCAAGCACCATGTGGGAGGTAGAGGTAGGAGAATCACCATAAATTAGAGGCCACACTGAGACTAAATAGTGAATTGCAAGGCAGCCTGGCAACAGTGAAACCCTATCTCAAAAATAAGAAAAAACGCGAGAGGGTCTGGAGAGATGGCTTAGCAATTAAGGCTCCTGCCTGTAAAGATAAAGGCCCTAGGTTCCTGTAAAACAGGCTCCATGTGAGCCAGATGTAGAAGGTCCTGCAAGCATATGTAGTTCATTTGCAATTGCTAGAAGCCCTGGTGTGCCTCTCCTCTCTCTGTCTCTGTCTACCTAACTCTCAAATATGTGTATGTGTGTGTGTGTGTGTGTATTTAATTAAAAAAAATCAGGAAGATTAACTGGGTGAGAGTAAGAATTCTGGCTATGCAAGCACTAGGACCCAAGTCCCATCCGAGCACTAAGGTGAAAATCAGGTCATGGCAACACAAGCTGGGCATGGTGGCACATGCCTTTAGTCTCAGCACTCCAGAGGCAGTGGTAGCAGGATCTCTGTGAGTTCAAGGCCACCCTGAGTCTACATAGTAAATTCCAAATGATTCTGGGCTAGGGAGCAGGCATACTTCAGAAACCCAAAAACAACAACAACAAGAAAACGATAAGGTGAACAAGTGGGCAAAATGGCTCAGTGATTAAGGTGCTTCCTTCCAAAGCCTAAGGAGCTGGGTTCAGTTCGCTAGCACAAACAGGGCATGGTGGTGTATACCTTTAATCCAAGAACTCAGGAGGCAGAGGAAGGAGGATCACCAGTTGAGTCCAACCTGAGGCTACATAGCAAATTCCAGGACAGCCTGTGCGAGGGTGAAACCCTATATCAAAATCAAAGGGAGAGAGAGAGAGAGAGAGATGCGCAAAGTGGTGCACACAGCTGGCATCCAATGGCCATGGCAAAACACCCTGGCCCATCCATTTTCTGTCTCTCTCTCTCTCTCTGTCTGAAGATACATAAATGTATAAAATATTTATATAAAAAAGGTAAGGACAAGGGTAGGAGAGATGGCTTAGTGCTTAAGGCACTGCCTGTGAAGCCTAAAGTGCCATGATAGATAACCCAGAACCTGCATACTGCAGAAGGACAAGGTGACACATGGTCAAGTTCACACATGCACTCAAGTTGGCGCACATGTATGGTGTTCCATTACAGTGCTGTAGTAGACAGCTTCAGGTTCGCTGAGATGAACCTCCAGACCAGGCAGACTTATAGATGAAGGGATATTTATTGAAGCCTACAGATGCAGGGAAGTTCCATAAAAGCAGAAGAAACTGGCTTGCTTTCACAGGCTCAAGCAGAGAGAAAGACAAGCACAAACCTAAATCCAAAAGCCACAGCACACTCCAGGAACTCCAGCTATGCATGCTTTGCATATCTTTAGATTGAAATCTGAAACCCACCACCACACCTTACGATCCACACAATGGCACTGTCTCTAGCCAGGTGGCTAAAGATGCAAAGTAGAAACAAATAAACAACTGAAATATGGTGGCCATCTATTCTATTCACAGCACAAGTGCCTTGAGGCCCTAGCATGCCATTTCATTCTCTCTCTCTCTATTTCCACACCGTCCCTCCCTCACTCTCTAACACAGAGAAAATAAAAACTAAATAAAAGGCCAGCCTAAAGAGCTTTCCACAAAAAAACAACAAATATGAAAAATATGATATGCAATTTTTGCATGTGCATTGTGTGGTGTGCATGTGCATGCATTTCTGTGGCTGTGGGTGTGCGTGTGTGTGAGCACACAAGGGATTGTGCACACAACTTCCTTAAATATAAACAATATATCCTCATGATAACGTTCTCACACAACCACCAAAAGTTGTAACACAAAGTGGTGCATGTACACTGAAACACACACACACTTATGCACTCTCTTTTCTATCACTCTTTACCTCTCCCTCTCTCTCTCTCTCTCTCTCTCTCTCTCTCTCTCTCTCTCTCTCTCTTAGGCACACACACACACACAAAGACACACACACACAAACACACATAGTGAATCTGAAGAGGTTAGCTGCAGGGCACTCTTGGCTGTAGGGTATTGTTGGAGGGCAAGTGAAGCTCCCCATTTTATTGTTTGAAACCTTCCATTTCAATGCTGATCTTTTCCCTTCCAAACCAATCACTGTGGTTTGAATGTGAAACATCCCTTCAGAGAATCATGGGTTTCAGCACTTAATCCCCAGCTGGTGGTACTGTTTGGGGATTGTGGAATCTTTGGGGGTAGAGGAAGTGGGTCATTAGGTGTGAGCTTTGAGGCCTGTGGCCTGTTTACACTCCCTGACTGAGATACAATATGAGCTGCTACCTAATGCACCTGCGGTGGTATCTTCCGTGACATGGTGTGCCATGTGCCTTCAAACTACAAGAGGGAGTAAACCGTTCCTCCATTACATATTTTTGAATGAACTCTTTCATTTACTTACTTATTTATTTGAGAGGGAGAGAGACAGAGACAGATAGTAAATATGGATATACCAGTCCATACAGCACTGCAAACGAACTCCAGGCTCAAGCACCATCCTGTGCATCGGGCGTATGTGACTACCGAAGGATTGAACCTGTGTCCTTGTCTTTTTTAGGCAAGCGCCTTCACCACTAAGACATCTCTTTGGCCTTTAGGTTGCATCCTGACAATTGTTTAGTCACAGAAATAATAACTCATACCTCTCCATGGAGGCCTCAATAATCTTATTCCCTGTCCTTTGCCTATGATGACAAACTAGACAGAAACACCTTAAACTGGAACGATGGGGGTTGGAGAGATGGCTTAAGCATTAGGGGATTTTCCTGCAAAGCCAAACAACCCAGGACTATTTCCTGAGAACCCATGATAGCCAGATGCACAAGGGGATGCAAGGCTCATGAGTTCCTTTGCAAATCCTGGAGGCAGTGTCATGTCCATTCTCTGTCTCCTTTTCTCGGTCTCTCTGTCTATCTATCACTCTGTAAAGTACATGCAGGAACAAGGGAGCCCCAAGCCAGATTATGTTGTCCTACAACTGAGAGCAAATCTCCAGCCTCTTTCTTGAATGCTGCATTCAAAAGGGCATGTCACCATCCCCATTGGTGAACATTAAAAACCATGTATCAGGCTGGAGAGATGGCTGAGAGGTTAACGTCCTCGCCTAGGAAGCCTAAAGTCCCACAATTAATTCCCCACTGAGTGGCAGAGATTAGAGAATCACAGTACCTCAATAAAGGAAAGCATCAATCTCCAGGTAATGATCCTGTGTCAAGGATATATGTAGTTGAGTTATAGTTACGGAACTTGAAGTTCCCCGGTTTGTTCTGTACAAATGTATGATGTGCACCCTGTCTGAAAACACACAACAAAACCACTCCAAGGTAAAACAACAATGGTACTGTTATGATTTCCAAACCGCTTACAAAATGACCTCTGATCTTTGTGTTTGTTTGTTTGTTTTGGTTTTGGTTTTTCAAGGTAGGGTCTCACTCTAGCTCACGATGAACTGGAATTCCCTATGTAGTCTATGGCTGGCCTAGTACTAACAGTGATCTTCTGAGCTCTCCCTCCTGAGTGATGGGATTAAAGGCTGCACCACATCTCTCTCTTTGTCTCTATCTGTTTCTTTTTTCATATGTAAATAAATGAAATATTTTTTAAAAATGAAAACCGATGGCAGGGCGTGGTGTTGCATACCTTTAATCCCAGCACTCAGGAGGCAGAGGTAGGAGGATCGCCTTGAGTTCGAGGCCACCCTGAGACTCCATAGTGAATTCCAAGTCAGCCTGGGCTGGAGTGAGACCCCACCACGAAAAACCAAACACAAAACAAAAAAAAAAAAAAAAAAAAAGGAAAACCTACACCAGTATGATGGATGTAAGTATAAAACTCACTGAAGCTGATACTGTGTGGCTGCTAAGGATACGATATTAAAAGGGAAAACAAAAAATCGAATTTCAAAGGGGAAATGGGGGTGGAGGAAGGGTATTACTAGGGGAAATTTCTTATAATCATGGGAAATGTTTTAAACAATTAAGAAATAATGAAAAAAACTCTAATGCTCATGAAAATGTATGGACGAGCAGTCTGCCATAATAAATTAATTAAATAAATAAATAAATAAATAAATAAAGGAAGGAAGGAAGATGTTTCCTTGACATTTACAGTAAATTTGTGTATGCGTTGTGTGTGTTTGTATCTGTGTGTGTGTTCACATGCGCTCACAACCTGTTAAGATTATGTAGGTGAAAACATTTAGATTCCATTACACATATCTCTTGAAAGAGAAAAATGACCATACTCAACCTTGATGTTTTATTACATATTTGAGAGACAGAGAGACATAGAGACAGACAGACGATAGCAGACAGAGAGAGAAAAAGAAGGAATGGGTGAAACAGGGACCCCTTGGAATCATAAACAAACTCTAGCTGTATGTGGGAATTTCTGCATGTGGCTCTCATAAAAAGGAAGAGAAAAAGTATAGGAAACATAGGAATTACCTATATAATATGCTACCACAGAGAAGTGGAAAGTTCTGGCAATGTTCTTCCTCAGACCTTCATTTTATAACATCAGACCCCTTCCCTCCAGATTTAAATAACCTCTGCAGAATGCCAAAATATATGTCACACATAAAAAATGAGGAGTTATGATGTGACTTAATATCAAAAATATTTGGTAAATTATTACACTTTTATGGTTCAACCTTCAAGAGCATTTAGAGGACCTTATAAATATCATGATAATCAAATGGCTTGCAAAGAACCAGGAAAGAAAAAAACAAAACAACAGCAAGAGAGAAAAAACACGTGGCTAGGCATGGTGGTACACACCTTTAATACTAGCACCTGAGAGGGATAAGCACATGGATAACCATGAGTAGAAGCCCACTCCATGGGAGATAATATTTGTCCCACGACTAACCACAGACCACTTAGTGATGATTTATTCAATCAAGACCTCCACAGTCGTACATCGAACAAAAGTTTGAGGCTGGGCATGGCAGCAAGCACCATGTGGGAGGTAGAGGTAGGAGAATCACCATAAATTGGAGGCCACACTGAGACTAAACAGTGAATTGCAGGACAGCCTGGGCAAAAGTGAGACCCTGTCTCAAAAAAAATAAAAAATAAAAAAAGGGACAGGGTCTCAGAGATGGCTTAGCAATTAAGGCTCCTACATGTAAAGACAAAGGTCCAAGTTTCCTGTAAAACAGGCTCCATGTAAGCCAAATGTAGAAGGTGCTGCAAGCATCTGCAGTTCATTTGCAGTTGCTAGAAGCCCTGGTGTGCCTGTCCTCTTTCTGTCTCTATCTACCTAACTCTCAAATAATTTTGTGTGTGTGTGTTTGTGTTTAATAAAAAAAAAATCAGGAAGATTAACTGGGTGTGAGTAAGAGTTCTGGCTATGCAAGCACTAGGACCCAAGTCCCATCCCAGCACTAAGGTGACAATCAGGTCATGGCAACAGAAGCTGGGCATGGTGGCACATGCCTTTAGTCTTAGCACTCCGGAGGCAGTGGTATCAAGAACTCTGTGAGGTCAAGGCCACCCTGAGTCTACATATTAATTTCCAAATGATTCTGGGCTAGGGAGCAACCATACATCAGAAACCCCAGAACAACAACAACAAGAAAATGTTAAGGAGAACATGTTAGCAAAATGACTCAATGATTAAGGTGCTTCCTTCCAAAGCCTAAGGGTCTGGGTTCAGTTCGCTAGCACAAGCAGGGCATGGTGGAGTACACCTTTAATCCAAGAACTCAGGAGGCAGAGGTAGGAGGATCATCAGTTGAGTCCTCCCTGAGTCTACAGAGGGAATTCCAGGACAGCCTGAGCTAAGCTGAAACCCTACATCAAAACCAAATTAGACAGAGAGAGAGAGAGAGAGAGAGAGAGATGCCCAAAGATGTGCACACAGCTAGCATCCTATGGCACTGGCAAGACACAATGGCCCATCCATATTCTGTCTCTCTCTCATCAGACACATAAATATATAAAATATTTACGTAAAAAGGGTAAGGATGAGGGCAGGAGACATGTCTTAGTGCATAAGGCAATGCCTATGAAGCCTAAAGAGACATGATAGGCAACCCAGAAACTGCATATTCCAGAAGGACAAGGACACATGGTCAACTTCACACGTGCACTCAAGGTGGTTCACACATATGGAGTTCCATTACAGTGCCTTCAGGCCCTAGCATGCCATCTCATCCTCTCTCTCTCTCTCTTTCCACACCGACCCTCTCTCACTCTCTAACACAGAGACAATAAAAACTAAATAAAAGGCCAGTCTAACGAGTTTTCCACAAATAAAGAATAATACGATATGCAATTTTTGCATGTGTATTGTGTGGTGTGCATATACATGCATTTCTGTGGCTGTGGGTGTGTGTGTGTGTGAGCACACTTGGGATTGTGCACACAACACCTAACCTAAATATAAACAATATATCCTCATGATAACCTTCTCCCACAACCACCCAAACTTGTAACACTAAGTGGTGCATGTACACTGAAACACACACACACACAAATACACATAGTGGATCTGGAGAGGTTATCTGGAAGGCACTCTGGACTGCAGGGCATTGCTTGAGGGCAAAGGAAGCTCTCCATTTTATTGTTTGAAACCTTCCATTTCAATGCTGATCTTTTCCCCTCCAAACCAATCACTGTGTTTGAATGTGAAACATCCCTTCAGAGACTCATGGGTTTCAGCACTTAATCCGCAGCTGGTCATACTGTTTGGGGGGATTGTGGCATCTTTAGGGGTAGAGTAAGTGGGTCACTAGGTGTGAGCCTTGAGGTCTGAGGCCTGTTTCCATTCCCTAACTGAGATATAATGTGAGGTGCTGGCTAATGCACCTGCAGTGATACCTTCCCTGACATGATGTGCCATGTGCCTCCAAACTACAAGATAAAATAAACTATTACTCCAATACATATTTTTGAATGAACTCTTTCATTTACTTACTTATTTAGTTGAGAGGGAGAGAGACAGAGAGAGATAATAAATATGGATATACCAGTGCATACAGCACTGCAAACGAACTCCAGGCTCAAGCACCATCCTGTGCATCTGGTATATGTGAGTACAGAAGAATTGAACCTGTGTCCTTGCCTTTTTTAGGCAAGCGCCTTCACCACTAAGACATCTCTTCGGCCTTTAGATTGCATCCTGAAAGTTATTTAGTCACAGAAAGGGGCAACTCACACCTCTCCATGCAGGCCTCAAACATCTTATTCCTTGTCATTTGCCTAAGATGACAAAATAGACAGAAATACCTTAAACTGGAATGATGGGCGTTGGAGGGATGGCTTAAGCATTAGGGGATTTTCCTGCAAAGCCAAACAACCCAGGATTATTTCCTGAGAACCCATGTTAGCCAGAGGCACAAGGGGATGCAAGGCTCATGAGTTCCTTTGCAGTTCCTGGAGGCACTGGCATGTCCATTCTTGTCCCCTTTTCTTGATCTCTCTGTCTATCTCTCACTCTGTAAAGTACATACAGGAACAAGGGTGCCCCACACCAGTTTATGTTGTCCTACAACTGAGAGCAAATCTCCAGCCTCTTTCTTGAATGCCGCATTCAAAAGGGCATGTCACCATCCCCATTGGTGAACATTAAAAACCAGGTATCGGGTTGCAGAGATGGCTGAGAGGTTAATGTCCTTGCCTAGGAAGCCTAAAGTCCCAAAATTAATTCCCCACTGAGTGGCAGAGATAAGAGAATCACAGTACCTCAATAAAGGAAAGCATTGGCTCCAGGTAATGATCCCATGTCAAGGATATGTGCAGTTGAGTGATAGTTAATTAACTTGAAGTTCCCCAGTTTGTTCTGTACAGATGTATGATGTGCACCCTGTCTGAAAACACACAAAAAAACCACTCCAAGGTAAAACAACAATGGTACTGTTATGATTTCCAATCCGCTTACAAAATGACCTCTGATCTTTGTGTTTGTTTGTTTGTTTTGGTTTTGGTTTTTCAAGGTAGGGTCTCACTGTAGCTCAGGATGAACCTGAATTCCATATGTAGTCGATGGGTGGCCTAGAACTCACAGTGATCTTCCTAACTCTCCCTCCTGAGTGATGGGATTAAAGGCTGCGCCACATCTCCTGGTTCTGACCTGTGATCTGTAAAGGTATGAAGAAATAATATGGCAATGGATACCAAATTATGAAACAGTAAATGCCATCTTAACCACTACTGACATAATGCCTTAGCCTTGATCTGGTAGGATTTTAAAAGAATTTTGAAGAACTGTATTGACAATGAAATGCACGTGAAAGCTCTGATTCCAAACTAGGAAGTTTGACTGCTCAAGTTTTAGGGATACTGGCAGAAAATATAAGGTTCCCAGATCAGTTTGATATGTTCACATTACTATTAGTTAGAATACTGGTGCATGGCCCAGTTACCTCAAGACTACCAATCTACAGTACTATTGTACAGTCAGGTGGTCTGTCCATTGCTGCTTCATAGTGGGATGCAGCCCATGACTGCCATAGGACATTGATTCTCCATTGCTGCTTTATCATAGTACAGCAGCGATAGGCTTAAGCCCTACAAAGTTACTCTCATGAAAGTTTAAATGTGGGCAATACAATGTCACCCCAAAGCACTGACATCAAGGTTTGGGCAGGGATGAATTACTTCAGGAAAGTCAGGAGGAGAAGCCAGGCATGGTGCTGCACACTTTTCATCCCAGCACTCTAGAGACAATGATAAGGGGATCATAATGACTTTAAGGATTCCCTGAGACTACATAGTGAATTCTAGCTTAGCCTCTCCTAGAGGGATACCCTACCTTGAAAAAATAAAATAAAATAAATAAATAAATAAATAAAACATTTTTTGCAATTCAAAGTATAGAGGAGTATGTTTCCTTGACTTTCAAAGGAAATTTGTGTATATTTTTAATTGTTTATGTGTGTCTGTATGTGTTCACATGCACACACAACCTGTCTTAGTTTATGTAAGCAAATACATTTAGATTTCAATTCTCCATAACTCTTGAAAGAGAAAAATTTAAACTGTACTCAACCTTGATTTTTTTATTATATATTTGAGAGACAGAGAGACAGACACAAGCAGAGAGAGAAAATGAAAGAATGGTTGCACGAGGGACCCGTGGAATTGTAAACAATCTCCAGCTATATGTGCAAATTTGTGGATCTGGCTTTATGTGCATACTGTAAGGTTCACTCCTTTTCTTTCTTTCTCTTTCCCTGTCTCTCTTTCTCTCTCTCCCCCTCTCCCTCTCCTTCTCTCTGTCTAAAATAAATCATCAAAAAGGAACTAGTCGTGGGTATCTGGACAGATAGCTGAGCAGTGAAGGTGCTTGCCAGCGAAACCAAAATTCCACTGGTTTGATTTGCCAGTTCCCAGGAAAAGTCACATGCACTTGGTGACACGTGTGGTTGGAGTTTGTTTGCACTGGCTGGGGACCTAGATTGCCCATTATCTCTCTCTTCTCTCTCTCAAATAGGTATATAATCTGCACATGGACATCAGTTCAGAAGCCCAGAACCCACACCAAAAGGAAAATCCCTGGAATACCTCTTGGAATCCCAGTGTGCCTATGAGAAATAGGAGATGAAGACAGGAGGATGTCAGAAGTCCCACAGCATGGTTCATAAGACACTGTCTCAAGGGAGAAGGACAGGACAGACACCCAAAGTTGCCTTCATGCCTCCACACATGCTCTGTTGTGCATATACCCCAAAAGACTTGTGTGTATGTATTTGTGTGTGTGTGTGTCTGTGTCAAAAAGGAATACCTAACAATAAGTTGCCAGAAACTAATCAGATAGTATAACGTATGGACAAACACTTCACTAACAATGTTTTTAAACACCTATTTTAAGGAAATTCAATAAGCTTTAAGAAAACATGGAGAAATTAAGGAATATTCTAAGAGAAAAACTGAATTGAGAGGTATATTAAATAATTAACTGTTTCCATGTGTAGTCTCACTCCAGGCGTGGAATTCACTATCTAGTCCCAGGCTGACCTTGGACTCTGTGATCCCCTTGCATCTGCCTACCAAGTGCTGGGATTAAAGACATGTGTCTTTACACCTGGCAATTTCTGAAAAAAAAATTACCCTTTCACATATTTGGAATCAGACAGACAAAGAATAGAGACAGAGAGAGGAAGAAAGTGTATAAGAATGGATCAGCAGGACCTCTAGTCGATGAAAACAAATGCCAGATTCATGCAGCCTGTTCATCTAGCTTTACATAGGGACTGAAAGGTAGAATATTTACAACTTTTTTGTTTTTTGAGCTACGGACTCACTGTAGCCCATTCTGACCTGGAATTCACTAATAGTCTCAGGGTGGCTTTGAATTCACGGCGATCACCCTACCTCTGTCACCTGAGGTACGGGATTAAGGGCATGTATCACTGTAGCAGACAGATTCAGGTTCTCTGATATGAACTTCCAGACCAGGCACAGTTATGGAGGAAGGGATTTATTGAAGCTTACAGATCCAGGGGAAGTTCCATAAAGGCGGAAAAAGCTGGACTGCCTTCACAGGCCCAAGTGTGTGTATGTGTGTCAGTGTGTGTGTGTGTGTGTGTGTGTGTGTCTGTGAGAGAGAGAGAGAGAAGGAAGAACTAGCAATAAGTTGCCAGAGATGGATCAAATAATATAAAGTATGTACAAACACTTCAGTAACGAATGTTTTAAACACGTGTTTTAAGGAAACTCAGTAATATTACAGAAAACATGGAGAAACTAAGCAATATTCTCACAGAAAAACTGAATAGAGAGGTAGAAGTGGTAATTGCTTGGTTCCAGGTAGTGTCTCACTCTAGGCCTGGAACTCACTATCTAGTCCCAGGCTGACCTTGAACTCAGTGATCCTCCTTCTGCCTAATTAGTGCTGGGATTAAAGACATGTCTTTTATACCAGGCCATTTCTTAAAATCAGGGAAAACAGGGAGACAGAGAGAGCAAGAGAGCGTAAAACAATGGATTACCAGGACCTGTATTCGATGTAAACGAATGCCAGTTGCATGTTTCCTGTACATCCAGGATTACATGGGAAATAGAAAGTAGAACTCCGGTCATTACAATTTGCAGGCGAGGATTTTAAACTAGATGCACCAGGGGACACATGGGGCTGAGTTTACATGTTATGGTTAGAGGCCCTGGTCTGCCCACTGTCTCTTTCTCTCTATCTGTTTCTTTTTTCCATATGTCAATAAATGAAATATTTTTAAAAAAGGAAAACCTATGGCCGGGCATTGTGGCGCATGCCTTTAATCCCAGCATTCAGGAGGCAGAGGTAGGAGGATCGCCTTGAGTTCGAGGCTACCCTGAGACTCCATAGTGAATTCTAGGTGAGCATGGCCTTTAGTGAGACCCCACCGCAAAAAAAACAAAACAAAACAAAACAAAAAACAAAGGAAAACCAACACCAGTATGATGGATGTAAGTGTAAAACTCACTGAAACTGATATTGTGAGGCTGCTAAGGATACAATATTAAAAAGGAAAAGAAAAAATAGAATTTCAAAGGGGGGAAGGTGTTTGAGGAAGGGTATTGCTAGGGGAAATTTCTTATAATCATGGGAAATGATTTAAAAAATTAAGGAATAATGAAAAAAACTCCAATGCTCATGGAAATGTATGGAAGAGCAGTTTGCCATAATAAATGAAATAAATAAATAAATATAAGAAGGAAGACATTTCCTTGGCCTTAACAGGAATTTTGTTTATGCTTTGTGTGTGTGTGTATCTATGTGTGTGTTCACATGTGCTCACAACCGGTTTTAGTTTCTGTAGCAGAAAACATTTAGATTTCATTACACATATCTCTTAAATGAGAAAAATGAAAACTGTACTCAACCTCAATTTTTTATGACATATTTGGGAGACATAGAGACATACAGACAGACAGACCATAGCAGACAGAGAGAGAAAAAGAAGGAATGGGTGAAATTGGGAACCATGGAATCACAAACAAACTCCAGCTGTATGTGGGAATTTCTGCTTCTGGCTTTATGTGGATACTGAAGGTCCCTCTCTCTCTGTCTCTCTATCTCTCTCTCTTTCTCCCTGTCTCTCTTTCTCTCTCTCTCTTCTTCTCTTTGTGTGTGTGTGTGTGTGTGTGTGTGTGTGTGTGTGTGTGTGTGTGTGTAATTTTTTCTGTCTCAAGCAAATCAGGAAAAAAGAACCAGTCATGGGCAGCTGGACAGATAGCTGAGCAGTGAAGGTAATTGCCAGCAAAACCAAAAAGACACTTCTTTGATTTATCAGTACTCAGGAAAGGTGACACATGTGTTTCGAGTTTGTTTGCATTGTCTGGAGGCCTAGTGTGACAATTCTCTCTCTCAAATTGATTTAGAATCTGGTCATGGTTCTCACTTCAGATCCTCAATAACCACACCAAAAATGAAATCTGGAGAACACATCTGGGAATCCCAGCATGACTATGAGAATATAGGAGTCCAAGACAGGAGGAAGTCAGCAGTTCATCACCATGGTACATAAGAGACTGTCTCAAGGTAGACTTAGTGGACAGATACCAAAAGTTTTCTTCCTGCCTCCACATATGCTCTGTGGTGCATGTACAGCAAGAGACGTGTGTGTGTGTGTGCATGTGTGTGTGTGTGTTTGTGTGTGTGTGAGAGAGTGAGAAAGAGAGGAGAGAGAAGGAAGACCTAACAATAAGTTGCCAGAAATGGATCAAATAATATAATGTTTGTACAAACACTTCAGTAAAGAATGTTTTAAACACCTGTTTTAAGGAAACTCAATGCTATTTCAGAAAACATACAGAAACTACGCAATATTCTCACAGAAAAACTGATAGAGAGGTTGAAGTAATAATTGCTTGGTTCCAGGTAGTGTCTCACTCTAGGCCTGGAACTCAGTATCTAGTCCCAGGCTGACCTTGAACTCAGTGATCCTCCGTCTGCATAACTAGTGCTGGGATTAAAGACATGTCCTTTACACCCGACCATTACTTAAAATCCCTAATGTTTTACTTATTTGCAAGCAGAGTGAGAAAACAGGGAGACAGAGAGAGGAAGAGAGCATAAAACAATGGATTACCAGGTGTGGGGAACCATTGGGCACCAGGAAAGCAAAAGTGCCTCCATCTTAAATAATGACTCCATTTTGTAAATAGCTGTCTGTTCTGGAAAATCACAAGATCTGCAGTTGTTTGCTAAACCATGCACCCACAAAGAATGAGGAAGTCGTTGTCTTGTGGCCTTGGGGCTGGGGCCGGGGCAAAGGTCTGCAGTTGTTTATTAACCCATACACAGGGAAAGAACAATGTAACCCATAAAGTCGTTATCTCTTGGCTTTGGGGCTGGGACCTTATCCTGTGGAACATCTTGTGTTTTGGGGGCTGGTGAAACAGAACTGTAACAATACCTAAACTGCTGACAAACTCCTCTGTTCTGCTGTATAAAAGGCACCCTGAGAAAAATAAAATTTGGCAGGTTGATCAGACTCCTGTCTTGCTGTCGGTTCCTTGTGTCTCTTGTCCCTTTCATTTCAGGTTTTCTGGGGTCCGTGCTCCCATTGAAGCCCCGCTGGCCGGGACAACTGGCGCCCACACGTGGGGCACGGACCTAGGATCGCCTGAAACACCGTCTGCTACCTGCCCATTGGGATCCCGCACCGAGGCCGCCGCAACCCAAAGAGGGGGTTAGACACTGGCCCGCTGGTGTTCGCCACGGAGTCGCCCGCCCGTGAGACAGATCCGTTGGAACACTCGGACGGTGAGGTAAGATAAGATTTTTTCTTTACCATGGGACAAGCATTTTCAAAAGAAGACTCTTTTGTGACTGGGCTAAAACAAGCTCTCAAGGTACGAGGAACTAGGGTTAAAAGAAAAGATTTAAAGATATTTTTAGATTATATTGGTGATCTCTGTCCTTGATTCCCAAAGGAAGGGACTATAAATGAAAAAACTTGGTTAAGAGTTGGAGATTGTTTACGTGATTATTATGAAACCTTTGGCCCCGAGAAGGTCCCTGTTTCTGCCTACTCTTATTGGAATCTTATAAATGATGTTCTTAAGGTCCACAATCATTCTATGGCTGTACAGGCTCTTGTTAATAAAGGAGAGACTGCTCTTAAATGCTCTTCTAGGCCCCCTTCTGCTTGTGCCTCTGTCATTGTTGAAAATGAAACTCAGGAGCGACCTAAGTGTTCTGCCTCTGAAAAGCCTTCCTGCCACCTTTATCCTTCCCTAGTGGATCTTGAAGCTGGTGAAGTTGGTGAAGCTGGTTCCCCCCTTCCCCGTTGCTTGATGTGGGCCCCACCAATAAACCTCCTCTAGTGCCTCCGCCCTATTGCCCGCCACGCTGCGCTCCTGTTCTCGACCGCTCCGCCGCCTTACTTCCCTCTGCGCCTGCTGAACCTCTCGCTGACTCTCCCTTCACAGAACTGCGATCTGCCGCATTAGCTTCTGTCTCTGACCTCCGTAGGGCACTTCAGGATAAAAAGCTTCAACTGCAACTTCTCCAGGAACTTGATTCTGTCACAAAAGAACTTGCTGCCTTTTCTAATCCTTTCTCTGACAGCTGTAGGCACAAAACGAAAGCAAACACACACACCCACAATACTGGCCTTCTTGCTTTTCCTGTTACTCGCACACAGGCTCACTCTGATCCCGCTTCTGCTCCCTCCCCTGCATCCAATACGGACTCTGATGAGGAGCCTGCTCCCTCGGCTGCTGCAGCTGATGGGAATGCTGCCTCCTCTGATTCTGCGATGAACCTGCCCCGGAGTCTGTTCCTCAACCTAAATATAAAACTCTTAACTTAAAGTTTCTTGAGCTGCTAAAAGCGGCCGTCTCCAGTTATGGGCCCACAGCTCCCTTTACTCTCACTCTTCTGGAAAGCTATAGTGACAAATGGCTTACACCTAATGACTGGTATCGCCTCGCTCGCGCGGCTATCTCTGGCGGAGATTTTGTTCTATGGCGCACTGAATTTAATGAGAACTGCTCTGACTTTGCTCGCCGTAATCTACAAAAGACTGTTTCTAAAAATTGGACAAAACAAAAATTACTGGGGGAACATCCTTATGATTCCAATGAACGGCAGACACGCTATCCCCCTGGACTTTTAGCCCAAATACAACAGGCAGGCCTCGCTGCCAGGCGGTGCCTCCCTCCTAAAGGGGCCGCCACCGCCTCCCTGGCTAATATTAGACAGGGTCCAGAAGAGCCTTACAGTGACTTTATCAGTAGACTTAATGAAACTGCTGAGCGCCTTTTTGGTGTTGGGGAAACTAACAGCCCCTTTATCAAACACCTGGCCTTTGAGAATGCTAATCCTGCTTGTCAGTCTATTCTCCGCTCTCATAAGCGGGAGTCCATATCTGATTATATCAAGTTATGTGCAGGCGTGGGCTCCTCTCACGCCATGGGTTTAGCGATTGGAGCTGCTCTCCGTTCTGCTGGTCTCACTCAGGGTACGAAAACATGTTATAATTGTAAACAACCTGGGCACTTCTCTCATGAATGCACCGCTCCTAAACAGCTCTCTGCTTCTCTTCGCCCTCCCCCTGCTACACCCTGTCCTCGTTGCCAGAAAGGCAAACATTGGGCCTCTGAATGTCGCTCCAGGACTGACATTCATGGCCATCCTTTGTCAGCCTCTCAGGGAAAACCTCTTCCTGTCCCGGGAAACTTCCAACAGGGCCAGCTCCAGGCCCCTACTCCACGGACAAATCTTGGGGCGGTCAGGTTTGTCCCTCCCTCCAACCCACCGGAGAATCAGTGTCCACCCTCTGGCGCGCCACAGCAGGCAGCGCAGGACTGGACCTCTGTGCCACCTCCCACACAGTATTAACCCCTGAGACTTGCCCTCAAATAATCGCAACAAATGTGTCCGGCCCTATGCCCCCCAACATGTTTGGCCTTCTCCTAGGCAGGGCTAGCGCTTCTCTCAAGGGTATTCAAGTCGTCCCTGGAGTTATAGATAACGATTTTGCCAGCAATATCCAAGTTTTAGTCACCTCCCAAAGAGGAACCCATCTAATTTTGCCAGGGGATCGAGTGGCCCAACTTGTCCTGTTGCCTCTCACTTTTCTTAACAATAATTATATGTCCCCAAGTCATGATAACAATCAACCTGGCTCTTCTGACGCTTATTGGGTGCACTCTGTTACGCTGGATCGCCCTACTTTACGGTTGCTTCTAGATGGCAAGCCCTTTGATGGAATTGTGGATACTGGTGCTGATGCCACCATAATCTCTCTCAAACATTGGCCTAAGTCCTGGCCCCTGACTGCCTCTCATACCCATTTACAGGGCATTGGACAATCCAATAACCCTCAACAAAGCTCTCGCGTCCTTACTTGGACTGACGAGGAGGGTAACTCAGGACAAGTCACCCCCTTTGTTCTTCCAGGCTTGCCTGTCAACTTGTGGGGAAGAGACATTCTTTCACAAATAAATATGGTTCTTTGTAGCCCCAATAGTGTTGTCACCTCGCAAATGCTTAGTCAGGGTTTTGTTCCAGGGAAAGGGCTTGGAAAGAATTTACAAGGCATAACAGAGCCCATTTCTCCTCCCCAGAAACTCGATCGCTCTGGCCTTGGGTATGCCCCTGAGTCTTCTTTTCCCTAGTGGCCGTTGCCATCCCTGCACCCCATGCTGATAAAATTACTTGGAAAACCCAAAGCCCTATATGGGTTGACCAATGGCCACTTTCACATGAAAAAACAGAGGCTGCAATGTTGTTAGTGCAGGAACAACTTGCCGCTGGCCACATCAAGCCTTCTACCTCCCCCTGGAACTCCCCTATTTTTGTCATTCGGAAAAAAATCCGGCAAATGGCGCTTGCTACAGGATCTTAGAGCTGTTAATAAAGCCATGGTCCCTATGGGGGCACTCCAACCAGGACTCCCTTCCCCCGTGGCCATTCCCTATGGTTCCTTCAAAATAGTTATTGATCTAACGGATTGCTTTTTTACCATCCCTCTACACCCTGAGGATAGGCCCTACTTTGCCTTCAGTGTCCCGCAAGTAAATTTTCATGGCCCTATGCCTCGCTTTCAATGGAAGGTTTTGCCCCAGGGTATGGCTAACAGCCCCACCCTCTGTCAAAAGTTTGTGGCCATGGCTATTGACCCCCTCAGAGAGACTTTTCCCTCTGTCTACATTCTTCATTACATGGATGACATTCTTTTAGCTGCCTGTGAGCAGAACCTGCTTTTCTCCTGCCTCCAGCGCCTACTGTCCAATTTGCAATCATATGGGCTTCGTTGGCTCCTAGAATGTCTAGTTTGTCAATGAACACCACCCTCACCCCTTAAAAATTCACCCTCTCCCAGGGAAGGCTCCCTGCCCCCTGAGGTTTTGTCCTTTCCTTTTCAGGACTATGGCTGCCCCTGCTTTCATTGGCCTCTTGCTCCTGGCATCTGGATTGATCACTGCTGGCCATCAATCCATGAATTTCACCTGGACCGTGCTCAGTGAAGTCGGTGATGTGATCTGGGCCCACTCTACAGTTTCTCAGACCATCCCTTGGCCGACCCTAACTCCAGACCTCTGCAAAATGGCCCTCGGCAGCCTGAACGCTTGGGGACTTGGCGCCATCTTTTTACAACATATTGCTCCTGAAATTGATCTTCACCACTCTTATGGTGACGGGGGATGTTATAATTCAAAAAAAAAAAAACAAAAGATCCTACTTACAGTCTTTCTCCCTCTATGCCGCCCCCTGGCCTAGATGCAGAACCTTCACCTTAGTTTGCAGGTGTGCCCCATATCTCCTCCCTTATTGACACTTATCTAAACTTAAAATGATCTGAGTGACTCCCCTCCTTTAGGAACTGCATAGGATTCAGACCTGTGCATATTGACTCACAAATGTGTGAGTACAATATGGACACCAACATGGGTGCGAGGCATAGCACCACAAGGGAAGGTCCCCTTTGACCACTTCTGAATTCCCTGAGAGTCAAACCTGACTTGCATG
>CM070791.1:29913241-29962073 GCA_036346955.1 Dipus sagitta
CTTCTCTTTTCAAACCATCTATTGTATCCTTCTAAGAAAAGTACACAATATTTTTTAATTTGAAAATTAGAATCGTTAAAAACAGAAATAATAGAATCTTTATGAGGCCCAACTCTTATGAAGAGACATGCACTATCTTCACAGATGTCATCTTGATGTTGATAATTGAAAATTGGTTCCAAATGATTTTCATAGGAGTTTTTGCGAACAAAATCATAATAAACACAAAAAATGGTCTGCTACTGGTGGTTTGTTCATTTGAATGAATGACATTATATTGAGGACTCCAGAACTAAAAAGGATACTATGGGGGTACTTATTCTGTAAGGACCCTATAAGGGAATAATGCTGAGATGATACCTCATAGCAGTTGTCACTACATTTTGGCAGGTGGAACCTGGATTGGGCCTGGTCATTTTGAATATTTACTTAGCAACCCAATAGTATGGTGGCACAAAGGTGAGAACAAAGGGAATGAAATGTACAGAAAATATATGTGTGGCTTTAAATAGAAATTACTATGGGGTATTGTTTACAATTATGGAAGGTGTCAATAAAAAGTGAATTAAAAGAGAGTCAAGTCAAGATGCACACATTATCTAGGACTAAAGGGAAAGCACAGAGGAATTGAGATGAGTAACTCTGCCTGCTGATGGCAGAGTTTGGAAATGTAAACCATGGGTATGAGGAGATACATAAAACATACTGAAGGAGATTTCTACAAGCTGCTAAGATATCAATGCTTAGAATACACTAAAAACATATTCACAAGTGCTCAGGGAAATGAGCTGAAGGAAGGCAGAAGTACCAGAGCTTGTGAGGCAATATTCCTGTGCACTGCCTCCATCCGTGGACTGACTGGTGTGCCCAAAACTCAAAAAATATAACAACATGAAAAATGGCCACAATGCCTCTCTTATGGGCCGCATATTGCAAGATGCAAAGAAAGAAAGGCATGATTATACCTACATGTTATTTGCAATCACAAAGTTTCATTGGAAGCAAAATAAATCAATGAAAGAAAAATTTAAAAATGAAACACATAAGACATTGAAAAAAAGTCTACTGGGCTTCAATCTACAACCTCGGATTCTACTGCCTGTGTGACCAGGTAGAAGAGGAAACACTGCTCCTTGTGCATCCTGGATTTCTGTCTCTCTTTCAAGAATCCGGCACCATAATCAGTGTACACATATTTCAGACATCTCTAGTCCAGGAGGCTTGAAATATCGAAGGGGTGTAATAAAAACTAATATTTTGCTCAAATTGTAGGAAAATGATTCTGTCTCGCTCAGGTCTCTCATCAACACTCAATGCTCACTCGATAAATCTGGTAATTTATCTGGAAAGAAGCAATGGTGCCTTGTAAGCACAGGGAAAATTGCTGAAGCCTGGGCAGAAAGAATTAGGAGTTTCAGGTTCGAGAAGTGCATGCGGTGTCATGGTTCCCCTCAGAGATGCTCTTGAGGACAAAATGTAGTGTATCATTACAATCACCCAAACATACCAGGCTCAAACAGTAGATAACACAAGTAAGCACACAACAAAATAAAACCCCTCATCATACCAGGTATTAGTTCAAACCTCAATATAAAAACCTTAAATATTATTGGTGTTTCTTCTACCATCACAAGGCATGGACTGTCTGGATCAATTAAAAGATTGGATCCTTCTATCTGCTTCCTGAAGGAAACCCACCTCACCACTACACATAGACACCTCCTCTAGTCCACAATTCATCAAGGAAATGGTCTAATATGAGCACATAAACATTATATATATATATATATATATATATATATATATATATATATATATATATATATATACATATATATATATATGTATGTATGTCATGTGTGTATCCATGCCCCAAACACAGGGACATCACCTTTTATAAAACATCATCATCTTAATTACATGTGTTTTCCATTGTCCCTTAAGTCTAGGAATAAAGACTAAATGATAACCCCAAATCCCTAATTTCCAAAAGGAACTGGCAAGTGTTCCAATTTGAATTCCCACAGAGCCAATTTCAGCATATGATGTGGAGGTGGTGGAGAAAACCTGGCTTCCTGAGTTCCCAGGGACTCAGGGCACTAACTAAATGAGAAATGGAAAAGGTAGAAAAGCAGCTAAGCACGAGGATCATCTCTGTTAGAATACTGACTGTAGATGCGATGTCACCAGCCAACTCATACTCCTGTCAGACTTTTCCCAACTGTCACAGACAGTAGCCATTGAATCTATGAGCTCAAATAATTCCTTCCTTCACTAAACAAACAATCTTAGAGGAGGTATGAGTACACTTACATGCACTACTCACTTATCATTGTCACTGAGGGTACGAATGGCTCAAATTCTCTGAAGTGTGCATAATAAATCATTTAGAGAGATGTTCCCTCTTCTTGTCCAGAAAAAAAACCATTGAAAAGATTACTTTTAACAATCATGTTGATGTACACCTATAACCTTAGTGCTTGGAGGGTCGGCTCAGTCCGCCCTCAGTGAGAAATGGACCTCTAGCCATCTGGACCGGGGTGTGCTTTGGTGAGGGGCTCCCGAAGCCCTCGTCAGCCCCGCCTGTTGTCTACACATAGTAGCCGCCCGTCTCTCCTTGACTGGAAGCGTGTAGGCCTGGTCGGCCCACGGCCCTGGCGGAGGGCTGAGAAGACTGTAGAGCGCGCATAGTGCCAGAAGGTGCTGCATGGGCGACTGGGGGAAAATGACCAATATCTGTCGAAGGAATGCATAGTCTAACCTACTTAGCAGCAAATAACTTGTTGTGATGCCCACACAAGTGCAGTGGTGGCACACAGCCATGGTGGGGAACCAACTGCTCTCAATTCGGCTAACTGATCCCCTCACTGGTATGGAGCAGGGAAACAAGTCAGAACCAGATCCAAACATAAGTCCACTCTCCAATATCAAGCTACCGTCAATTGTGGGCTACAAGAGGGCCTACACCTATTAAATTCTCTATTAAAAAAAGAGGGTTATCTCATTTGTCCTGAAGCTAACTTGCTCTCCGTTGGAGAATCTTCTTCTCCTTTTCAGATAGAGGTAGATCCTAAGGAGAGAGCCACCCCATCATACCTCAAAAGGGCCCCGGCTGAAACTAAGAAAAATTGGAGAAACAAGCAAGGGCGCTGTTTTCCTCATGAACCGAATACCAGCACAAGTGGGAAGGAGATCAGCACAGAGAAAAATCAACTCCTACCAAATCAGAGAGCCAGAGCCTCAGAGCCCCCCAACACCTTATCACTGAAGCAGACCCAACATGGCTCAGGGAAATTTTGCAGAAGAGGGGGCAGAAAGAATGTCAGAGCCACATGTTGGGTCATGATATGCAGACACATTTAGCTTACCCATAACTGTGGGGTAACTCCACAATGCATGACCTGTATATCTCAACAAGGAGGGGTCAAGGGGAGGGGGTAGGTCACGGATGAGCCTAATAATGGTACCAAACTGACTGTAAAAAAATATAAAATAAAAAAATATTAAAGAAAAACTCTAATGCTCATGAAAATGTATGGAAGAACACTTTACATAATAAATTAAACAAATAAATAAATAAATAAATGGAGGAAGACGTTTCCTTGAACTTTCCAGGAAATTTGTGTATGTTTTGTCTGTGTGTGTATCTGTGTGTGTGTTCACATGGGCTCAACACCGGTTTTAGATAATGTAGGTGAAAACATTTAGATTCCATTACACATATATCTTGAAAGAGAAAAATGAAAACTGTACTCAACCTTGATTTTTTATTACATATTTGAGAGATAGAAAGACATACAGACAGACAGACGATAGCAGACAGAGAGAGAAAAAGAAGGAATGGGTGAAACAGGGACCCCTGGAATCATAAAAAAACTCCAGCTGTATGTGGGACTTTCTGCATCTGGCTTTGTGTGGATACTCGCTCTTTCTCTCTGTCTTTCTCTCTCTCTCTCTCTCTCTCTCTCTCTCTCTCTCTCTCTCTCTCTCTCTCTCTCTCCCTCTGTGTGTGTGTGTGAGAGAGAGAGAGAGAGAGTGTGTGTGTGTGTCATTTTTTCTGTCTCAAGGAAATCAGGAAAAATGAACCAGTCATGGGCAGCTGGACAGATAGCTGAGCAGTGAAGGTGATTGCCAGCAAAACCAAAAAGACACTTGTTTGTTTTGTCAGTACTCAGGAAAGTTGGCACATGTGTTTGGAGTTTGTTTGCATTGGCTGAAGGCCTAGTGTGACAATTCTCTCAATCAAATTGATTTAGAATCTGCTCATGGATCTGAGTTCAGATCCACAGGAGGCATGCAAAAACGAAATCTGGAGAACACATCTAGGAACCCCAGCATGACTATGAGAATATAGGATTCCAAGACAGGAGGAAGCCAGAAGTTCACCAGCATGGTACATAAGAGACTGTCTCAAGGTAGACTTAGTGGACTGACACCGAAAGTTGTCTTCCCGCCACCACACATTCTCTCTGGTGCATGTACCCCAAAAGACGTGTGTGTGTTTGTGTGTTTGTGTGTGTGTGTGTGTGAGAGAGAGAGAGAGAGAGAGAGAGAGAGAGAAGGAAGACCTAACAATAAGTTGCCAGAAATGGATCAAATAATATAAAGCATGTACAAACACTTCAGTAAAGATTTTGTTAAACAATGGATTACCAGGACCTCTTTTCGATGTAAACGAATGCCAGTTACATGTATCCTGTACATCCAGGTGTACATGGAAAATGGAAAATAGAACTCAGGTCATTACAATTCGCAGGCAAGGATTTTAAGATAGATGCACCAGGGGGCACATGGGCCTGAGTTTACATGTTATGGTTAGAGGCCCTGGCCTGCCCACTCTCTCTTTGTCTCTATCTGTTTCTTTTTTCCATATGTAAATAAAGGAAATATTTTTTAAAAATGAAAACCTATGGCTGGGCGTGGTGGCACACGCCTTTAATCCCAGCACTCAAGAGGCAAAGTTAGGAGGATCGCCTTGAATTTGAGGCCACCCTGAGACTCCATAGTGAATTCCAGGTCAGCCTGAGCTGGAGTGAGACCCCACCTTAAAAAAACAAAAATAAAAAATAAATAAAAAAAAATGGAAAACGTACACTAGTATGATGGATGTAAGTATAAAACTCACTGAAGCTGATACTGTGAGGCTACTAAGGATACAATATTAAAATGGAAAACAAAATATCGAATTTCAAAGGGGGAAAGGGGGGGAGGAAGGGTATTACTAGGGGAAATTTCTTATAATTATGGGAAATGTTTTAAAAAATTAAGGAATAATGAAAACAACTCTAATGCTCATGAAAATGTATGGAAGAGCAGTTTGCCATAATAAATAAAATAAATAAATAAACAAACAAACAAATAAATAAATGAAGGAAGATGTTTTCTTGACCTTTACAGGAAATTTGTGTATGTTTTGTGTGTGTATGTATCTGTGCATGTGTTGACATGTGCTCACAACTGGTTTAAGTTTATGTTGTTGAAAACATTTAGATTCCATTACACATATCTCTTGAGAGAGAAAAATGACTGTACTCAAACTTGATTTTTTATTACATATTTGAGAGACAGAGAGACATACAGATAGACAGACGATAGGAGACAGAGAGAGAAAAAGAAGGAATGGGTGAAACTGGGACCCCTGGAATCATAAACAAACTCCAGCTGTATGTGGGAATTTCTGCATCTGGGTTTTTGTGGATACTGAAGGTCCCTCTCTATCTCTCTGTCTCTCTGTCTCTCTGTCATTCTCTCTCTCTCTGTGTGTGTGTGTGTGTGTGTGTGTGTGTGTGTGGGTGTGGGTGTGGGTGTGTGTGTCATTTTTTCTGTCTCAAGCAAATCGCGAAAAATGAACCAGTCATGGGCAGCTGGACAGATACCTGAGTAGTGAAGGTGATTGCTACCAAAACGAAAAAGACACTTGTTTGATTTGTCAGTACTCAGGAAAGGTGACACATGTGTTTGGAGTTTGTTTGCAGTCTCAGGAGGCCTAGTGTGACAATTCTCTCTCTCAAATTGATTTAGAATCTGCTCATGGATCTGAGTTCAGATCCTCAGGAACCAACCAAAAACGAAATCTGGAGAACACATCTGGGAATCCCAGCATGACTATGAGAATATAGGAGTCCAAGACAGGAGGAAGTCAGAAGTTAACCAGCATGGTACATGAGAGACTGCCTCAAGGTAGACTTAGCGGAAAGACACCCAAATTGTCTTCCCGCCTCCACATACGCTCTGTGGTGCATGTACTCCAACAGACGTGTGTGTGTGTGTGTGTGTGTGTGTGTGTGTGTGTGTGTGTGTATGTATGTGTATGTGTGTGTGTGTGTGTGAGTGAGTGAGAGAGAGAGACAGAGAGAGAGAGAGAGAGAGAGAAAGAGTGAAGGAAGACCTAACAATAAATTGCCAGAAGTGGATCAAATAATATAAAGTATGTACAAACACTTCATTGAAGAATTTTATAAACCCCTATGTTAAGGAAACTCAATGCTATTTCAGAAAACATGGAGAAACTTAGCAACATTCTCACAGATAAACTGAATGGAGAGGTAGAAGTAATAATTGCTTGGTTCCAGGTACTGTCTCAATCTAGGCCTGGAAATCACTATCTAGTCCCAGGCTGACCTTGAACTCAGTGAACCTCCGTCTGCCTAAATAGTGCTGGAATAAAGACATGTCCACTACACCCGGCCATTTCTTAAAATCTTTTAAATGTTACTTATGTGCAAGAACAGTGAGAAAACAGGGAGACAGAGAACGGAAGAGGGCGTAAAACAACGGATTACCAGGACCTCTAAGCGATGTAAACGAATGCCAGTTGCATGTATCCTGTACATCCAGGTTTACATGGAAAATGGAAAGTAGAACTCAGGTGATTACAATTTGCAGGCAAGGATTTTAAGGTAGATGCACCAGGGGGCACACGGGCCTGAGTTCACATGTTATGGTTAGAGGCCCTGGCCTGCCGACTCTCTCTTTGTCTCTATCTGTTTCTTTTTTCCATATGTAAATAAAGGAAATATTTTTTAAAAAGGAAAACCTATGGCCGGGCGTGGTGGCACACGCCTTTAATCCCAGCACTCAGGAGGCAGAGGTAGGAGGATCGCCTTGAATTTGAGGCCACCCTGAGACTCCATAGTGAATTCCAGGTCAGCCTGGGCTGGAGTGAGAGCCCACCTCAAAAAACAAAAACAAAAACAAAAACAAAAAAAAAAAAGTGAAAACCTACACCAGTATGATGGATGTAAGTATAAAACTCACTGAAGCTGATACTGTGAGACTGCTAGGGATACAATATTAAAATGGAAAACAAAAAATCAACTTTCAAAAGGGGGAAGGGGTGGGAGGAAGGGTATTACAAAGGGAAATTTCTTATAATCATGGGAAATGGTTTAAAAATGAAGGAATAATGAAAAAAACTCTAATGCTCATGAAAATGTATGGATGAGCAGTTTGCCATAATAAATAAAATAAATAAATAAATAAATAAATAAAGGAAGACATTTCCTTGAACTTTACAGGAAATTTGTGTATTTATTGTGTGTGTGTGCATCTGTGTGTGTGTTCACATGCGCTCACAACCGGTTTAAGTTTATGTAGGTGAAAACATTTAGATTCCATTACACATATGTCTTGAAAGAGAAAAATGACCTTACTCACATTGATTTTTTATTACATATTTGAGAGACAGAGAGACATACAGACAGGCAGACGATAGCAGACAGAGAGAGAAAAAGAAGGAATGGGTAAAACAGGGACCCGTGGAATCAAAAACAAACTCCAGCTGTATGTGAGAATTTCTGCATCTGGCTCTCATAAAAAGGAAGAGAAATAGAAAGGGAAACATAGGAATTACCCATATAATGTGCTACCACAGAGAAGTGGAAAATTATGACAATGTTGTTCCTCAGACCTTCATTTTATAACTTCAGACCCCATTCCTCCAGATTTAAATAACCTCTGCAGAATGCCAAAATATATGTCACACATGAAGAAAGGAGGGGTTATGATGTGACTTTAATATCTAAAATATTAGGTAAATTATAACACTTTTATGGTTCAACCTTCAATATCATTAAGCGAAACTTATAACTATCATGACAATCAAATGCCTTGCAAAGAACCAGGAAAGAAAAAAACAAAACAACAAAAACAACAAAGATAAAACATCTGGCTCGGTATGGTGGTGCACACCTTTAATAGTAGCACATGAGAGGCATAAGCAGAAGGATCACCATGAGTAGAGGCCCACTCCATGGGAGAGAATATTTTCCCATGACTAATCACAGACCACTTCATGATGATTTACTCTATCAAGACCTCCAAATTCTTACATGGAACAAAGGTGTGAGGCTGGGCATGGCAGCAAGCACCATGTGGGAGGTAGAGGTAGAGGAATCACCATAAATTGGAGGCCACACTGAGACTAAATAGTGAATTGCAGGACAGCCTGGGCAAAAGTGAGACCCTGTCTCAAAAAAAAAGGGAGAGGGTCTGGAGAGATGGCTTAGCAATTAAGGCTCCTGCCAGTGAAGACAAAGGTCCTAGGTTCCTGAACAACAGGATCTATGTGAGCCAGATGTAGAAGGTGTTCCAAGCATCTGTAGTTCATTTGCAGTTGCTAGAAGCCCTGGTGTGCCTGTCATCTCTCTGTCTCTGTCTACCTAACTCTCAAATATTTGTGTGTGTGTGTGAGTGTGTGTGTGTGTGTGTGTGTGTGTGTGTGTGTGTGTGTTTAATAAAAAAAAAATCAGGAAGATTAACTGGGTGTGAGTAAGAGTTCTGGCTATGCAAGCACTAGGACCCAAGTCCCATCCCAGCACTAAGGTGAAAATCAGCTCACGGCAAAACAAGCTGGGCATGGTGGCACATGCCTTTAGTCTCAGCAATCCGGAGGCACTGCTAGCAGGATCTCTGTCAGTTCAAGGTCATCCTGAGTCTACATATTAAATTCCAAATGCTTCTGGGCTAGGGAGCAACCATACATCAGAAACCCAAGAACAACAACAACAAGAAATAGGTAAGGAGAACAAGTTGGCAAAATGGCTCAGTGATTAAGGTGCTTCCTTCCAAAGCCTAAGGAGCTGGGTTCAGTTCGCTCACACAAGCAGGGCATGGTGGTATATACCTTTAATCCAAGAACTTAGGAGGTAGAGGAAGGAGGATCACCAGTTGAGTCCAACCTAAGTCTACATAGTGAATTCCAGGACAGCCTGCACTAAGGTGAAACCCTACATCAAAAACCAAAGGGAGAGAGAGAGAGAGAGAGAGAGAGAGAGAGATGCACAAAGTGGTGCAAACAGATGGCATCCAAATGCAGTGCCAAGGCACCCTGGCACATCCATTTTCTGTCTGTCTGTCTCTCTCTCTGAAGACACATAAATGCATAAAATATTTATATAAAAAAGGTAAGGATGAGGGTAGGAGAGATGAATTAGTGCTTAAGGCATTGCCTGTGAAGCCTAAGGTACCATGATAGGTAACCCAGAACCTGCATACTGCAGAAGGACAAGGTGACACATGGTCAAGTTCACACATGCACTCAAGTTGGCGCACACGTATGGTGTTCCATTACAGTGCTGTAGCAGACAGCTTCAGGTTCGCTGAGGTGAACTTCCAGACCAGGCACAGTTATGGAGGAAGGGATATTTATTGAATCCTACAGATCCAGGGGAAGTTCCATAAAAGCAGAAGAAACTGGCATGCTTTCACAGGCCCAAGCAGAGAGAAAGACAAGCACAAACCTAAATCCAAAAGCCACAGCACACTTCAGGAACTCCAGCTAGGCACACTTTGCATATCTTTAGATTGAAATCTGAAACCCACCACCACACCTTAAGATCCACACAATGGCACTGCCTCTAGCCTGGTGGTGAAAGATGCAAACTACAAACAAATAAACAACTGAAATATATTGGGGGCCATCTATTCTATTCACACCACAAGTGCCTTCAGGCCCTAGCATGCCATTTCATTCTCTCTCTCTCTCTTTCCACTCCCTCCCTCCCTTACTCTCTAACACAGAGAAAATAAAAACTAAATAAAAGGCCAGCCTAAAAAGATTTCCACAAAAAATACCAAAAAATAAAAATATGATATCCAATTTTTGCATGTGTATTGGGTGGTGGGCATGTGCATGCATTTCTGTGGCTGTGGGTGTGCGTGTGTGTGAGCACACATGGGATTGCACACACAACACCTTCCTTAAATATAAACAATATATCGTCATGGTAACCTTCTCCCACAACCACCCATAGTTGTAACACAACGTGGTCTGTGTACACCAAAATACACACACTTACGCACTCTCTTTTCCCTCACTCTATCTGTTTCTCTCTCTCTCCCTCTCTCTCTCCCTTTCTCTGTCTCTCATGCACACACACACAGACACACCCACACAAAAACACACATAGTGGATCTGGAGAGGTTAGCTGGGAGGCACTCTTCCCTGTAGGATATTGCTGGAGGGCAAAGGAAGCTCTCCATTTCATTGTTTGAAAACTTCCATTTCAATGCTGTTCTTTTCCCTTCCAAACCAATCACTGTGGTTTGAATGGGAAACATCCCTTCAGAGACACATGGGTTTCAGTACTTGATCCCCAGCAGGTGGTACTGTTTGGGGGGATTGTGGAACCTTTGGGGGTAGAGTAAGTGGGTCACTAGTTGTGAGCCTTGAGGTCTGTGGCCTGTTTCCACTTCCTGACTGAGATACAATGTGAGGTGCTAGCTAATACACCTCCGGTAATACCTTCCATAATATGATGTGTCCATGTGCCTTCAAACTACAAGATGGAATAAACCGTTACTCGATTAAATTTTTTTGAATAAATTCTCTCATTTACATATTTGTTAGAGAGGGAGAGAGAGAGAGAGATAATAAATATGGATGTAGCAGGGCATCTAGCACTGCAAAAGAACTCCAGTCTGAAGCACCATCCTGTGCATCTGGCTTACGTGACTATGGAAGAATTGAACCTGGGTCCTTGGCTTTTTAGGCAAGTGCCTTCACCACTAAGCCATCTCTTCAGTCTTTAGGTTGCATCCTGACAGTTATTTAGTCACAGAAAGAAGCAATTCCGATCTCTCCACAGTGGCCTCAACCATCTTGTTCCCTGTCCTTTGCCTATGACAAAAAATTAGACAGAAAAACTTTAACAGGAAACATGGGGGTGGCAGGGATGGCTTTGACATGAGGGGATTTGCCTGCAAAGTCAAACAACGCAGGATCATTTCCTGAGAACCCATGGTAGGCAGATGCACAAGGGGATGCAAGCCTCATGAATACCTTTCCACTTCCTGGAAACCCTGGCATGTTCATTCTCTGTCTCTTTTTCTCTGTCTCTCCCTCACTCTGCAAAGTACATACAGAAACAAGAGAGCCCCAAGCCAGATCATGTTGTCCTACAACTGAGAGCAAATATCCAGCCTCTTTCTTCAATGCCACAATCAACAGTGCATGTCTCCATCCCCATTGGTGAACATTAAAAACCATGTATCAGGCTGGAGAGATGGCTGAGACATTAACGCCCCTGCCTAGAAAGCCTAAAGTCCCACAACTGATTTTCCACTGCCCATATAAGACAGATGCATCTCGAGTTGCTTTGCAATGGCTATAAAAAAGAAAACCTACACCAGTATGATGGATAGATATGCAAAAGTCAATGAAGCTGTGTTTGTGAGGCTGCCTCGGATGCTATATTAAAATAGACAGAAAACAAAGTCTCACCTGCTCAAGAAAATTTGCAGAAGAGCACAATGGAATGGAGATGGCCACTATTGTAACAACATGTGATGTATACTTGTGAAGTTTCTTCTGAGAGAGTAAACAAATACATAATTATTCAAAATAGCCAAATAAATAGGCAAGTGAAGAATTATGTGATTTTGGTTTAAACTAAAAGTGACAGAGTCCTACAGCCTGTGTCACCAGGGAGAAATAAAACAGTGCTCCTTGTACATCATGGAATTCCAACACTCATTCAAGAATCCTGCACCCACATCCTGGTACGTTTCAGAAAAGTTGATTTATAATCATCATGAATGACAATAAGTGAGCAGTCCAAGTCACCGAACTCAAACTTTCTCTAACATTTTTAAATCACTGAAAGTTTTATATCTGAGGGAGGGTCTCATGTTCTATCAGCTGGCTTGGACTCCTGGAGGTAGTGCACCCTCAACCTATTAATGTATGCTTACTTGGGCTGTGTTATTCCTGGAAAAATCAGGTAGATACAACTTAAAGACGAAACACTGGGAATGGAGGGATGGCTTAGCAGTTAAGTCACTTGTTGGAAAAAAAAAAGACCCAGGTTCGATTTCCCAAGACCCATGTTAACCAGATGAACAAGGGGATGAATGCATTTCAAGTTTGTCTGCAGTGGCTGGATGCCCTGGCATGCCAATTCTGTCTCTCTCTCTCTCTTTGTTGTTCATATAAATAAAGGAACATTATATATTTAAAGAAGACACACTGATCTGAGCCCATTTCAGAGAATTCACTCCATTGTCATTCAACCTCCTGCAACCACTTGTGAAGTATATGTTGTTTGAAGGGCTACATGGCAGAAGAGACCTGCTCACCTCAGAGCAAATGGGAAGCAGAGAGACAATAGGAACAAGGAACTCCAAAGTCAGCCTCCAGTGACTACCTCCTTCTGCAAGTCTCCACTTCCCACAGCTCCACAAGCTGAAGACTGAGTGTGAGACCTCATCAGAAACATAGACGGCAATGAGAGACACTTTACCTTCAACCTTCTGGAGCATTGTAACCACTAACACAGGCAAGTACAGAGCTGTTTCTAACCAGCTTAGGTTAGAAGAGGCTTGCTTTAGAAGAAGCTCGGGGAGGTAACTAACAGAATATATGCATATATATATATATATATATATATATATATATATATATGTTTGTGTGTGTGTGTGTGTGTGTGTGTGTGTATACATATCCATATATATATAGATATGCACACATACATACATACATACATATATATATCAAACATGCATATATATATGCATATATATATGTATATATGAATGTTTTATTAATTTAGCTATTTTGTTATGCTGCAGATAGGGTAATGCTATGTCAATCAAATCTACTTGATGTAGACCAAATTGTCCTAGAACTTATGGCAATATTCTTGTCTGTTCTTCCTGAGTACCTCAAACAACACTGCATATCATCATCCCCGCCAGTGAACATTAAAAGCCACGATTTCAGCTTCAGAGATGGCTAGAGGATGCCTAAGGACCCATGTTTCATTCCGCAGTAACCACATAAGACAGATGCACCTGGAGTTGGTTTGCAATGGCTGGACGCTCCAGTATGCCCATTTTGCCTCTCTCTCTAATAAGTAAGGAAAGGAATAACATATCGCAATTAAGAAAAAAAAAAAACAAGTCAAGTGAGCCCCATCAAATTGGTCTGGTGTAGAAATAGTGCTATGTGAAAGTCAGTGAGAAAGAAACCAAAAAGTACTATGCCATTGGCTGTCTGAGACAACTATGGACATTGAGTCAGGCCAGATTAACAGGCCCAAAGTTAAAACACTCAAAGATGAAGAGAATTATATTTCATCAGTTCATCTAATATGAGGTTTCCCATTTAGCTTTTACATGGAGATTATTCATGAAATTTAAGAAGAACAGAAAAAAACAGTTTTCACCGTAGGATACAGGTCCTAAAACTCAAAGCTGTAAGAAGTGACATCTAATGGTTGATATGCTTCAAACATCTCTGATTCCCCCTAAAACTCAAGAGATTACAAAAGAATGATTTTGGCAAGGTCTTTCAAAATCATTCTCCAAGTTCATGCTAAAATATCAAAAATATCATGCAGCCCACAGTAAAAACAACCCCAAATATTCAACCACATCCTCTTGTTGGGCTGCAGAAATTTTCAACGAGAAAGAATGCCAGACAGAGTTCCATCAGAAACAGCCTATGCACTGTTTACATCACCAAATAATTTTTTATTATTTATTTGAGAGCAAGAGACAGAGAGAGAAAGAGGCAGAGATAGAGAGAGAGAGAGAGAGAGAAAATGGGTGTGACAGGGCCTCCAGCCACTGCAAATGAACTCCAGATGCTTGCACCCATTTGTGTGTCCGGCTAACATGGGTCCTGGGTAATCGAGTCTCGAACCGGGATCCTTCGGCTTAACAGGCAAGCACTTAACCACTAAGCCATCCCACCAGCGAAACATCCTGCCTTTTTAAACAAACTCTACTTCTCCGTGCTACTTTGTGCATCTGCCTTTATGTAGACACTGTGGAATTGGTCCCAGATCATCAGGCTCTGTAAACAAGGGCTTTTAACTGCTGAGCATTATCTCCAACCCTATGTCTTTTTGTGTTTATTTAACCGAGTTAATGCTTCCCAGGCTGGCCTACAACTAGTGATCCCCCTGCTTTCTTGGTAGGGAGGACTACAAATTTGCACTGCCACACCCAGTCAGTACCAAACAATTTCTCCAGCTGTGTCTTCCACATGATCCTTTCTTCTTGACTTCCACAAGGGCAAAGGACAAAAGACTCTCACAGGGCCTGGAGTGGTGGCACAGTAGCAAAGACACTTGCCTGCAAAGCCTAACAATCCACGTTTCAACAGCACAATGGGCCAAGCCTAGTAGGACAGCCAAGTAATCTCTGAGCCAGAATCTTGAAGGAAGAAAGACTGCAATCTCAAGGCTTAGAGGAACCACAGAAAGAGTTCAAAACAATCCTGGAACAACTTAGACTATTATAAAATGATGAGTGATAGTGGACTGGTGACATAGGCTCTTGCATACATCCAATCCACAATGATAGCCAGGCATCATGGCACAAGCCTTTAATCCCAAAACTTGAGAGCATTAGGTTCAAGAGTCACAGTGAGTTCAAAGCCACTTTGAGACTACGTAGTGAATTCCATGTCACTCTTGACTAGAGTGAAAACTTACCTTGAAAAACCAAATCAATAAATAAATTCACTATTTCCTAGTAGATGGCAGCACAGGGGCTTGTTATACCAAAACTAGTACATATTACATTTTTCAGAGTTAGCCAGATGGGTCAGGAGTTAAGGTGTTTGCCTACAAAACATAAGGACCCGGGATCAATTCCACAGTAGCTACATAAACCAGATGCACAAGGTAGCTCATGCATCTGTAGTTCACTTGCAGTGGCTACAGGCCCTGGATCACCCATTTTCATATTCTCTCTCTCTAATAAATAAATAAAAATTGTAAAGATTTATCACAGTGTGAAGCTAAATGTCTAAGGATATGAATGAGACTTCCACAAACACAAGGTGATGGGAACCCCAATACTGCATGTGTCAGCAGATGTGATAACCAAGCATTCCACTGAAACATGGGACCTGCAAGGTGAAATATCCAATCGTGAGACAAACACCTATCCACAGTCAAAGAAAAGCATCTTGAGACTGGTAGAGCTGTTGACTAACATGTGTGAGACTCTGAGTGTTATTCCTAGCACAGAAAAAAGAAAGAAAGAAGAGAAAAGAGTAGAAAAAAAAGAGAAGAAAAGAAAGGAAACAAAAAGAAGAGAAAATATAGGCCTATAGTGATGGCTCATGCCTTTAATTGTGTCACTTCAGAGGCAGAGGCATGAGAATTTCCATTGTTTGAAGGCCACCCTGAGAATAGTGAATTCGAGGTGAACCTGGGCTAAAGTGGGACCCTAACTCCAAACCCCTCTTTCATAAAAAGGAAGAGAAATAGAAAAGGAAACATAGGAATTACCCATATAATGTGCTACCACAGAGAAGTGGAAAGTTGTGACAATGTTGTTCCTCAGACCTTCATTTTATAACTTCAGACCCCATCCATGCAGATTAAATAACCTCTGCAGAATGCCAAAATATATGTCACACATAAAGAAAGGAGGGGTTATGATGTGACTTTAATATCTAAAATATTAGGTAAATTATAACACTTTTATGGTTCAACCTTCAATAGCATTAAGAGAACCTCAAACATATCATGACAATCAAATGCCTTGCAAAGAACCAAGAAAGAAAAAAACAAAACAACAACAACAACAAAGAAAAAACACCTGGCTAGGCATTGTGGTGCACACCTTTAATACTAGCACCCTGAGAGGCACAAGCACAAGAATCACCATGACTAGAGGCCCACTCCATGGGAGAGAATATTTGTCCCGCGTCTAACCACACACCACTTAATGATGAATTCTTCAATTAAGACCTCCAAAGTCTTACATCAAACAAAGATGTGAGGCTTGGCATGGCAGCAAGCACCATGTGGGAGGTAGAGGTAGGAGAATCACCATAAATTGGAGGCCACACTGAGACTAAATAGTGAATTGCAGGACAGCCTGGGCAAAAGTGAGTCCCTATATCAAAAAAAAAAAAAAAGGAGAGGGTCTGGAGAGATGGCTTAGCAATTAAGGCTCCTGCCTGTAAAGACAAGGGTTCTACGTTCCTGCAAAACAGCCGCCATGTGAGCCAGATGTAGAAGGTGCTGCAAGCATCTGTAGTTCATTTGCAGTTTCTAGAAGCCCTGGTGTGCCTGTCCTCTCTCTGTGTCTGCCTACCTAACTTTCTAATAATTGTGTGTGTGTGTGTGTGTGTGTGTGTGTGTGTGTGTGTGTGTGTGTGTATGTATTTAATAAAAAAAAATCAGGAAGATTAACTGGGTGTGAGTAAGAGTTCTGGCTGTGCAAGCACTAGGGCCCAAGTCCCATCCCAGCACTAAGGTGAAAATCAGGCCATGGCAACACAAGCTGGGCATGGTGGCACATGCCTTTAGTCTCAGCACTCCGGAGGCAGTGCTAGCAGGATCTCTGTGAGATCAAGGCCACCCTGAGTCTACATATTAAATTCCAAATGATTCTGGGCTAGGCAGCAAACATACATAACAAACACAAGAACAACAACAACAAGAAAAACATAAGGCGAACAAGATGGCAAAATGGCTCAGTGATTAAGTGTTTCCTTCCAAAGCCTAAGGAGCTGGGATCAGTTTGCTCACACAAGCAGGACATGGTGGTGTATACCTTTAATCCAAGAACTCAGGAGGTACAGGAAGGAGGATCTCCAGTTGAGGACAACCTGAGTCCACATAGTGATTCCAGGACACCCTGAGCTAAGGTGAAACCCTACATCAAAAACCAAAGGGAGAGAGAGAGAGATGCACAAAATGGTGCACACAGATGGCATCCAATAGCAGTGGCAAGACACCCTGGCCCATCCATTTTCTGTCCCTCTCTCTCTCTCTGAAGACATATAAATGTATAAAATATTTATATAAAAAAGGTAAGGACAAGGGTAGGAGAGATGGCTTAGTGCTTAAGGCACTGCCTGAGAAGCCTAAAGAGCCATGATAGATAACCCAGAACCTGCATACTGCAGAAGGACAAGGTGACACATGGTCAAGTTCACACATGCACTCAAGTTGGCACACACGTATGGAGTTCCATTACAGTGCAGTAGCACACAGCTTCAGGCTCGCTGAGGTGAACTTCCGGAACAGGCACAGTTATGGAGGAAGGGATATTTATTGAATCCTACAGATCCAGGGGAAGTTCCATAAAAGCAGAAGAACCTGGCACACTTTCACAGGCCCAAGCAGAAAGACAAGCACAAGCCTAAAAGCCAAAAGCCACAGCACACTTCAGGAACTCCAGCTAGGCACACTTTGCATATCTTTAGATTGAAATCTGAAACCCACTACCACACCTTAAGATCCACACAATGGCACTGCCTCTAGCCTGGTGGTGAAAGATGCAAACTACAAACAAATAAACAACTGAAATATATTGGGGCCATCTATTCTATTCACACCACAAGTGCCTTCAGGCCCTAGCATGCCATTTCATTCTCTCTCTCTCTCTCTGTTTCCACACCCTCCCTCCCTCACTCTCTAACACAGAGAAAACAAAAAGTAAATAAAAGGCCAGCCTAAAGAGTTTTCCACAAAAAAACAACAAAAAAGAAAATTATGATATACAATTTTTGCATGTGTATTGTGTGGTGTGCATATGCATGCACTTCTGTGGCTATGGGTCTGGGTGTGTGTGAGCACACATGGGATTGCACACAAAACACCTTCCTTAAATATGAACAATATATCATCATGGTAACCTTCTCCCACAACCACCCATAGTTGTAACACAACGTGGTCTCTGTACACCAAAACACACACACACTTACGCACTCTCTTTTCTCTCACTCTTTATCTCTTTCTCTCTCTCTCACTCTCTCTCTCCCTTTCTCTGTCCTTCATGCACACACACACAGACACCCCCACACACAAACACACATAGTGGATCTGGAGAGGTTAGCTGGGAGGCACTCTTCCCTGTAGGATATTGCTGGAGGGCAAAGGAAGCTCTCCATTTCATTGTTTGAAAACTTCCATTTCAATGCTGTTCTTTTCCCTTCCAAACCAATCACTGTGGTTTGAATGTGAAACATCCCTACAGAGACTCATGGGTTTCAGTACTTGATCCCCAGCAGGTGGTACTGTTTGGGGGGATTGTGGAACCTTTGGGGGTAGAGTAAGTGGGTCACTAGGTGTGAGCCTTGAGGTCTGTGGCCTGTTTCCACTTCCTGACTGAGATACAATGTGAGGTGCTAGCTAATGCACCTCCGGTGATACCTTCCTTGACATGATGTGCCATGTGCCTTCAAAGTAAAAGATGGAATAAACAATTACTTGATTAAATTTTTTGATTAAATACTCTCATTTACATATTTATTTGAGAGGGAGAGAGATAATAAATATGGATGTAACAGGACATCTAGCACTGCAAAAGAACTCCAGTCTGAAGCACCATCCTGTGCATCTGGCTTACGTGACTATGGAAGAATTGAACCTGGGTCCTTGGCTTTTTAGGCAAGTGCCTTCACCACTAAGCCATCTCTTCAGTCTTTAGGTTGCATCCTGACAGTTATTTAGTCACAGAAAGAAGCAATTCCGATCTCTCCACGGTGGCCTCAACCATCTTGTTCCCTGTCCTTTGCCTATGACAAAAAATTAGACAGAAAAACCTTAAACAGGAAACATGGGGGTGGCAGGGATGGCTTCGACATGAGGGGATTTGCCTGTAAACTCAAACAACCCTGGATCAGTTCCTGTTATCCCATGGTAGGCAGATGCACAAGGGGATGCAAGCCTTGTGAATTCCTTTCTAGTTCCTGGAGGCCCTGGCATGTTCATTCTCTGTCTCTTTTTCTCTGTCTCTCCCTCACTCTGCAAAGTACATACAGAAAGAAGAGAGCCCCAAGCCAGATCATGTTGTTCTACAACAGAGAGCTAATCTCCAGCCTCTTTTTTGAATGCCACAATCAGCAGTGCATGTCACCATCCCCATTGGTGAACATTAAAAACCATGTACCGGGCTGGAGAGATGGCTGAGAGGTTAACATCCTTGGCTAGGAAGCCTAAAGTCCCACAACTGATTCTCGACTGCCCATATAAGACAGATGCATCTCGAGTTGCTTTGCAATGGCTAAGTGCCCCAATATGCCCTTCCTTCCTTCCATCCATATGTCCAACCATACTTTGTTTCCTTCTTCCTTTATTCTTTCCTTCCTTTTAACTTTGCTTTCTTTCTTCCTTCCTTCCTTCCTTCCTTCCTCCTTCCTTCCTTCTTTTCTCTTTCTTTCTTTCATTCTTTCTTTCCTCCTTTCTCTTTCTCTCTCTTTCTATCTGTCTCTCTCATTACTAAATAAGGAATAAAATGTTTCACTGAACAGTGCATGAATAAAGGTAAACACCAACATAGGTGTCTGATGTATAAACAGTGCTATTCCAACATCAGTGAGAAGAAAAACAAAAATAGGTATATGACATTCAGAAGCTGAGACAACTAGGGACACTATGTCAGGTTACTTTCAAACAGGCATAAAGTTCAAACATTCCAAGAGTTTGAGTATTATCTTATATCAGTTCATGTAAAATTAGGTTTCCCATTTAACTCTCAAATGGAGACTATTTATGGATCTTAAGGAGAGGGAGGAAAAAGAAAGTTTTCATGTATGACACAGTTTCTGAACCTGAACACAGTAAGAAGTCACATGTAATGGTTGATATACCTCAAAGCATCTCAGGTTCCCCCTAAAACTCAAGACTGGAAAAGAATGATTTGGGTATGAAATTTCAAAATCATTCTCCAACTTCATGTAAAACACCAAAAATGTCATCCTGCCCACTGGGAATACATGTCCAAATATTCAAACATGTCCTCATGTTGGGCTGCAGAAACTTCAGTGAGAAAGAACGGCAGACAGAGGTCCATCACAAACAGCTTATGCAATAATAGACAACACGAAATTATACTTCACTGTCATGTAAATATAATAGCAAACATGGATGAGGTGTAGATATATCTCAGCCCTTTTACCAAGTGGCTCATATATCATCAATGCAATAAACAGACATTTTCAGGGCTACAGGGATGGCTTAGCAGTTAAGGCATTTGTCTTCAAACCAAAGGACCCACGTTAGCCAGATGCACAAGTTGGCTCAGTGTCTGGATGCCCTGGGACACCCATTCTCTTGATCCTTCTTTCTCTGCCATATGAATGAATGAATGAATGAATGAATAAATAAATAAATAAATAAATAAATAAATAAGTAAATAAATATATGAAATAGATTTTCACAGGAATGGGGAGATGGCTCAGTAGTTATAAGCGCTTGCCACTTGTGCTTGAGTGCCTGAAAAACCTGAGGCCTCATGAAATCATTTCCTCCTGAAAAGATGTCAAAACCACACATCGGTATAGGACAGAAGGGATGGGAGATGGGGTGGTTGTCTCAGACAGAATAGGTTCTTGCCTGCAAAGCCTCATGGACAGATGTGCAGTGTCTCAACTGTCCGGAGTTTTCAGTTTCAAGAGGCCGATGGGCTCATACACTTTTTATTTATTTATCTAACTGTTGACCTGAAAATAAATAAACAAATAAAGAAACTGACAAATATTAAAGCTAGTCAATGTCATGCACACTTGTCCATGGGGGTGAGTGGCAGAGATCAGAGAATCACTGTACCTCACTAAAGGAAAGCATCAGCTCCAGGTAGTGATCCTGTCTCAAGGATATATACAGTTGAGTAATAGTTAAGGAACTTGAAGTTCCCAGGTTTGTTCTATACAGATGTATGATGTGCAGCCTGTCTGAAAATACACACAAAAAAAAAACACTCCAAGGTAAAACAACAATGGTAATGTTATTATTTCCAAATCTGCTTACAAAATGACCTCTGATCTTTGTGTTTGTTTGTTTTGGTTTTGGTTTTTCAAGGTAGGGTCTCACTGTAGCTCAGGATGAACTGGAACGTATGTAGTCTATGGGTGGCCTAGAACTCACAGTGATCTTCCTACCTCTTCCTCCTGAGTGATGGGATTAAAGGCTGCACCACATCTCCTGGCTCTGACCTCTGATCTGTAAAGGTACTGAGAAATAATATGGCAATGGATCACAAATTATGAAAGAGTAAGCACCATCTTAACCACTACTGACATAATGCCTTAGCCTTGATCTGATAGGATTTTAAATGAATTTTGAAGAACTGTATTGACAATGAAAAACTGATTTGAGAGGTACAATTAATAATTAACTGTTTCCAGGTATGCCATAGCCACGGCAAACTCGCCTGTGTAACAGAAGAAATGATGTTTCATAGGATGGGTGCCAAGGACAAAGGGCCAGTACTCCACGGAGGGATGCCCCTGGTGACCCCTTGGCAGTCGGCAACTGTGATAGTTCCGCCTGTCTTAGATAAGCCTCGAAGGCCCAGTTGCTTGCGTCTTTGGACATGTGTTTGTCTTATATTCTTGTTTTTCTTCCTTATAGCCCTTTCACAAGAAACCCCACAAACTAATCATAAGCCTATTTCTGTGACTGATGGGAACACTGAGAACAATCTGACTATTGGGGCAGCTCCACCGTTGATTCGGGCCGTTGAAGAAGTACACAATATAAGTAGAGATAAAAATCTATCTTTAGGGCAATTCCTGGATGCAGTAGAATAGAAGCAGTTATTCATTTATGAAAATGATACTAGTCCTTTGAAGGTTAAAATAGAGAGGCTAAGAGGGAACAGATATAGTGGGTGTAAAACAGCAGAGTTGGAATTATAAAAATTGGCTATTCCCACGAGAAAGCTCCCTGGAGGGTACATACAGTACTATATTCATTAGCAATGGTGGACAGCACCGCGTTGGTCACCCAAATCTGGAAAGTATTTAGATCCTCTCCCTTATACGGGGGGGATATGATGAATTTGGTCAACGATGGGTAAATTATGAAGGACAAAGGAGGTTGTGGAATTCCCTTCCTTTCTTGGAACGTCTAGCCAGGACATGTAAGCCTTGGTGTTTATACAGCAGAGAGGAGAAACAACAGTATTTAAAAGAAATCAGGCCTGCTTTACAGTACTGGTGGAATCATGGCTGGAAATATTTCCAGCCCTCTTGAGGAATTAATAAACAAATTACTCAGTGGGGAAGAATCATTAAGCCCCTAACTAAGAAGAAAAACAAACTACTTAGTGAAGAAATATCTCTTACTCAGTAACTAAAAAGTTAAGAAATGGAATTGCATACAGCTGTGTCAAGTTCCTAGGAACGCTGTGAGCAGTGGCGTGCGCCGCGAACCATGGTGTGAGACGTAATTCTTAGAACTAGCAGTATATTTCCTACCTCATAACCCTTGACAGCTCTGAATGTCTGAGAACACTTATTGTGGTCAATGGTGCGAGACGTGCTTGATAAATGGGTATTTCCTCCTTGATAGCTCTGAATGTATAGTTAGAATGGAAAGTAGTTAAGATTGTTTTAAAATAATAAAGTCTGAGATCACTTGTTAATATGCTAAGTTTCCTTGTTCAATCTGTATAAAACCTTCATGAAACCTTCAGTAAATTGCAGCAGCATATTCAACTTAGAGTGTGTCTGTCTGTCATTTCCTCGCCGAATCCCGAGTCCTCCTTGAACCTTCGCCCTTGTTCTCCCTCGGTCCTGATCTCCCCGAGAGTCAGTCCGCGGCACAGGTACAGTCTCACTCTAGGCGTGGAACTCACTATATAGCCCCAGGGTGACCTTGGATTTTGTGATCCTCTTGTTTCTGCCTACCAAGTGCTGGGATTAAAGACATGTGCCTTTACACCCAGAAATTTCTTAAAAAAAAAAATACACTTTCATCTATTTGTAAACAGAGAGAGAAAGAATAGAGACAGAGAGAGGAAAAAGTGAATATGGATGGATCAGCAGGACCTCTAGTCTATGAAAACATATGCCAGGTTCATGCAGCCTGTTCATCTAGCTTTACATAGGGACTGGAAGGTAGAAAGTTTAGAACTTTTTTGTTTATTGAGCTACGGACTCACTGTAGGCCATTCTGACCTGGAATTCACTAAGTAGTCTCAGGGTGGCTTTGAACTCAAGGCGATCCCCCTACTTCTGCCACGTGAGGACTGGGATGAAAGGCATGCATCACTGTAGCAGACAGATTCAGGTTCACTGAGATGAACTTCCAGACCAGGCACAGTTATGGAGGAAGGGATTTATTGAAGCTTACAGATCCAGGGGAAGTTCCATAAAGGTGAAAGAAGCTGGCCTACCTCGACAGGCCCAAGCAAAGAGAGAGAGAGAGAGAGAAAGAGAGAGAGAGTGAGAGAGAGAGAGAAGCACAAGCCTAAAGGTCAAAACCACAGCACACTTCAGGAACTCCAGCTAGGCACACTTTGCATATCTTTAGATTAAAATCTGAAACCCACTGCCACACCTTAAGATCCACCCAGTGACATTGACTCCAGCCTGGTGGCTGCAGATGCAAACTACAAAGAAATATCTGAACATATTTGGGGCCATCTGCTCAAACCTCCACAGTCATGAGGTACCAGAAAAGCATGTGAATTGCCTGCCCACATCTTCATGGCAACTGAAGATCTTACAGAAGACTTGCAACAGTGCATGTGAGTGCTTAGCTCCTTTCTAGCCAGAGGAACACACTCTGTTTGAAGCAGTAGACCCTTAGGAGACTCTTAACTTCCAATCAGAAAATATGACTCAATAAAACCCATATGCAAGTTTCAGTGGAATGAAAGACCACAAACGTGTGCTACTGGAAAATTATACACATTCCCTCCATTCATTCACTATCACTCACAATGAGCAATGAGAATATGGTAAGTATTTCACACAAGGTCCACCATTACCCATGAAAAGACTTGTCTGGAGAATGTCTTCAGTTCTTGTAGTCTCTGGTGTGCCCATTGTATCTCTTTCTCCCTTTCTCTCTGTCAAACAAATAAAGAAATAAAAATGAAATATTTTTTAATTATTGTCATTTTTATTTATTTATTTGAGAGTGACAGACAGAGAGACAAAGAGGCAGACAGACAGAGGGAGAGACAATGGGCGTGCCAGGGCCTCCAGCCACTGTAAACGAACTCCAGACATGTGCTCCCCCTTGTGCATCTGGATAACATGAGTCCTGAGGAATCGAGCCTTGAACCGGGGTCCTTAGGCTTCACAGGCAACCGCTCAAATGCCAAGCCATTTTTCCAGCCCAAATGAGATATTTTTAAAGAAGAAACAAAAAATTATCCAGCCCAGTGATGCTGGTATGAACGTTTAAACCCAGCACTCTGGAGGCAGACATAGGGGATCACTATGAGTTAGAGGCCAACCTGGAACTACAGTTAGACCCTACCTTGAAAAGCAAAGAAAAATTAAAAATAAATTCAAATATAAACCTTCAAGCCTAATATAATACTTTGAGCTACATAAAATTAAGGAAAATGAGAAAGAACAAAAAAAATTATGTCTGGTCATGGAAATTTCCACTTTCCTGTTGGAGCACTGTGACTTCTATTTTGCTTTGAATCTAAAAACATAGAGGAGATCCAGGTTCATTGAGAAACAATGGGGCACCAATGAGTTCTATTAAAACTTTTTTTTTAATTCTTTTAAAAAGTTTTTTTTGGTTTATTTATTTATTTGAGAGAGACAGAGAGAAGGAGGCAGAGAGAGAGAGAGAGAGAGAGAGAGAGAGAGAGAGAGAATGGGTGCACCACCAGAGATTCCAGCCTCTGTAAAAGAACTCCAGATGCTTGCGCCCCCTTGTGCATCTGGCTAACGTGGGTCCTGGGGAATGGAGGCTCGAACCAGGGTCCTTAGACTTCACAGGAAAGCGCTTAACCACTAAGCCATCTCCGCAGCCTGAGTTCTATTAAAACTTTTAAGGTGAATTTTGTGTTGGTGCACACCTTTACCCCCAGCACTCTGGACGGAGATGTAGGAGTATTGCTGTGAGTGCTGAGGCCAGTATGAGGCTACATGGTCAATTCCAGGTAAGCCTGGGCCACAGCAAGACTATACTTCCATAAAGCAAAGAGAGTGGTGGCACACACCTTTAATCACAGCACATAGGAGGACCACAATGGCACAGGCCCATTCCACGGGAGAGAACATATGTTCCAGGACTAAATGGAGACAATGAAATGATTATTTAATGAATGAAGACCTCTTGAATCTCACATCTAACAAAAGCGGGAAGTAGAAGTAGGTGGATCATCAGGAGTTGGAGGCCACCCTGACACTACACAACACAGTTAATTCCAGGACAGCCTGGGCTACAGCCAGGTGCTACCTGAAAAAAAAAAAAAAAACAATCCTCGCTTCAGAGAGGGTTTATCAATTAAGGCTCCTGCCTGCAAACAAAAAAAAAAAAAAAAAAAAAAAAAACTTAGGTTCCACTCCACCAGACCTACATAAGCCAGATTCCGAAAGTGGTACATGCATCTGGGGTTCATTTGCAGTGTCTGGAGGCCCTGGTTTGCCCATCCATGTCTGTCTCTATCTGAATAACTCTCAAATAATTATATATATCCTGTGGTGGTTTGAATAGTGTAGATGGCCCCCAGTATATTCAGTTGCTTATTTGTAGTTTGCATCTCAGCCTCCTGGCTGGAGGCAAGGTCACTGGGTGGATCTTAAGGTGTGGTGGTGGTTTTCAGATTACAATCTAAAGATATGCAAAGTGTGCCTAGCTGGAGTTCCTGAAGTGTGCTCTGGCTTTTGACCTTTAGGCTTGTACTGCTCTCTCTCTGCTTGGGCCTGTGAAGGCAGGCCAGTTTCTTCTGCCATTATGGAACTTCCCCTGGATCTGTAAGCTTCAATAACTCCCTTCCTCCATAACTGTGCCTGGTCTGGAAGTTCATCTCAGTGAACCTGAATTTGACTAGTACAGAACTTGGTACCGAGGAGTGGGGTGAGATGAACCTTACTATGTGGATGTTGATCTTGTGGATCCTTTCTTTTGGAGGAATAGGCATGGACATGGTGTTTGCAACTGAAGATGTCATCTGGAGTGGTAAGCCAAGTTTTATGGACTATTCTGATGAGAGTCTCAGAATGCTAACTGCAGATAGCACTGAACTTCAAGGCTTGGGTTATGAGCTTTCTAAGGGGAAGGAAGGACTGCAGAGGACTTTGTTAGAACTGGGCTACTGGCATAAGGGCTGGCTGCGTCCTGCTGCCCAGGCCCAGAGTGTTTGATCAAGGTTAAATTTGTAATGGACTGATGTGCTTGGCTAGAGATATTGGACTGAGAGGTTTAAGATTTTAAGGTGGAAAACCTAAAGCAAGTTAAAATTACAGGCACTGAGACTGGTTTTAGGTTACTGAACCTGCTATTGTCAAACACATTAGCAATCTTAAGGAAGATGTTCCAACTGCTTTACATTAAAACAATGGAAAGGATGCCTGAGGAAAGACTATCATAGAAATGCAAACACTTTTGGAAAGAGGTGACTGGAGAATGAACCTGCTTTTCAAGGCTATGATTTGTTTCGTCCCTGAATTAAGAATATGGCTGTGTCCTGCACACCTGGTATTGGTTTCAGAAGCATGAAAAATGCATGGAGTGGCCGTGAATTGCACATGCTTCCAGGAGCCACTGCTGAGATGCAGCATGAGGTAGGGACTGATGCCTTGATAGGCTGAAAGAGCCTTTGGAAAATCGACCATGGTTTGCATGAAGACCTGAAGATGTTTTGTATATACCAGGACTGTGCAAGGGCTACCATAGAGCACACTGTTGGCCTGGGATGGAAGCGTTCCCCAGGTACTCTGCTCAGCTGGAGGGGCGGAATTGGAAAGTCTGGAGACTGTAGGTCTCTGGGTATATTGAACTTGAACTGCAGAAGTTTGATGTTTGTTTGATGGTGGTTGAGTTTGCATTGTTTTAGTCTCTCCTTGCTGTGCCTTATACCAGTTGAAAATGTTTACTCTGTGCCTTTATATGTTAGAAGTCTTTAACTTGTTTGATTTTACAGGTCTTCATATCTTAAATTGGTCAAGACTGTGGGGACTTTGAAATTGAACTGAGTACAATTTATAATGTGTGATGGTTATAAATCTATTGGGGGCCAGGGGCAGAATGTGGTGGTTTGAATAGAATAGATGGCCCCCAATATATCCAGTTGCTTATTTGTAGTTTGCATCTCTAGCCACCTGGCTGGAGGCAAGGTCACTGGGTGGATCTTAAGGTGTGGTGGTGGATTTCAGATTACAATCTAAAGATATTCAAAGTGTGCCTAGCTGGAGTTCCTGAAGTGTGCTGTGGCTTTTGGATTTAGGCTTGTGCTTGTCTCTCTCTCTGCTTGAGCCTGTGAAAGCAGGCCAGTTTCTTCTGCTTTTATGGAACTTCCCCTGGATCTGTAGGCTTCAATAAATATCCCTTCCTCCATAACTGTGCCTGGTCTGGAAGTTCACCTCAGCGAACCTGAAGCTGTCTGCTCCAGCACTGTAATGGAACACCATACATGTGCGCCAACTGGAGTGCATGTGTGAACTTGACCATGTGCCACCTTGTCCTTCTGCAGTATGCAGGTTCTGGGTTATCTATCATGGCACTTTAGCTTTCACAGGCAGTGCCTTAAGCACTAAGCCATCTCTCCTACCCTCATTCTTACCTTTTTTATATAAATATTTTATACATTTTTGTGTCTTCAGAGAGAGAGAGAGAGACAGAAAATGGATGGGCCAGGGTGTCTTGCCACTGCCATTGGATGCTGGCTGTGTGCACCACTTTGTGCATCTCTTTCTCTCTCTCTCTCTCTCTTTGGTTTTTTGATGTAGGGTTTCACCCTCGCACAGGCTGTCCTGGAATTCGCTATGTAGACTCAGGTTGGACTCAACTGGTGATCCTCCTTACTCTGCCTCCTGAGTTCCTGGATTAAAGGTGTACACCACCATGCCCTGCTTGTGCTAGCGAACTGAACCCAGCTCCTTAGGCTTCGGAAGGAAACACCTTAATAACTGAGCCATTTTGCTCACTTGATCACCTTATCTTTCTCTTGTTGTTGTTGTTCTTTGGTTTCTGATGTATGGTTGCTCCCTAGCCCAGAATCATTTGGAATTTACTATGTAGACTCAGGGTGGCCTTGAACTCACAGAGATCCTGCTACCACTGCCTCTGGAGTGCTGAGACTAAAGGCATGTGCCACCATGCCCAGCTTGTGTTGCCATGACCTGATTTTCACCTTAGTGCTGGGACGGGACTTGGGTCCTAGTGCTTGCATAGCCAGAATTCTTACTAACACCCAGTAAATCTTCCTGATTTTTTTTATTAAATACACACACACACACACACACACACACACACATACAAAAATATTTGAGAGTTAGGTAGACAGAGTCAGAGAGAGGACAGGCACACCAGGGCTTCTAGCAATTGGAAATGAACTACAGATGCTTGTAGGACCTTCTACATCTGGCTCACATGGGGCCTGTTTTACACTAACCTAGGGCCTTTATCTTTACAGGCAGAAGCCTTAATTGCTAAGCCATCTCTCCAGACCCTCTCAACCTTTTTTTTTTTTTTTTGAGATAGGGTCTCAGTTTTGCCCAGGCTGCCTAGCAATTCACTATTTAGTCTCAGTGTGGCCTCCAAATTATGGTGATTCTCCTACCTCTACCTCCCACATGGTGCTTGCTGCCATGCCCAGCCTCACTCCTTTGTTCAATGTAAGACTTTGGGGGTCTTGATTGAATAAATCATCATTAAGTGGTCTGTGGTTAGTCGTGGGACAAATATTCTCTCCCATGGAGTGGGCCTCTACTCATGGTGATCCTTGTGCTTATGCCTCTCAGGTGCTAGTAATAAAGGTGTGCACCACCATGCCTAGCCAGGTGTTTTTTCTTTGTTGTTGTTGTTGTTGTTTTGTTTTTTTTCTTTCCTGGTTCTTTGCAAGGCATTTGATTGTCATGATATTTATAAGGTTCTCTTAATGCTATTGAAGGTTGAACCATAAAAGTGTTATAATTTACCAAATATTTCAGATATTAAAGTCACATCATAACTCCTCATTTCTTTTTGTGTGACATATATTTTGGCCTTCTGCAGAGGTTATTTAAATCTAGATGGATGGGGTCTGAAGTTATAAAATGAAGGTCTGAGGAACAACATTGTCAGAACTTTCCACTTCTCTGTGGTAGCACATTATATGGGTAATTCCTATGTTTCCTTTTGTATTTCTCTTCCTTTTAAGAGAGAGGGGTTTGGAGTTAGGGTCCCACTTCAGCCCAGGTTCACCTTGAATTCACTATTTATTCTCAGGGTGGCCTTCCAACCATGGACATTCTCATACCTCTGACTCCCGAGTGACGGGATTAAAGGCATGAGCCATCATTGTAGACCTATATTTTCTCTCTTTTCTTTTGCTTTCTTTTCTTCTCTTTTTTTTTCATTTACTTCTCTTCTTTCATTCTTTTTTTTTTTGTGCTAGGAATCACACTGAGAGTCTCACACATGTTAGTCAACAGCTCTACCAGTCTCAAGATGCTTTTCTTTGACCGTGGATAGGTGTTTGTCTCAGGATTGGATTTATCACCTTGTAGGTCCCATGTTTCAGTGGAATGCTTGGTTATCACATCTGCTGACACATGCAATATTGGGGTTCCCATCATCTTGTTTTTGTGGAAATCTCATTCAAATCCTTAGACATTTTGCTTCACACTGTGATAAATCTTTACAATTTTTATTTATTTATTAGAGAGAGAGAATATGAAAATGGGCGAGCCAGGGCCTGTAGCCACTGCAAATGAACTACAGAAGCATGAGCCACCTTGTGCATCTGGTTTATGTAGCTACTGTGGAATTGATCCTGGGTCCTTATGTTTTGTAGGCAAACACCTTAACTCCTGACCCATCTGGCTAACTCTGAAAAATGTAATATGTACTAGTTTTGGTATAACAAGCCCCTGTGCTGCCATCTACTAGGAAATAGTGAATTTATTTATTGATTTGGTTTGTCAAGGTAAGTTTTCACTCTAGTCAAGAGTCACATGGAAATCACTACGTAGTCTCAAAGTGGCTTTGAACTCACTGTGACCCTCGAACCTCATCCTCTCGTGTTGGGATTAAAGGCTTGTGCCATGATGCCTGTCTATCAGTGTGGATTGAACGTGTGCAAGGGCCTGTGTCACCAGTCCATTATCACTCATCATTTCATAATAGTCTTAAGTTGTTCCAGGATTGTTTTGAAGTCTTTCTGTTGTTCCTCTAAGCCTTGAACTTGTAGTCTTTCTTCCTTCAAGATTCTGGCTCAGAGATTACTGGGCTGTCCTTCTAGGCTTGGCCCATTGTGCTGTTGAAACGTGGATTGTTAGGCTTTACAGGCAAGTGTCTTAGCTATTGTGCCACCTCTCCAGGCCCTGTGAGAGTCTTTTGTCCTTTGCCCTTGTGGAAGTCAAGAAGAAAGGATCATGTGGAAGACACAGCTGGTGAAATTGTTTGGTACACACTGGGTGTGGCAGTGCATATTTGCAGTCCTCCCTACCAAGAAAGCAGGAGGAGCACTAGTTGTAGGCCAGCCTGGGAAGCATGAAGACTCGGTTAAATAAACAAAAAAAGACATAGGCTTGGAGATAATGCTCAGCAGTTAAAGCCCTTGTTCACAGAGCCTGATGATCTGGGACCAATTCCACAGTGTCCACATAAAGGCAGATGCACAAAGTAGCATGGACAACTGGAGTTTGTTTAAAAAGGCAGGATGTTGTGCTGGATAGATGGCTTAGTGGTTAAGCACTTGCCTGTTAAGCTGAAGGATCCCGGTTCAGGAGTCGATTCCCCAGAGCCCACGTTAGCCAGACGCACAAATGGGTGCACACATCTGGAGTTCATGTGCAGTGGCTGGAGGCCCTGTCACACCCATTTTCTCTCTCTCTCTCTCTCTCTCTCTCTCTCTCTCTCTATCACTATCTCTCTGCCTCTTTTCTGTCGGCTTCTTGCTCTCATATAAATAAATAAAGAATTATTTGGTGATGTAAACAGTGCATGGGCTGTTCCTGATAGACCTCTATCTGGCATTCTTTCTCGTTGAAAATTTCTGCAGACCAACAAGAGGATGTGGTTGAATATTTGGAATTGTTTTTACAGTGGGCTGCATGACATTTTTGATATTTTACCATGAACTTGGAGAATGATTTTGAATGTCCTTGCCAAAATCATTCTTTTGTAATCTCTTGAGTTTTATGGGGAATCGGAGATGTTTGAAGCATATCAACCATTAGATGACACTTCTTACTGCTTTGAGTTTTAGGATCTGTATCCTAGGTGAAAACTGTTTTTTTCTGTTCTTCTTAAATTTCATAAATAATCTCCATGTAAAAGCTAAATGGGAAACCTCATTTTAGATGAACTGATAAAATGTAATTCTCTTCATCTTTGAATGATTGAACTTTGGGCCTGTTAATCTGGCCTGACTCATTGTCCCTAGTTGTCTCAGACAGCCAATGGCATAGTATATTTTGGTTTCTTTCTCACTGACTTTCACATAGCCCTATTTCTACACCAGAGCAATGTGATGGGGTCACTTGACTTGTTTTTTTTTTTTTTTTTTTTAATTGCGATATGTTATTCCTTTCCTTACTTATTGGAGAGAGGCAAAAGGGGCATAGCGGAGAATCTAGCCATTGCAAACCAACTCCAGGTGCATCTGTCTTCTGTGGTTACTGCGGAATGAAACATGGGTCCTTAGGTTTCCTATGCATGTACCTTAACCTCCAGCCATCTCTGAAGCTGAAATCGTGGCTTTTAATGTTCACTGGTGGGGATGATGATATGCAGTGTTGTTTGATGCACTCAGGAAGAACAGTCAAGAATATTGCCATAAGTTCTAGGACAATTTGGTCTACATCAAGTAGATTTGATTTACATAGCATGACCCTATCTACAGCATAACAAAATAGCTAAATTAATAAAACATTCATATATATATATATATATATATATATATATATATATATATGAAAGTTTGATGTATATGTATATATATACATATATATATTTATGTATGTATGTGTGCATATCTGTATATATACATATGTATATACACACACACACACATACATATATATACACATATTTTCTGTTAGTTACCGCCCAGAGCTTTTTCTAAAGCAAGCCTCTTCTAACATCAGCTGGTTAGAAATAGCTCTGTACTTGCCTGTGTTAGTAGTTAGAATGCTCCAGAGGGTTGAAAGTAAAATGTCTCTCATTGCCGTCTATGTTTCTGATGAGGTCTCACACCCAGTCTTCAGCTTGTGGAGCTGTGGGAAGTGGAGCCTTGCTGGAGGAGGTAGTCAATGGAGGCTGACTTTGGAGTACCTTGTTCCTATTGTTGTCTCTCTGCTTCCCATCTGCTCTGAGGTGAGCAGGTCTCTTCTGCCATGTAGCCCTTCAAAGGACATATACTTCGCAAGTGGTTGCAGGAGGTTGAGTGACAATGGAGTGAATCCTCTGAAATGGGCTCAGATCAGTGTTTCTTCTTTAAATATATAATGTTCATTTATTTATATGAACGACAAAGAGAGAGAGACAGAATTGGCATGCCAGGGCATCCAGCCACTGCAGACAAACTTGAAATGCATTCATCCCCTTGTTCATCTGGCTAACATGGGTCTTGGGGAATCGAACCTGGGCCTTTTTTTTTTTTCCGGCAAGAGACTTAACTACTAAGCCGTCCCTCCATTCCCAGTGTTTCATCTTTAAGTTGCATCTACCTGATTTCTCCAGGAATAACACAGCCCAAGTAAGCATACATTAATAGGTTGAGGGCACACTACGTCCAGGAGTCCAAGCCAGCTGATAGAACATGAGACCCTCCCTCAGATATAAAACTTTCAGTGATTTAAAAATGTTAGAGAAAGTTTGAGATCGGTGACTTGGACTACTCACTTATTGTCATTCATGATGATTATAAATCAGCTTTTCTGAAACGTACCCGGATGTGGGTGCAGAATTCTTGAATGAGAGTTGGAATTCCATGATGTACAAGGAGCACTGTTTTATTTCTCCCTGGTGACACAGGCTGTAGGACTCTGTCACTTTCAGTTAAACCAAAATGACTTAATTCTTCAGTTTCCTATTTATTTGGCTATTTTGAATAATTATGTATTTGTTTACTCTCTCAGAAGAAAGTTCACAAGTATGCATCACATGTTGTTACAATCGTGGCCATCTCCATTCCATTCTGCTCTTCTGCAAATTTTCTTGAGCAGATGAGACTATGTTTTCTGTCTATTTTAATACAGCATCCTAAGCAGCCTCACAAACACAGCTTCATTGACTTTTGCATATCTATCCATCATACTGGTGTAGGTTTTCTTTTTTTTCCTTTTCAAAGGTATTTTATTCATTTACTTATGAGAGAGAAAGAGACAGATAGAAAGAATAATAGAAAGTGCAGGCCAGGGACTCTGGCCATTTCATACAAATTCCAGGCTCATGTGCCCCCTTGTGCATCTAGCTTACCTGGGTCCTGCAGAAAGACATCCATGGCCTTTGACTTTGCACAGCTATGCTAATCCTATAAGCCGTTTCCTATGTCCGCATTGTTTTCTTTTTTTTTTTTTTCCATTAGTTAGTTTATATTCAGCAAATACAGTCAGTTTGGTACCATTACTAGGTTCATCCCTGACCTACCCCCTCCCCTTGGTCCCTCCTCATTGAGGTATATGGGTCATGCATTGTGGAGTTAGCCCAGAGTTATGGGTAAGGTAAATGTCTCTGCATATCATGACCCAACATGTGGCTCTGACATTCTTTCCGCCCCCTCTTCCGCAAAATTTCCCTGATCCATGTTGGGTTCATTTTTGGTCTGCTTCAGTGATGAGGTGTTGGGGGCCTCTGAGGCTCTGGCTCTCTGATTTGGTAGGAGTTTATTTTTCTCTGTGCTGATCTCCTTCCCCCTTGTGCTGGTATCCAGTTCATCAGGATAACACCCTCTTGCTTGTTTCTCCAGTTTTTCTTAGTTTCAGCTGGGGCCCTTTTGAGGTATGATGGGGTGCTCCCTCCTTAGGATCTATATCTATCTGAAAAACAGAAGCAGATTCTCCAACGGAGAGTAAGTTAGGTTTGGACAAATGAGATAACACTTTTTTTTTATGGAGAATTTAATAGGTGTAGGCCCTCTTGTAGCCCACAACTGATGGTAGCTTGATATTGGAGACTGGGCTTATGTTTGGATTTGGCTCTGATTTGTTTCCCAGCTCCAGCTATGCATCCCATACCAGTGAGGGGATCAGTTACCTGAATTGAGAGCAGTTGGTTCCCCACCATGGCTGTGTGCCACCACTGCACTTGTGTGGGCATCACAACAGGTTATTTGCTGCTAAGTAGGTTACACCATGCATTGCTGAGACAGATATTGGTCATTTTCCCCCAGTCACCCATATAGCACCTTCTGGCACTAGACGCGCTGACTGTCTGGGGACTGACTCACTTCCAACTTCCAGCCATGCCATTCTGATTTGCATGTCAATCACATAAGGTGTCTTCAGCAGTAGGGTCTTACCACTAGCCTTTGGCGGGTCATCAAGTACTCTGACAGAAATCTGTCTGTCTTGTAGGAAACCTTGTAGGTCTCTCTGATCAAAAGCTCATTGTGGATGATAGGCCCATGCTGGTTCTGGGAGTTATAGGTCAGTGCCCACTAAGAAAATGAGGAAAAAGATAACTAATATACAAGAGTTAGAGATGAGAGAGAGAGAGAGAGAGAGAGAGAGGGAGGGAGAGGGGAAGTGAGGGAGGGAAGATGTAGAAGATTAAGGTTAGTCTTGATCTTACCCTCTCCTGTGTCTTGTGGTTCAGGTGTTTCCTGTAAGGGCCTGGTGAAGGATCAGCCATCTGGTCTGTCTTTTAGTAAGTAGAAAATTATGGTACCATTGCCATTTGGGTCTAGATTTTTGTTTCCCACCCCTTTGATGCCCTGCCCTCCCTCCCCTTCCATCCTAGTCTCTAGTCTAGGAGATGCTTGCTCGGTACGTAAGCTATCTTGGTTAGATTCAGGTTAGGTGCTGTAGTTGAGTGAGACTATATGGCGATTTTTTTTCTGTGATTGGGTAAGTTCACTGAGAATGATCTGTTCCAGGTTCAACCATTTTCCCTCAAATTTCATTGTGTCATTTTTTCTTACTGCTGTATAGAATTCAATTGTGTAGATATACCACATCTTAGTTATCCATTCTTCTAGTGATGGACATCTGGGTTGATTCCAGCTCTTAGCTATTACAAATTGAGCCGCTATAGACATGGTTGAGCAAATCTCTCTAGCTTGTGGTTTGAAGGTGTTAGGGTAGATGCCCAGTAACTGAATAACTGGGTCTGTTGGTATCTCTATACTCAGCTTTTTCAGGAGTCTCCATATTGCTTTCCAAAGTGGTTGTACCATCCTACATTCCCACCAACAGTGGATGAGTGTTCCTACTTCACACCCTCGCCAACATTCACTTTTATTTGATTTTTTGATGTTTGCTATCCTTATTGGGGTAAGGTGGAATCTCATAGTTGTTTTAATTTGCATTTTTCTGGTGATTAGGGATGATGAACATTTTTTTAAGTGTATGTTTGCCATTTCTATTTCTTCCTTTGTAAACTGCCTGTTCAGCTCTTTGCCCCATTTTGTGAGTGGGGTGTTTGACTTCTTACGGTTTAGATTTTTGAGTTCTTTGTAGATTCTAGAGATGAGGCCTCTATCAGTTGGATAACCCACAAATATTTTCTCCCATTCTGTGGGTGATCGATTGCCTTTGCTTATTGCATGCTTGTCTGTAAAGAAACTCTTGAGCTTCATGTGATCCCATTGGTTGAGTGATGGTTTAAGTTCATGAGCTACTGGGGTTTTGTTCAGGAAGTCTTTTTCCATTCCTGTATCATGGAAAGTGCTTCCTAAATTTTCTTCCAGTAGTATACGAGTTTCTTGTCTTATATTGAGATCTTTGATCCATTTGGACTTGAGTGTAGTGCATGGTGAAATGTGTGGTTCAAGTTTCAGTTTCCTGCATATGGTTGTCCAGTTTGTCCAGCAGCATTTGTTGAAGATGCTGTCTTTTTTCCAGCCTATATTGTTTGAGCCTTTATGGAATATCAAGTAGCTATAGTTGCTTGACCCAAAGTCTGGGTCCTCAATTCTATTCCATTGATCTATACTCCTGTTTTTATGCCAGTACCATGCTGTTTTTTGTTACTATGGCTTTGTAATATAGCTTTAGGTCAGGTATGGTGATGCCTCCAGAGGTATTTCTTTTGCTGAGGATATCTTTGGAAATGCAAAGCCTTCTGCCTTTCCATATGAAATTTGAGATCATTTTTTCTATCTCTGTGAAGAACACTGTAGGGATTTTAATTGGAATTGCATTAAATCTGTATATTGCCTTTGGTAGGATTGTCATCTTCACAATGTTAATTCTGCCTATCCAGGAACATGGGAGGTCTTTCCATTTTCTCAAGTTGGCCTCAATTTCTTTTTTGAGTGTTTTTATGTTTTTGTTGTATAGATCTTAACCTTGGTTAAGGTTATTCCAAGGTATTTTTGTTGTTGTTGTTGCAATTGAAAATGGGACTATGTCCCTTATTTCTTTCTCTGTATCTTTGTCACTTGCATAAAGGAAGGCTGAGTTTTGTCGTGGAATGTTTTTTGTTCACCATCTATTATGAGGGATACTTTTGCTTGGTAGAGTAGTTTGGGTTGGAAGCCATAGGTTCTTAGACTTTGCAGTGTTTCATTCCAGACTCTTTATTCCACCTGTATCTCCTGTGGGTCATGAAGGGTTTAATTTGTTCCCAAATGAGTAGCCCTTCTGTCAGAAGAGACTACTTGACTCTGTGAGTCTTAAATTTTTCTGTGCAGACTTCACAATTTTAGCTGGGCTTCAAAGCCAGAAGAAAATTTGTATGTAAACATCACATGAGGTTATCGTTGTGCCCCTCTGTCTTGCTACTATCTGTTACAAAAATTTTCATGAGCTCTGGCGACTTTGTTTTTGTATATCTTAATATTGAGTTTTTAGCAGGTTCACGAAGTATGCTTCAGTAAGTTTTGTATATGTGGAAATGTGACTTTATGCTTTTTAAAAAATTTTTTAATTTATTTTATTTATGGGATAAAGAGACAGATAGAGAAAAAGAGAGAATAAGCCTGCCAGGGAGTGTATCCACTGTATATGAACTCCAGACACCTGTGACCCTTTGTGAATCGTCTGACTTACCAGTGTCCTGGGAAATCAAATCTGGGTGTGTTGTCTTTCTTGTGAAACTAAATAACCACTAAGCCATTTCCTCTGGTCCCATCGTTCATTCTCTCTCTCTCTCATTCTTCCTTTTGTTCTTTTTCATATTTTTTGAATTAGCATTTCCATGTTGTAGACGCTGTCCAGGAATTCATGATGCGGTTTCAGTATGGCTGCAAAATCACGGTGATCCTGCTTTCTCTGCCTTCTGAGTGCTGGGTATTAAAGGCATGCACCATCCAGCATGGCCTGGTGTAGGTTTTCAAACTGTCCCTTCAAGCAGCGCTGTTGCTCATCTCTATTCCTCTGTGCTCTCTTGTCGGTCCTACGTAAATTGGGCATATTGACCTATGTTTGGTTACAGGGGTGCACATAACTTTTCTGGTATTGTTGGTCTATGTTTTTTGTCCTTGGTTCTCATTGCCACTGTAGACACTCAACAACAGGATGTGAAATGACTGTTTGTGTATCACAGGAGGCAGTGGGATTTTATACAGAAAGCCACTGCCATGGCTTCTGTATGTGTCACCCCACTCTATTGTCACCTAAGTGGAACCATACCAATGGGTGTTTCAAAATTACTAGGCACAATCCAGTCAAGGGTTACCACAAACATACTAGTCATTCTTTGGTTATCAGATGTACTTGTTCATAATATCAGGCTTACTTTGACTCATAGCTAACTTTACTTTATACACTTTTTGAGGCAGTGCTGGGAAGAAAGTTGCATGCCATTACTTCAATCTCAATGTGGTTAAGATAATCAACACTGTTGATAAAGGAAAATCACACATGAAATGAAAAGTTTGCATAATGCATCCAACTCTACAAATACTTTTAAATGTTTGGGAGATTGCCATTATAACAAGGATGTGGGTCAGAGGTAGGATGACTGCTGTGAGTTTGAGGTCACCCTGAGACAACATAGGGAATTCCTGTTCAGCCTGGGTTTGAGTGAGACCCTACTTCAAAAAAGAAAAAGAAAACAAATTAATAAGAATAATAATAAGAAGAATAACGAAAAAGTTATATATTGTATTTAGAGAGTGGTAAAATGGCTCTGCAGTTAATGGGGCTTTATTCCTCATTCCCCTTGCAGAGGTAGATGCAAAAATGACATACGTCTGGAACTTGTTTTCAGTAACAAAATGTCCATATGTGTTGTCTCTCTTTCTCTCTCAAAAGTTTTTTATGTAGAAGCAGAGAGAGGGAAAAGAGACAGAAAGAATAGACCCTCCAGGGCCATTAGGCACTGCAAGCACTCTCCAGATACATGCACCATTTTTATATTTTTTTTATATGTTTACTATTTAATCGACCTGGGACATGTATAGGTTTGCATTCAATTAACCTAAAAAACCTCAAAATTATATAATTCTTTCCAAACTTTGATACTTATTTTAATGGAAAAAAAAAAGGTTTTGGAAATTTGTTACCATGATAATGTGTGTATATAATATATGTGGTGGGTTGTATGTATGTGTTTTCAGATGCATATGTGGGGAGAATTTGGAGACATGCAGTGTCCACTTTGCTCAATTGCCCAATTTATTTCCCTGAAGCAGAGTTTCTCACTGAACTTGGATCTCCTCTATTTTTTGTACTCAAAGCAGAATAGAAGTCACAGTGTTTGAACAGGAAAGTGGACATTTACCTGATAAGAGATAGTGCTCTTTTGGTTCTTTCTCATTTTCTTTAATTTTTTTTAGCTCAATGTATTGGCTTTATATTTTACATTTTATTTTATTTTTAATATTTATTTGCTTTTCAAGGTAGGGTCTCACTGTAGTCCCAGGTTGGCCTCTAACTGATGGTGATCTCGTACCTGTGCCTCCACAGTGCTATGTTTAAAGGTTCATACCAGCATCCCTGGGCTGGATAAATTTTCCATTCTTTTTAAAAATAATTTATTGGTATTTCTTTATTTATTTGACAGAGAAAAAGGGAGAAAGATAGAGAATGGGCAAGCCAGAGCCTATAGCCACTGTGCAAAATCTCCAGACCTGTGTGCCCTCTGGAACATCTTCCTAATGTGGGTCCTAGGGAATCTAACCTGGTTTTTTTGGCTTCCCAGGCATATCATGTTTTCTTCTTTCATTTTTTTAGGCAAACACATTAGACTGGTTTTTGATTTATTTTTAAGTGTGTGTGAGCGTGTATGTGTGTCTGTGTGTGTGTGAGAGAGAGAGAGAGAGAGAGAGAGAGAGAGAGAGAATTAGCATTCCATAGCCTATAGGCACTGTAATGAAACTCCATATGCTTATTCGACCTTCAACATGTGTCACTTTGTCCCTGAGGTATATGCGCTTCTGGTTTGTTGTGCGTGGGTCTTTAAATTCAAGGAAATTGCCTTGACCACTAATCCATCTCTCCAGGCACATCCTTATTTATCTATATAATTATTTTATTTATTTATGTGTAAGCAGATAGAGAAAGAGAGAGTTAACCAGCCTTGTTCCCCTCATCTTTTTGTTGTTGTTGTTTGTGTTCCAGGGTATGGTGGCACCCTGGGGAAGGCTGATCTGAATTTACTATGTAGACTCAAGGTGCCCTTGAACTCACAGAGATCCTCCTATCTCTGCCTCCTAAGTGCTGAGGTTCAGGCATGTGCCACCATGATGCCTGGCTAGTGTTGACATGACTCACTTTTCTTCTTAGTGTCGGGAAGGGACTCAGATCCTGGTGCTTGCACAGTGAGAACTCATGCTGAATCCTAGTCCTTTGCATAGATACATATATACATGCATATATATATATATGTGTGTGTGTGTGTGTGTGTGTGTGTGTATAAATATATATATGTACTAGTCAGCTTCAGGTTCACTGAGATGAACTTCCAGACCAGGCACAGTTATGGAGTTTTTTCTGTTGACTTATCATGATGAGGCGAAGTAGAACGAAGAAACTTATTTTACTTGTTTCTCATAAACTACTGTTTGTTTCTGTCATCTTATCCTGATGAAGAGAAGTAGAACAAACAAACTTACTTTAATTGTTTCACATAAACTACTGTTGGTTCTGTTGTCTTACTCTGATGGAGCGAAGTAGAACAAACAAATTTATGTTACTAATTTCACACAAATTACTGTTTGTTTCTGTTGTCTTATCCTGATGAAGCAAAGTAGAAGGAACAAACTTACCTTACTTGTTCCACATAAACTACTGTTTGTTTCTGTTGTCTTATCCTGATGAAGCGAAGTAAAATGAACAAACTTACCTTACCTGTTTCACATAAACTACTGTTTGTTTCTGTTGTCTTATCCTGATGAAGCAAAGTAGAACGAACAACTTACTTTACTTGTTTCACATAAACTACTGTTTGGTTCTGTTTCTTACTCTGTTGGAGCGAAGTGGAACAAACAAACTTATGTTACTTATTTCACACAAATTACTGTTTTTTTCTGTTGTCTTATCCTGATGGAGTGAAGCACAATGAACAAACTTACATTACTTGTTTCACACAAACTACTCTTTGTTTCTGTTGTCTTATCCTGATGGAGCGAAGTAGAACGAAAAAACTTACTTTACATGTCGCATATAGACTACTGTTTGGTTCTGATGTCTGACTCTGTTGGAGCGAAGTACAACAAACAAACTGATGTTACTTATTTCGCACAAATTACTGTTTGTTTCTGTTGTCTTATCCTGATGGAGCGAAGCACAATGAACAAACCTACCTTACTTTTATCACATAAACTACTCTTTGTTTCTGTTGTCTTATCCTGATGAAGTGAAGTAGAACGAACAAATTTACTTTACTTGTTACATAAACTATTGTTTTGTTCTGTTGTCTTTCTCTGTTGGGGCGAAGTAGAACAAACAAACTTATGTTACTTATTTCACACAAATTACTGTTTGTTTCTGTTGTCGTATCCTGATGGAGCGACCACAATGAAAAAACTTACCTTAATTGTTACACATAAACTACTGTTTGTTTATGTTGTCTTATCCTTGATGAAGCGAAGTAGAATGAACAAATTTACCTTACTTGTTTCACATAAACTACTGTTTGTTTCTGTTGTCTTATCCTGATGGAGCAAAGGAGAACAAACAAACTTACCTTACTTGTTTCACATAAACTACTGTTTGGTGCTGTTGTGTTGCTCTGTTGGAGCGAAGTAGAACAAACAAACATATGTTACTTATTTCACACAAATTACTCTTTGTTACTGTTGTCTTATCCTCATGGAGCGAAGTACAATGAACAAACTTACCTTACTTGTTGCACATAAACTACTGTTTGTTTCTGTTGTCTTATCCTGATGGAGCGAAGTAGAAAGAACAAACTTACTTTACTTGTTACATGTAAACTACTGTTTGGTTCTGATGTCTTACTCTGTTGGAGCAATATAGAACAAACAAACTTATGTTACTTATTTCACACAAATTACTGTTTCTTTCTGTTGTCTTATCCTGATGGAGCGAAGCACAATGAACAAACTTACCTTACTTGTTTCACATTAACTGCTGTTTGTTTCTGTTGTCTTATCATGATGAAGCGAAGAAAAACGAAAAACCTTACTTTACTTGTTTCACATAAACTACTGTTTGGTCCGGATGTCTTATCCTAATGAAGCAAAGTGGAATGAACAAGCTTACTTTACTTGTTTCACAGAAACTATTCTTTGGTTCTGTTTTCTTCTCCTGATGGAGCGAAGTACAATGAATAAACTTACCTTACTTGTTTCACATAAACTACTGTTTGTTTCTGTTGTCTTATCCTGATGAAGCGAAGTAGAACGAACAAACATACCTTACTTGTTTCACATAAACAACTGTTTGGTTCTGTTGACTTACTCTGTTGGAGTGAAGTAGAACAAAAAAACTTATGTTACATATTTGAAACAAATTACTGTTTGTTTCTGTTGTCTTGTCCTGATGGAGCGAAGCACAATGAACAAACTTACGTTACTTGTTTCACATAAACTACTGTTTGTTTCTGTTGTCTTATCCTGATGAAGCGAAGTAGAACGAACATACTTTACTTGTTTCACATAAACTACTCTTTGGTTCTGTTGTCTTACTCTGTTGGAGCGAAGTAGAACAAACAAACTTCTGTTACTAATTTCACACAAATTACACTTTGTTTCTATTGTCTTATCATGATGGAGTGAAGCACAATGAACAAACTTACTTTACTTGTTTCACAAAAACTACAGTTTGTTTCTGTTGTCTTATCCGGATGAAGTGAAGTAGAACGAACAAACTTGCCTTACTTGTTTCACATAAACTACTGTGGGTTTCTGGAGCGAAGCACAGTGAACAAACTTACCTTACTTGTTTAACATAAACTACTGTTTGTTTCTGTTGTCTTATCATGATGAAGCGAAGAAGAACGAAGAAACTTACTTTCCTTTTTCACATAAACTACTGTTTGGTGCTCTTGTCTTATCCTGATGGAGCAAAGCAGAATGAACAAGCTTACTTTACTTGTTTCACAGAAACTAGTGTTTGGTTCTGCTGTCTTATCCTGATGGAGCAAAGTACAATGAATAAACTTAACTTACTTGATTCACATAAACTACTGTTTGTTTCTGTTGTCTTATCCTGATGAAGTGAAGAAGAACGAACAACAATACCTTACTTGTTTCACATAAACTACTCTTTGTTTCCGTTGTCTTACTCTGTTGGAGCGAAGTAGAACAAAAAAACTTATGCTACTTATTTGAAACAAATTACTGTTTCTTTCTGTTGTCTTGTCCTGATCGAGCGAAGCACAATGAACAAACTTACCTTACTTGTTTCACATAAACTACTGTTTGTTTCTGTTGTCTTATCCTGATGAAGCGAAGTAGAACGAACACACTTACTGTACTTGTTTCACATAAACTACTATATGGTTTTGTTGTCTTACTCTGTTGGAGCAAAGTAGAACAAAGAAACTTCTGTTACTAATTTCACACAAATTAGTGTTTGTTTTTATTGTCTTATCCTGATGGAGCGAAGCACAATGAACAAACTTACTTTACTTGTTTCACATAAACTACTGTTTGTTTCTGTCGTCTTATCCTGATGAAGCGAAGTACAACGAACAAAATTACCTAACTTGTTTCACATAAACTACTGTTTGCTTCTGTTGTCTTATCCTGATGGATCGAAGTAGAACGAACAAACTTACCTTACTTGTTTCAAATAAACCACTGTTTGTTTCTGCTGTCTTTTCCTGAGGAAGCGAAGTAGAACGAACAAACATACCTTACTTCTTTCACATAAACTACTGTTTGGTTTTGTTGTCTTACTCTGTTGGAGCGAAGTAGAATAAACAAACTTATTTGAAAAAAATTACTGTTTCTTTCTGTTGTCCTGATGGAGCGAAGCACAATGAACAAACTTACCTTACTTGTTTCACAAAAACTGCTGTTTATTTCTGTTGTCTTATCCTGATGAAGCGAAGTAAAACGAATAAACATAACTTACTTCTTTCACATAAACTACTGTTGGTTCTGTTGTCTTACTCTGTTGGAGCGAAGTAGAATTAACGAACTTATGTTACTTATCTGACAGAAATTACTGTTTATTTCTGTTGTCTTATCCTGATGGAGCGAAGCACAATGATAAAACTTACCTTACTTGTTTCACATAAACTACTGTTTGTTTCTGTTGTCTTATCCTGATGAAGCGAAGTAGAAAGAACAAACTTACTTTACTTATTTCACATAAACTACAGTTTTGTTCTGTTTCTTACTCAGTTTGAGCGAAGTAGAACAAACAAACTTATTTTACTTGTTTCACATAAACTACTGTTTGTTTCTGTTGTCTTATACTGATGAAGCGAAGTAGAATGAACAAACGTACTTTACTTGTTTCACATAAACTACTGTTTGGTTCTGTTTTTTACTCAGTTCCAGCGAAGTTGAACAAAGAAACTGATTTTACTTATTTCAGATAAATTACTGTTTGTTTCTGTTGTCTTATCCTGATGGAGCAAAGCACAATGAACAAACTTACTTTACTTGTATCACATAAACAATTGTTTGGTGCTGTTGTGTTACTCTGTTGGAGCGAAGTAGAACACACAAACTGATTTTTCATATTTCACACTAACTACTGTTTGTTCCTCTTGTCTTATCCTGATGGTGTGAAGCAGAATGAACCAACTTACCTTACTTCTTTCACATAAACTACTGTTTGTTTCTGTTGTCTTATCCTGATGGAGCGAAGCAGAACGAACAAACTTACCTTACTTGTTTCACATAAACTACTGCTTGTTTCTGTTCTCTTATCCTGATGAAGCGAAGTAGAACGAACAAACTTACCTTACTTGTTTCACATAAACCACTGCTTCTTTCGGTTGTCTTATCCTGATGAAGCAAAGTCCAGCGAATAAACTTACTTTACTTGTTTCACATAAACTACTGTTTGTTTCTGTTGTCTTACCCTGATGAACCGAAGTAGAAGGAACAAACTTTTGTTACTTACTTGACACAGATTACTGTTTGTTTCTGTTGTCTTATCCTGATAGAACGAAGTACAATGAAAAAACTTACTTACTTGTTTCACATAAACTACTGTTTGTTTCTGTTGTCTTATATTGATGGAGTGAAGTAGAACGAACAAACTTACTTTACTTGTTTCATATAAATTACTGTTTGGTTCTGATGTCTTACTCTGTTGGAGCGAAGTAGAACAAACAAACTTAATGTTACTTATTTCACACAAATTACTGTTTGTTTCTGTTGTCTTATCCTGATGGAGCGAAGTAGAATGAACAAAATTACTTTACTTGTTTCACATAAACTACTGTTTGGTGCTGTTGTCTTACTCTGTTGGAGAGAAGTAGAACAAAGAAACTTATGTTACTTATTTCACACAAATTACTGTTTGTTTCTGTTGTCTTATCCTGATGGTGTGAAGCAGAATGAACCAAATTACCTTACTTGTATCACATAAACTACTGTTTGTTTCTGTTGTCTTATCCTGATGGAGCAAAGTAGAACGAACAAATTTACTTTACTTGTTTCACATAAACAATTGTTTGTTTCTGTTGTCTTATACTGATGAAGCTAAATAGAACGAACAAACTTACCTTACTTGTTTCATATAAGCTACTGTTTGTTTCTGTTGTCTTACCCTACAGAAGCAAAGTAGAACGGACAAAGTTACGTTCCTTGTTTCACATAAACTACTGTTTGTTTCTGTTGTCTTACCCTGATGAAGCGAAGTAGAAGGAACAAACTTACCTTACTTGTTTCACATTAACTACTGTTTGTTTCTGTTGTCTTACCCTGATGAAGCGAAGTAGAAGGAACAAACTTACCTTACTTGTTTCACATTAACTACTGTTTGTTTCTCTTGTCTTATCCTGATGAAGCGAAGTAGAAGGAACAAACTTACCTTACTTGTCTCAACTACTGTTTGTTTCTGTTGTCTTATTCTGATGAAGCGAAGTAGAATGAACAAACTTACCTTACTTGTTTCAAATAAACTACTGTTTGTTTCTGTTCAGTTATCCTGATGGAGCGAAGTACAATTAACAAACTTACCTTACTTGTTTCACATAAACTACTGTTTGTTTCTGTTGTCTTATTCTGATGAAGCGAAGTAGAATGAACAAACTTACCTTACTTGTTTCACATTAACTACTGTTTGTTTCTGTTGTCTTATACTGATGATGCGAAGTAGAACGAACACACTTACCTTACTTGTTTCACATAAACTACTGTTTGTTTCTGTTGTCTTACCCTAATGAAGAGAAGTAGAACGAACAAAGTTACCTTCCTTGTTTCACATAATCTACTGTTTGTTTCTGTTGTCTTATCCTGATGAAGCGAAGTAGAAGGAACAAACTTCCCTTACTTGTTTAACATTAACTACTGTTTGTTTCGTTGTCTTATGCTAATGAAGTGAAGTAGAAGGAACAAACTTACCTTACTTGTTTCACATAAACTACTGTTTGTTTCTGTTGTCTTATCCTGATGAAGCGAAGTAGAAGGAACAAACTTACCTTACTTGTTTCACATTAACTACTGTTTGTTTCTGTTGTCTTATACTGATGAAGCGAAGTAGAACGAAGAAACTTACCTTACTTGTTTCACATAAACTACTGTTTGTTTCTGTTGTCTTACCCTGATGTAGCGAAGTAGAACAAACAAACTTACTTTACTTGTTTCAAATAACCAACCGTTTGGTTCTGTTCTGTTATACTGATGGAGCGAAGCACAATGAACAAACTTACCTTACTTGTTTCACTTAAACTACTGTTTGGTTCTGTTGTCTTACTCTGGTGCAGCGAAGTAGAACAAACAAACTTATGTTACTTATTTCACACAGATTACTGTTTGTTTCTGTTGTCTTATCCTGATGGAACGAAGTACAATGAACAAACTTACCTTACTTGTTTCAAATAAACTACTGTTTATTTATCTTGTCTTATCCTGATGAAGTGAAGTAGAAGGAACAAACTTACCTTACTTGTTTCACATTAACTACTGTTTGTTTCTGTTGTCTTATACTGATGAAGCGAAGTAGAACGAACAAACTTACCTTACTTGTTTCACATAAACTACTGCTTGTTTCTGTTGTCTTATCCTGATGAAGCGAAGTAGAACGAACAAACTTACCTTACTTGTTTCACATGAACTACTGCTTGTTTCTGTTGTCTTATCCTGATGAAGCGAAGTACAGCGACCAAACTTACTTTACTTGTTTCACTCAAACTACTGTTTGGTTCTGTTGTCTTACTCTGGTGGAGCGAAGTAGAACGAACAAACTTACCTTATGTTTCACATAAAGTACTCTTTGTTTCTGTTGTTTTACCCTGATGAAGCGAAGTAGAAGGAACAAACTTAAATTACTTGTTTCACGTAAACTACTGTTTGTTTCTGTTGTCTTATCCTAATGAAGCAAACTAGAACAAACAAACTTACTTTACTTGTTTTAAATAACCTACTGTTTGGTTCTGTTCTGTTATCCTGATGGACCGAAGTACAATGAACAAACTTACCTTACTTGTTTCACTTAAACTACTGATTCTTTCTGTTGTTTTACTCTGGTGGAGCAAAGTTGAACAAACAAACTTATGTTACTTATTTCACACAGATTACTGTTTGTTTCTGTTGTCTTATCCTGATGGAATGAAGTACAATGAACAAACTTACCTTACTTCTTTCACATAAACTACTGTTTGTTTCTGTTGTCTTATCTTGATGAAGCGAAGTAAAACGAACAAACTTACCTTACTTGTTTCACATAAACTACCGTTTGTTTCTGTTGTCTTATTCTGATGAAGCGAAGTAGAAGGAACAAACTTACCTTACTTGTTTCACATTAACTACTGTTTGTTTCTGTTGTCTTATACTGATGAAGCGAAGTAGAACGAACAAACTTACCTTACTTGTTTCACATAAACTACTGTTTGTTTCTGATGTCTTATTCTGATGAAGCGAAGTAGAATGAACAAACTTACCTTACTTGTTTCACATTAACTACTGTTTGTTTCTGTTGTCTTATACTGATGAAGCTAAGTAGAACGAACACACTTACCTTACTTGTTTCCCATAAACTACTGTTTGTTTCTGTTGTCTTACCCTAATGAAGCGAAGTAGAACGAACAAAGTTACCTTCCTTGTTTCACATAATCTACTGTTTGTTTCTGTTGTCTTATCCTGATGGAGCGAAGTAGAAGGAACAAACTTACCTTACTTTTTTCACATTAACTACTGTTTGTTTCTGTTGTCTTATCCTGATGACACGAAGTAGAAGGAACGAACTTCCCTTACTTGTTTAACATTAACTACTGTTTGTTTCGTTGTCTTATGCTGATGAAGCGAAGTAGAATGAACAAACTTACCTTACTTGTTTCACATAAACTATGGTTTGTTTCTGTTGTCTTATCCTGATGAAGCGAAGTAGAAGGAACAAACTTACCTTACTTGTTTCACATTAACTACTGTTTGGTTCTGTTGTCTTATACTGACGAAGCGAAGTAGAATGAACAAACTTACTTTACTTGTTTCAAATAAACTACTGTTTGTTTCTGTTCAGTTATCCTGATGGAGCGAAGTACAATTAACAAACTTACCTTACTTGTTTCACATAAACTACCGTTTGTTTCTGTTGTCTTATTCTGATGAAGCGAAGTAGAAGGAACAAACTTACCTTACTTGTTTCACATTAACTACTGTTTGTTTCTGTTGTCTTATACTGATGAAGCTAAGTAGAACGAACAAACTTACCTTACTTGTTTCCCATAAACTACTGTTTGTTTCTGTTGTCTTACCCTAATGAAGCGAAGTAGAACGAACAAAGTTACCTTCCTTGTTTCACATAATCTACTGTTTGTTT
>CM070791.1:29962173-29972351 GCA_036346955.1 Dipus sagitta
TACCTAGTTTAAAGAACAAACTTCTTCTGTTGTCTATATAACTATGTTGTTCTGTTGCTTATCTGAGAAGCGAAGTACAATGAAAACTTACTTACTTGTTTCACTAAACTATGTTCTTCTGTTGTCTTACTCTGTGGAATAGAAAACAACTTATTTACTATTTCAAAAACTACTGTTTGTTTCTGTTTCTTATCCTGATGACGAATAGAAGGAAAAACTTACCTTACTTGTTTCATAAACTACGTTTGTTTCTGTTGTCTTATCTGATGAAGCGAAGTAGAAGGAACAAACTTACCTTACTTGTTTCACATAACTACTGTTTGTTTCTTTGTCTTATCTGATGAGCGAAGTAGAAGAACAACTTACTTACTTGTTTCACGTAAACTACTGTTTGTTTCTGTTGTCTTACCTAATGACGAATGAAGAACAAATTACTTCTTGTTTCAATATACTGTTTGTTTCTGTTTTTCTATTACAGTAAATGAACAAACTACTTACTTGTTTCAATAACTTTGTTTTCTGTTCTTATAGATGAAGCGAAATTCATTAAAAACTTACCTTATTTTTCACATAAACTACCTTGTTTCTGTTGTCTTATCGAGAAGCGAAGTAGAAGGACAACTTACCTTATTGTTTCACATAAACTACTGTTTTTTCTTTTGTCTTATCTTATGAAGCGAAGTAGAAGGAACAAACTTACCTTACTTGTTTCAATAAACTACTGTTTGTTTCTGTTGTCTTATCCTGATGAAGCGAAGTAGAAGGAACAAACTTACCTTACTTGTTTCACATAAACTACTGTTTGTTTCTGTTCTTATCCTGATGAGAAGTGAAGAAACTTACTTCTTTTAATACTGTTTGTTCGTTCTTACTTAGCAGTAAAACAAATCTACTTTTTCAAAACGTTGTTTTTACGATAGAAGTAAGAACAAATTACTACTTGTCCATACTAGTTTTCGTTGCTACTGATAGCAAGTAAGAACACTACCTTATTGTTTCACTACACTTTGTTCGTTTTTCTGAAGCGAGTAGAACAACTACTTTTTTCATAAATCTGTTTCTTCACTTAAGTGAAGACAAATCTACTTTCAACAGTTGTTTGTCTACCTGATAGGATAAAGAACAACTACTATTGTTCATACACTGTTGTTCTTCACTGGAAGCATAAACAAACTTATACTTTTCAAATATGTTTGTTTCTTTTTACCTGAATAAACAACTTATCTTCAAAACTTTGTTTTTTTACTGAAGTAAAAACCTACTGTTTCAATATACTTTTTCTTTATGATGAGCAATAGAGAAAATTACTTGTTCATAACTGTTTGTTTTGTCTATTGCGAAGTAGAAGGAACAAATTACCTACTTCACTAACTATTTCTGTTCTTACTAGCATGAAACAAACTCTTACTTTCAATAACTACTTGTTCTGTTCTTTCGAGAAGTAAGAACAACTACCTCTTGTCATAAACTCTTTTCTGTTTCTGTGGATAGAGAACAATACTTTTTCAACACTTTTTTTTTTACATGAGCGATAGAAAAAAACTTACCTATTTCAAAACAGTTTCTTCTTATCTGATAGCGAATAGAACAAATACTTCTTGTTCACTTAATATGTTGTTTGCTACTGAGAAAAAACACTTATTACTTTTTCACAATATTGTTCGTTGTTTATAACGATAAGAACAAATTACCTTATTGTTCAAAACTACTTTTTCTTGCTTCGGAGCGAGTAGACAACTTACTCTTTAATAACTATTTGTTCTGTATCTGGGAAAAGTAGAAGAACAAACTTACTTACTTGTTTCACATAAACTACTGTTTTTCTTGCTTATTGATGAAGCGATAGAAGAACAACTTCCTTATGTTTACATAACTACTGTTTTCTGTTGTCTATCTATGACGAAGTAAAGAACAACTACTATGTTTCATACTTTTTTTTGTCTTACTTGGTGAAACTATTTTTCACATAACTGTTTGTTTTGTTGTTACTGAGAAGTAAACAATTACTTCTGTTCATAACTCGTTTTTTTGTTCTCCTTCGAGAGTAGAAGGAACAAATTACCTTACTATGTTTCACATTAACTACTGTTTGTTTCTGTTGTCTTATCCTGATGAAGCGAAGTAGAAGGAACAAACTTACCTTACTTGTTTCACATTAACTACTGTTTGTTTCTGTTGTCTTATCCTGATGAAGCGAAGTGAACGAAACAACTTACTTTACTTGTTTCACTTAAACTATGTTTGTTCTGTTGTCTTACTCTGGTGGAATGGAAGTAGAAGAACAACTTACGTTACTTATTTCACAAAGATGTTTGTTTCTGTTGTCTTATACTGATGAAGCGAAGTAGAACGAACAAACTTACCTTACTTGTTTCACATAAACTACTGTTTGTTTCTGTTGTCTTTCTGATGATGCGAAGTAGAAGGAACAAACTTACCTTACTTGTTTCAAATAAACTACTGTTTGTTTCTGTTCAGTTATCCTGATGGAGCGAAGTACAATTAACAAACTTACCTTACTTGTTTCACATAAACTACCGTTTGTTTCTGTTGTCTTATTCTGATGAAGCGAAGTAGAAGGAACAAACTTACCTTACTTGTTTCACATTAACTACTGTTTGTTTCTGTTTTCTTATACTGATGAAGCGAAGTAGAACGAAGAAACTTACCTTACTTGTTTCACATTAACTACTGTTTGTTTCTGTTGTCTTATCTGATGAAGCGAAGTAGAAGGAACAAACTTACCTTACTTGTTTCACATTAACTACTGTTTGTTTCTGTTGTCTTATCCTGATGAAGCGAAGTAGAAGGAACAAACTTACCTTACTTGTTTCACATTAAACTACTGTTTGTTTCTGTTGTCTTATCTGATGAAGCGAAGTAGAAGGAACAAATTACCTTACTTGTTTCACTAAACTACTGTTTGTTTCTGTTGTCTTATCCTGATGAAGCGAAGTAGAAGGAACAAACTTACCTTACTTGTTTCACATAAACTACTGTTTGTTTCTGTTGTCTTATCCTGATGAAGCGAAGTAGAAGGAACAAACTTACCTTACTTGTTTCACATTAACTACTGTTTGTTTCTGTTGTTCTTATACTGATTAAGCGAAGTAGAAGAACAAACTTACCTTACTTGTTTACAATAAACTACTGTTTGTTTCTGTTCTTATCTGATGAGCGAAGTAAATAACAAACTTACCTTACTTGTTTCACATAAACTACTGTTTGTTCTGTGTCTTATCTGATGAACGAAGTAAGGAACAAACTACCTTACTGTTTCACTAAACTACTGTTTGTTTGTTCTTCTGAAAGCGAGTAAGAAAACTTACCTTACTTGTTTCACTAAACTACGTTTGTTTGTCTTATCTGATGAGCGAAGTAAGAACAATTACCTTATTTTCACATAATACGTTTGTTTCGTTTTTATCGATGAAGCGAAGTAAAGAACAAACTTACCTTTTGTTTCACATAAACTATGTTTTTTCTGTTGTCTTATCTGAGAGCGAAGTAAAAACAAACTTCTTACTTGTTTCACTAACTAGTTTGTTTTGTTGTCTTATCTATGAGCGAATAAAACAAACTCCTACTTGTTTCAATAACTACGTTTGTTCTGTGTTATCCGATGAGCGAAAGAACAAATTCCTTACTTGTTTCATAAACTACTGTTTTTCTGTGTCTTACTGTGAAGCGTAGAAAAACAACTTCTTACTTTTCAATCCGTTTGTTTCGTGTCTATCTGATGAAGAATAAAGAAACTTACCTTCTTGTTTCATAACTATTGTTTTTCTTACTATGAGCGAAGAAAAAAACTTACTTACTGTTTCAAATATGTTTGTTTGTTACTGAGAACGAATAAAAACAATTTACTTTTTACAACTACTGTTTTCTGTTGTTTATGAGGAAGAACAAACTTCCTTGTTTCACAACTCTGTTCGTCTAAGACGAGAGAAGAAATACCTTACTTTCAATAAACTGTTTCTTCCTGTTGTCTTATACTGATGAAGCGAAGTAGAAGAACAAACTTACCTACTTGTTTCACATAAACTACTGTTTGTTTCTTGTCTTATCCTGATGAAGCGAAGTAGAACGGAACAAACTTACTTACTTGTTTCACATAAACTACTGTTTGTTTCTGTTGTCTTATCCTGAAGAAGCGAAGTAGAAACAACAAACTTACTTTACTTGTTTCACATATACTACTGTTTGCTTCTGTTGTCTTATCCTGATGAAGCGAAGTAAAAAAAAAAAAAAAAAAAAAAAAAAAAAAAAAAAAAAAAAAAAAAAAACTTTGTTTCAATAACTACTGTTTGTTTCTGTTGTTTATCCTGATGAAGCGAAGTAGAAGGAACAAACTTTACCTGATGAGCGAAGTAGAAGGAACAACTTCCTTACTTGTTTCACATTATACTGTTTGTTCTTGTCTTATCCTGATGAAGCGAAGTAGAAGACAACTTACCTTACTTGTTCAATAAACTACTGTTTGTTCTGTTGTCTTACCTTGATGATGAAGTAAGGAAAAACTTCCTTACTTGTTTACTTACTTGTTGTTTCTGTTTCTTACTAGGGAAAAAACTACTTACTTTTCAAAACTATTTGTTGTTTTTTTATGACGAATAGAAACAACTACTACTTGTTTCCTAACACGTTGTCTGTCTTTCTGTGAGGAATAAAAAACTACTACTTTCAACGTTTTTCTACGATGAAGAAAGAACAACTTCCTACTGTTCAAATATTTTCGTACTGATGAGCGAAGTAGAGAACAAATCTGTTCAATAACACGTGTTTCGTCTTATGATGAGCGAAGTAACAACTTACTTACTTGTTCAAACATTTTTTTGTTTCTTCGATAAGATAAAAATCTACTTGTTCACTAATATTTTTTCTACGTGAGAGTAAGAACTTCTTATTTCACTTATTTTTTTATCGAGCGAGTAAAAAATATTACTTTCAAAATATTTTCTTGTCTTCTGATGACATAAGACAATTACCTTATTTAAATTTTCTGTTTATCTGATGAAGCGAAGTAGAAGAACAAACTTACCTTACTTGTTTCACATTAACTACTGTTTGTTTCTGTTGTCTTACCCTGATGAAGCGAAGTAGAAGAACAAACTTACCTTACTTGTTTCACATAACTACTGTTTGTTTCTGTTGTCTTATCCTGATGAAGCGAAGTAGAAGAACAAACTTACCTTACTTGTTTCACATAAACTACTGTTTGTTTCTGTTGTCTATCCTGATGAAGCGAAGTAGAAGAACAAACTTACCTTACTTGTTCATAAACTACGTTTGTTCTGTTGTCTTATCCTGATGAAGCGAAGTAGAAGGAACAAACTTACCTTACTTGTTTCACATAAAACTACGTTTGTTTCTGTTGTCTTATCTGATGAAGCGAAGTAGAAGAACAAACTTACTTACTTGTTTCCATTAACTACTGTTTGTTTCTGTTGTCTTATCTGATGAAGCGAAGTAGAAGAACAAACTTACCTTACTTGTTTCAATAACTACTGTTTGTTTCGTTGTCTTATCCTGATGAAGCGAAGTAAAGGAACAAACTTACCTTACTTGTTTCACATAACTACTGTTTGTTTCTGTTGTCTTATCCTGATGAAGCGAAGTAGAAGGAACAAACTTACCTTACTTGTTTCACATAAACTACTGTTTGTTTCTGTTGTCTTATCCTGATGAAGCGAAGTAGAACGAACAACTTACTTACTTGTTTCAATAACTACTGTTTGTTCTGTTCGTTATCTGATGAGCGAAGTAGAAGAACAAACTTACCTTACTTGTTTCAATAAACTACTGTTGTTTCTTGTCTTATCTGATGAGCGAAGTAAAGGAACAATCTTACCTTACTTGTTTCACTTAAACTACTGTTAGAACGAACAAACTTACCTTACTTGTTTCACATAAACTACTGTTGTTTCTGTTGTCTTTCCTGATGAAGCGAGACAAGAACAAACTTACTTACTTGTTTCACATTAACTATTTTGTTTCTGTTGTCTTATCTGATGAATGCGAAGTAGAAGAAACAAACTTACCTTACTTGTTTCACAAACTACTGTTTGTTTCTGTTGTGTTATCCTGATGAAGCGAAGTAGAACGAACAAACTTACCTTACTTGTTTCACATAAACTACTGTTGTTTCTGTTGTCTTATCCTGATGAAGCGAGTAAGAACAAGCTTACTTACTTGTTTCACATAAACTACTGTTTGTTCTGTTGTTATCGAGCAATGAATGAACATACTTATTACTTTTTCACAATATGTTGTTTCTGTTGTAACTGATGAACGAAGTAGAAGAACAAACTTACCTTACTTGTTCACATAAACTACTGTTTGTTTTCTGTGTCTTATCCTGATGAGCGAAGTAGAAGGAACAAACTTACCTTACTTGTTTCACATAAACTACTGTTTTTTCTGTTGTCTTATCCTGATGAGCGAAGTAGAAGGAACAAACTTACCTTACTTGTTTCACATAAACTACTGTTTGTTTCTGTTTCTATCTGATGAAGCGAAGTAGAAGGAACAAACTTACCTTACTTGTTTCACATTAACTACTGTTTGTTTCTGTTGTCTTATCTGATGAAGCGAAGTAGAACGAACAAACTTACCTTACTTGTTTCACATAAACTACTGTTTGGTTTCTGATGTCTTATCCTGATGAAGCGAAGTAGAAGGAACAAACTTACCTTACTTGTTTCACATAACTACTGTTTGTTTCTGTTGTCTATCCTGATGAAGCGAAGTAGAAGAACAAACTTACCTTACTTGTTTCACATAAACTACTGTTTGTTTCTGTTGTCTTATCCTGATGAGCGAAGTAGAAGGAACAAACTTACCTTACTTGTTTCACATTAACTACTGTTTGTTTCTGTTGTCTTATCCTGATGAAGCGAAGTAGAAGGAACAAACTTACCTTACTTGTTTCACAAAACTACTGTTTGTTTCTGTTGTCTTACCTGATGAACGAAGTAGAAGAACAAACTTACCTTACTGTTTCACAAACTACTGTTTGTTTCTGTTTGTCTTATCCTGATGAAGCGAAGTAGAAGAACAAACTTACCTTACTTGTTTCACATAAACTACTGTTTGTTTCTGTTGTCTTATCCTGATGAAGCGAAGTAGAAGGAACAAACTTACCTTACTTGTTTCACATAAACTACTGTTTGTTTCTGTTGTCTTATCTGATGTAGCGAAGTAGAACGAACAAACTTACCTTACTTGTTTCACATAAACTACTGTTTGTTTCTGTTGTCTTATCCTGATGAGCGAAGTAGAAGGAACAAACTTACCTTACTTGTTTCACATAAACTACTGTTTGTTTCTGTTGTCTTATCCTGATGAAGCGAAGTAGAAGAACAAACTTACTTACTTGTTTCACATAACTACTGTTTGTTTCTGTTGTCTTATCCTGATGAAGCGAAGTAGAAGAACAAACTTACCTTACTTGTTTCACATAAACTACTGTTTGTTTCTGTTGTCTTATCCTGATGAAGCGAAGTAGAAGGAACAAACTTACCTTACTTGTTTCAAATAAACTACTGTTTGTTTAACTTGTCTTATCCTGATGAAGCGAAGTAGAAGAACAAACTTACCTTACTTGTTTCACATAACTACTGTTTGTTTCTGTTGTCTTATCTGATGAAGCGAAGTAGAAGGAACAAACTTACCTTACTTGTTTCACATAAACTACTGTTTGTTTCTGTTGTCTTATCCTGATGAAGCGAAGTAGAAAGAACAAACTTACCTTACTTGTTTCACATAACACTGTTTGTTCTGTGTCGTTATCCTGATGAAGCGAAGTAGAAGGAACAAACTTACCTTACTTGTTTCACATAACTACTGTTTGTTTCTGTTGTCTTATACTGATGAAGCGAAGTAGAAGGAACAAACTTACCTTACTTGTTTCACATAACTACTGTTTGTTTCTGTTGTCTTACCCTGATGAAGCGAAGTAGAAGGAACAAACTTACCTTACTTGTTTCACATAACTACTGTTTGTTTCTGTTGTCTTACTCCTATGAATGCGAAGTAGAAGAACAAACTTACCTTACTTGTTTCACATTAAACTACTGTTTGTTTCTGTTGTCTTATCCTGATGAAGCGAAGTAGAAGGAACAAACTTACCTTACTTGTTTCACATAAACTACTGTTTGTTTCTGTTGTCTTATCCTGATGAAGCGAAGTAGAAGGAAAAAACTTACCTTACTTGTTTCACATAAACTACTGTTTGTTTCTGTTGTCTTATCCTGATGAAGCGAAGTAGAAGGAACAAACTTACCTTACTTGTTTCACATAACTACTGTTTGTTTCTGTTTCTTATCTGATGAAGCGAAGTAGAAGGAACAAACTTACCTTACTTGTTTCACATAAACTACTGTTTGTTTCTGTTGTCTTATCCTGATGAAGCGAAGTAGAAGGAACAAACTTACCTTACTTGTTTCACATTAACTACTGTTTGTTTCTGTTGTCTTATCTATGAAGCGAAGTAGAAGAACAAACTTACCTTACTTGTTTCACATAACTACTGTTTGTTTCTGTTGTCTTATCCTGATGAAGCGAAGTAGAAGGAACAAACTTACCTTACTTGTTTCACATTAACTACTGTTTGTTTCTGTTGTCTTATCCTGATGAAGCGAAGTAGAAGGAACAAACTTACCTTACTTGTTTCACATTAAACTACTGTTTGTTTCTGTTGTCTTACCTGATGAAGCGAAGTAGAACGAACAAACTTACCTTACTTGTTTCACATAAACTACTGCTTGTTTCTGTTGTCTTATCCTGATGAAGCGAAGTAGAACGAACAAACTTACCTTACTTGTTTCACATAAACTACTGCTTGTTTCTGTTGTCTTATCCTGATGAAGCGAAGTACAACGAACAAGCTTACTTTACTTGTTTCACTTAAACTATTGTTTGGTTCTGTTGTCTTACTCTGGTGGAATGAAGTAGAACAAACATACTTATGTTACTTATTTCACACAGATTACTGTTTGTTTCTGTTGTGTTATACTGATGAAGCGAGTAGAACGAACAAACTTACCTTACTTGTTTCACATAAACTACTGTTTTTTCTGTTGTCTTACCCTGATGATGCGAAGTAGAAGGAACAAACTTACCTTACTTGTTTCAAATAAACTACTGTTTGTTGCGGAGATAATACTCTTCTTTTCATATGTTGATCTGTGATCTGAGAGCGAAGTAGAAGGAACAAACTTACCTTACTTGTTTCAAATAAACTACTGTTTGTTTAACTTGTCTTATCCTGATGAAGCGAAGTAGAAGGAACAAACTTACCTTACTTGTTTCACATTAACTACTGTTTGTTTCTGTTGTCTTATCCTGATGAAGCGAAGTAGAAGGAACAAACTTACCTTACTTGTTTCACATAAACTACTGTTTGTTTCTGTTGTCTTACCCTGATGTAGCGAAGTAGAAGGAACAAACTTACCTTACTTGTTTCACGTAAACTACTGTTTGTTTTTCTGTTCTTACCCTGATGATGCGAAGTAGAAGGAACAAACTTACCTTACTTGTTTCACATAAACTACTGTTTGTTTCTGTTGTCTTATCCTGATGAAGCGAAGTAGAAGGAACAAACTTACCTTACTTGTTTCACATAAACTACTGTTTGTTTCTGTTTCTTACTCTGATGTAAGCGAAGTAGAAGAACAAACTTACCTTACTTGTTTCACATAAACTACTGTTTGTTTCTGTTGTCTTATCTGATGAAGCGAAGTAAAGAACAAACTTACCTTACTTGTTTCACATAAACTACTGTTTGTTTCTGTTGTCTTATCCTGATGAGCGAAGTAGAAGGAACAAACTTACCTTACTTGTTTCACATAAACTACTGTTTGTTTCTGTTGTCTTATCTGATGAAGCGAAGTAGAAGGAACAAACTTACCTTACTTGTTTCACATAACTACTGTTTGTTTCTGTTGTCTTATCTGATGAAGCGAAGTAGAAGAACAAACTTACCTTACTTGTTTCACATTAAACTACTGTTTGTTTCTGTTGTCTTATCCTGATGAGCGAAGTAGAAGGAACAAACTTACCTTACTTGTTTCACATTAACTACTGTTTGTTTCTTTTGTCTTATCCTGATGAAGCGAAGTAGAAGGAACAAACTTACCTTACTTGTTTCACATAAACTACTGTTTGTTTCTGTTTAT
>CM070791.1:29972451-29984973 GCA_036346955.1 Dipus sagitta
GAGCGAAGTAGAAGGAACAAACTTACCTTACTTGTTTCACATTAACTACTGTTTGTTTCTGTGTGTCTTACCCTGATGATGCGAAGTAGAAGAACAAAAACGTACCTTACTTGTTTCACATAGATCTGTTTGTTTCTGTTTTCTTGTTCAGTTTACGCGAATGTAGACTGAACAAAAATTACCTTACTTGTTTCAAATAACTACTGTTTTGGTTTCTGTTCGTTTATACTGATGGAGCGATGTCAATACAACTTACCTCTTACTTGTTTCTCATAAAACTACCGTTTGTTTCTGTTGCTTATTCTGATGAGCGAATAGAACGAACTAACTTACCTTACTTGTTTACATTAACTTCTCCGTCTGTTTCTGTTGTCTTACCTGATGTAGCGAGGTAGAAGGAACAAACTTACCTTACTTGTTTCACGTAAACTAGTGTTTGTTTCTGTTGGTCTTAGCTAATGAAGCGAACTAGAAAATAAACAAACTTACTTTACTTGTTTCCTCATCCTCCCCCCGATAGGTTTGTTATGTTATCCCTGATGGAGCGAAGTAGAAGGAAACAAATTAATTTTCTGGTTTTCACTTAAAAATGTTGTTGGGTATACTGTTGCTTACTCTGGTGCAGCGAGTAGAACAAACTTATGTTACTTATTGCACACAGATTACTGTTTGTTTTGTTGTCTTAATCCTGATGGAGCGAAGTACATAACAAACTTACCGTACGTGTCTTCACATAAACTACTGTATGTTTCTGTGGTCTTTACCCTGAGATGCGAAGTAGAAGGAACAAACTTACCTTACTTGTTTCAAATAAACTACGGTTTGTTTAACTTGTCTTCCCCTGATGAAGCGAAAGTAAAAGGGAAAACAAACTTACCTCACTTGTTTCACTTTAAAATACTTTTGTTTCTGTTGTTTATACTGATGAAGCGATAGTAGAAACGAACGAACTTACCTTACTTGTTCCACATAAACTACTGTTTGTTTCTGTTGTCTTACCTGATGATGCGAAGTAGAAGGAACAAACTTACCTTACTTGTTTCACATTAACTACTGTTTGTTTCTGTTGTCTTATACTGATGAAGCGAAGTAGAACGAACAAACTTACCTTGCTTGTTTCACATAAACTACTGTTTGTTTCTGTTGTCTTACCCTGATGTAGCGAAGTAGAAGGAACAAACTTACCTTACTTGTTTCACGTAAACTACTGTTTGTTTCTGTTGTCTTATCCTAATGAAGCGAACTAGAACAAACAAACTTACTTTACTTGTTTCAAATAATCTACAGTTTGGTTTCTTCTGTTATCCTGATGGAGCGAAGTAGAAGGAACAAACTTACCTTACTTGTTTCACTTAAACTACTGTTTGGTTCTGTTGTCTTACTCTGGTGCAGCGAAGTAGAACAAACAAACTTATGTTACTTATTTCACACAGATTACTGTTTGTTCTGTTGTCTTATCCTGATGGAACGAAGTACAATGAACAAACTTACCTTACTTGTTTCAAATAAACTACTGTTTGTTTATCTTGTCTTATCCTGATGAAGCGAAGTAGAAGGAACAAACTTACCTTACATGTTTCACATTAACTACTGTTTGTTTCTGTTGTCTTATACTGATGAAGCGAAGTAGAACGAACAAACTTACCTTACTTGTTTCACATAAACTACTGCTTGTTTCTGTTGTCTTATATTGATGAAGCGAAGTAGAACGAACAAACTTACCTTACTTGTTTCACATAAACTACTGCTTGTTTCTGTTGTCTTATCCTGATGAAGCGAAGTACAACGAACAAGCTTACTTTACTTGTTTCACTTAAACTATTGTTTGGTTCTGTTGTCTTACTCTGGTGGAATGAAGTAGAACAAACATACTTATGTAACTTATTTCACACAGATTACTGTTTGTTTCTGTTGTGTTATACTGATTGAGCGGAGTAGATCGAAACAAAACTTACCTGTTACTTGTTTTTTAAAACTACTGTTTGTTTCTGTTGTCTTAACCTGATGATGCGATAGTAGAAGGAACAAACTTACCTTACTTGTTTCACATAAAACTGTTTGTTTCTGTTATCTTGTTCTGATTAGCGAAGTAGAATAACAAACTTACCTTACTGTTTCACATTAACTACTGTGTGTTTCTGTTTTTGATACTGATATAGCGAAGTAGAACGAGGAAACTTACCTTAATTGTTTCACATAATCTACCTTTTGTTTCTGTGTCTTATTCTGATGAAGCGAGTAGAAGGAACAAACTTACCTTACTTGTTTCCGTAAACTACTGTTTGTTTCTGTTGTTTATCCTAATGAAGCGAACTAGAACAAACAAATTACTTAACTTGTTTCAAACAATCTACAGTTGGTTCTCTTCTGTTATCCTGATGGGAGCGTAGTACAATTAACAATTACCTTACTTATTTCACATAAACTACCGTTTGTTTCTGTTGTCTTATTCTGATGAAGCGAAGAGAAGGAACAACTTACCTTACTGTTTCAACATAACTACTGTTTGTTTCTGTTTCTTATACTGATGAAGCGAAGAAGAACGAACAACTTACTTACTTGTTTCACATAACTACTGATTGTTTCTTTGTCTACCTGATGTAGCGAAGTAGAAGGAACAATCTTACCTTACTTGTTTCACGTTAATACTGTTTGTTTCTGTTGCCTTATCCTTAATGAGCGAACTAGAAACAACAAACTTATTTTACTTGTTTCAAACAATCTACAGTTTGGTTCTGTTCTGTTATCCTGATGGAGCGAAGTAGAAGGAACAAACTTACCTTACTTGTTTCACATAAACTACTGTTTGGTTCTGTTGTCTTACTCAGGTGCAGCGAAGTAGAACAAACAAACTTATGTTCTTATTTCAACAGATATTGTTTGTTTTCTGTTGTCTTTTATCCATGGAACGAGCTACAATGTACAAACTTACCTTACTTTTTTCAAATAAATACTGTTTGTTTTATTTGTCTTATCCTGATTGAAGCGAAGTAGAAGGAACAAAACTTACCTTACATGTTTCACATTAACTACTGTTTGTTTTCTGTTGTTCTGATACTGATGAAGCGAAGTAGAACGAACAAACTTACTTACTTGTTTCACATAAACTACTGCTTGTTTCTGTTGTCTTATATTGATTGTAGCGAAGTAGAACGAACAAACTTCCTTACTTGTTTCACATAAAAATAACTTACTGCTTGTTTCTGTTTCTTATCCTGATGATAGCGAAGTACAACGAACAAGCTTACTTGACTTGTTTCACTTTAAACATAATGTTTGGTTCTGTTGTCTTAACTCTGGAGGAATGTACGTAGAACAAACATTACGTATGTTACTAATTTCACACAGTTACTCTTAGTTTCTGTTGTGTTATACTGATGAAGCGGAGTAGAACGAACAAACTTACCTTACTTGTTTCACATAAACTACTGTTTGTTTCTGTTGTCTTACCCTGATGATGCGAAGTAGAAGGAACAAACTTACCTTACTTGTTTCACATAAACTGTTTGTTTCTGTTTTCTTGTTCTGATTAAGCGAAGTAGAATGAACAAACTTACCTTACTTGTTTCAAATAAACTACTGTTTGTTTCTGTTTTCTTGTTCTGATTAAGCGAAGTAGAATGAACAAACTTACCTTACTTGTTTCAAATTTAAACTACTGTTTTTTTTTCTTTTTCAGTTATCCTGATGAGAGCGAAGTACCAATAACAAACTTACCTTACTTGTTTCACATTAACTACTGTTTGTTTCTGTTTTCTTATACTGATGAAGCGAAGTAGAACGAACAAACTTAACTTACTTGTTTCACATAAACTACTGTTTGTTTCTGATGTATTATTCTGATGAAGCGAAGTAGAAGGAACAAACTTACTTACTTGTTTCACATTAACCACTGTTTGTTCTGTTGTCTTATACTGTTGAAGCGAAGTAGAACGAAGAAACTTACCTTGCTTGTTTCACATAAACTACTGTTTGTTTCTGTTGTCTTATCCTGATGTAGCGAAGTAGAAGGAACAAACTTACCTTACTTGTTTCAAATAAACTACTGTTTGTTTAACTTGTCTTATCCTGATGAAGCGAAGTAGAAGGAACAAACTTACCTTACTTGTTTAAATTAAACTACTTTTTGGGTTTACTTGTCTTATTGATGAAGCGAAGTAGAAGGAACAAATTTCCCTTTAAACTTGTTTCACATTAACTACTGTTTGTTTCTGTTGTTTAAAACTGATGAAGCGAAGTAGAACGAACAATTTACCTTACTTGTTTCACATAAAATACTCTTTGTTTTTTTGTCTTACCCTGATGAAGGGAGGAAAAGGAAACAAACTAACCTACTGTTTCACATTAAACTACTTTTTTGGTTTCTTTTCTTATACTGATGAAGGGGAATTAGAACGAACAAACTTACCTTACTTGTTTCACATTAAATTCTTTTTGTTTATGTTGTCTTATACTGATGAAGCGAAGTAGAACGAACAAATTTACCTTACTTGTTACATAAACTACTGTTTGTTTCTGTTGTCTTATCCTGATGAAGGCGATAGTAGAAGGGAACAAACTTACCTTCCCTTGTTTCACTTTAAACTACTGTTTTTTTCTGTTGTCTTATCCAAATGAGGGGAACTAAAAACAAACAAACTTAATTTACTTGTTTTCAATAATCTTCAGTTGGTTTGTTCTGTTATCCTGAGGGAGCGAAGAAAGAAGGAACAAACTTACATTACTTGTTTCATTAACTACTGTTTGGTTCTGTTGCCCTACTCTGGTGCAGCGAATTTAGAACAAACAAACTTATTTTACTTATTTTCACACAGATTACTGTTTGTTTCTATTGTCTTATCCAGATGGAACCGAAATTTGAATGAACAAACTTACCTTACTTGTTTCAAATAAATTTACTGTTTGTTTATCTTGTTTATCCTGATGAAGCGAAGTAGAAGGAAAACAAACATACATTATTATTTTCACATTAAACTACTGTTTGTTTTCTGTTGGTCTTACCCTGATGATGCGAAGTGCAGGAACAAATTACCTTATTGTGTCACATAAACTATGTTTGTTTCTGTTTTCCTGTTTGATTAGCGAAGTAGAATGAAAAACTTCCCTTATTGTTTCAAATAACTTACTTTTTGTTTCTGTTCATTTTATCCTGAGGGAAAGCGAAATACAATTAACAACTTACCTTACTTGTTTCACATTAACTACTGTTTGTTTTCTTTTGTCTTACTGATGAAGCGAAGTAGAAGAAGAAACTTACCTTACTTGGTTCTACATAAGTTACGTTGTTTCTGTTTTCTTGTTTGATTAAGAGAAGTAGAAGAACAAACTTACCTTACTTGTTTCAATTAACACTGTTTGTTTCTGTTGTCTTTTTACTGATAAATGCGAAGTAGAACGAACAAATTTCCTTCCCTTGGTTTCACATAAAACTATGTCTGTTTCGTTGTCTTACCCTGATGTAGCGAAGTGAAGGAACAAAACTTACCTTACTTGTTTCACGTAAATAGTGTTTGTTTCTGTTGTCTTATCCTAATGAAGCGAAACTAGAACAAACAAAGTTACTTTACTTGTTTCAAATAATCTACAGTTGGGTTCTGTTCTGTGATCCTGATGGAGCGAAGTAGAAGGAACAAACTTACCTTACTTGTTTCACTTAAACTACTGTTTGGTTCGTGTTGTCTTACTCTGGTGCAGCGAAGTTAGAACAAACAAATTATGTTACTTATTTCACACATATTACTGTTTGTTTCTGTTGTTTATCCTGATGGAACGAAGTACATGGAACAACTTACCTTACTGTTTCAATAAACTTACTGTTTGTTTTATCTTGTCTTATCTGATTGAAGCGAAGTAGAAGGAACAAACTTACCTTACATGTTTCACATTAACTACTGTTTGTTTCTGCTGTCTTATCCTAATGAAGCGAACTAGAACAAACAAACTTACTTTACTTGTTTCAAACAATCTACAGTTTGGTTCTGTTCTGTTATCCTGATGGAGCGAAGTAGAAGGAACAAACTTACCTTACTTGTTTCAAATAAACTACTGTTTGTTTAACTTGTCTTATCCTGATGAAGCGAAGTAGAAGGAACAAACTTACATTACTTGTTTCCACATAAAACTACTGTTTGTTTCTGTTGTCTTACCCTGATGATGCGAAGTAGAAGGAACAAACTTACCTTACTTGTTTCACATAAACTACTGTTTGTTTCTGTTTTCTTGTTCTGATTAAGCGAAGTAGAATGAACAAACTTACCTTACTTGTTTCAAATAAACTACTGTTTGTTTCTGTTCAGTTATCCTGATGGAGCGAAGTACAGTTAACAAACTTACCTTACTTGTTTCCCCTTAACTACTGTTTGTTTCTGTTGTCTTACCTGATGAAGCGAAGTAGAAGGAAAAACTTACCTTACTGGTTTCTCATAAAGTATGTTTGTTTCTGTTTTCTTGTTCTGATTAAAGCGAAGTAAAAGGGAAAAACCCTTACCTTACTTGTTTAACATAAATTTATGTTTGTTTCTGTGGTCTTACCCTGATGAAGAAAGCGATGTAGAAGGAACAAAACTTACCTTACTTTTTTCCCACATAACTACTGTTTGTTTCGGGTTTTCTTGTTTCTGATTAAGCGAAAGTAGAAGGAAAAAAACTTACCATACTTGGTTCACTTAACTACTGTTTGTTTCTGTTGTCTAATACTGATGAAGCGAAGTAGAAACGACAAATTTTCCTTACTTGTTTCACATAAACTACTGTTTTTCTGTTGTCTTTCCCCGGGAAGTGGCGAAGTAGAAGGAACAAACTTACCTTATTGTTTCACGTAAACTAGTGTTTGTTTTGTTGTCTTATCCTAATGAAGCTAACTAAAAACAAACAAACTTCCTTTATTTTTTCAAATAATCTAAGTTGGTTGTGTTCTGTTATCCTGTTGGAGCGAAGTAGAAGGAAAAAAACTTCCCTTTACTTGTTTCACTTAAACTACTGTTTGGTACTGTGTTTACTCTGGTGCTGCGAATTTAGAACAAACAAACTTATGTTTTTTTTTTACACAGGTTTACGGTTTGATTTGTTGTCTTATCCTGATGGAACGAAGTAAAAAGAAAAAAACTTACCTTATTTGTTTCAAATAAACTATTGTTTGTTTATCTTGTTTTATCCTGATGAAGCGAAGTAAGAAGGAACAAACTTACATTATGTTTCATATTAACTACTGTTTGTTCTGTTGTCTTACCTGATGAAGCGAAGTAGCAGGAACAATCTTACCTTTACTTGTTTCACATTAAACTACTGTTTGTTTCTGTTTTCCTGTTCTGATTACGCGAAAGTAGAATGAACAAACTTACTTACTTTTTCAAGTAAACTACTGTTTGTTTCTGTTCAGTTATCCTGATGGAGCGAAGTACAATTAACAAACTTACCTTACTTGTTTCACATTAACTACTGTTTGTTTCTGTTGTCTTACCTGATGAAGCGAAGTAGAAGGAACAAACTTACCTTACTTGTTTCACATAAACTACTGTTTGTTTCTGTTTTCTTGTTCTGATTATAGGGGAAGTAGAAGAACAACAAACTTCCCTTACTTGTTTCACTTTAACTACTGTTTGTTTCTGTTGTCTTATACCGAGAAGCGAAGTAGAACGAACAAAACTTACCTTACTTGTTTCACATAAACTACTGTCTGTTTCTGTTGTTCTTACCTGATGTAGCGAAGTAGAAGGAACAAACTTACCTTACTTGTTTCACGTAAACTAGTGTTTGTTTCTGTTGTCTTATCCTAATGAAGCGAACTAGAACAAACAAACTTACTTTACTTGTTTCAAATAATCTACAGTTTGGTTCTGTCCTGTTATCCTGAAGGAGCGAAGTAGAAGGAACAAACTTACCTTACTTGTTTCACTTAAACTGCTTTTTGGTTACTGTTGTCTTATCTGTGCAGCGAAGTAGAACAAACAACTATGTTACTTAGTTACACAGTTTACTGTTTGTTTCTGTTGTCTTATCCTGATGGAACGAAGTACAATGAAACGAACGTACCTTATTTGTTTCAAATAAACTACTGTTTGTTTATCTTGTCTTATCCTGATGAAGCGAAGTAGAAGGAGCAAACTTACCTTACTTATTTCACATTAACTACTGTTTGTTTCTGTTGTCTTATACTGATGTAGCGAAGTAGAACGAACAAACTTACCTTACTTGTTTCACATAAACTACTGCTTGTTTCTGTTGTCTTATATTGATGAAGCGAAGTAGAAGGAACAAACTTACCTGACTTGTTTCACATTAACTACTGTTTGTTTCTTGTGTCTTACTGATGAAGCAAAGTACAAAGAAGAAACTTACCTTACTTGTTTCACGTAAATAACTGTTTGTTTTGTTGTCTTATCCTATTGATGGGAACTAGAGAAACAAATTTACTTTACTTGTTTCAAAAATCTATAGTTTGGTTCTGTTTGTTATCCTCATGGACCGAAGTAGAAGGAACAAAACTTACCTTACTTGTTTAAAATAAACTACTGTTTGTTTAACTTGTTTTCCTGATGAGCGAAGTAGAACGAACAAAGTTACCTTACTTGTTTCACATTAACGGACTGTTTGTTTCTGTTGTCTTATACTGATGAAGCGAAGTAGAACGAACAAACTTACTTACTTGTTTCACATAAAACTACTGTTTGTTTCTGTTGTCTTACCTGATGATGCGAAGTATGAGGAAACAAACTTTACTTACTTGTTTCATAATAAACTACTGTTTGTTTATTGTCTTTCCTGATGAAGCGAAGTAGAAGGAACAAACTTACCTTACTTGTTTACATTAACTACGTTTGTTTCTGTTGTCTTATATGATGAAGCGATGTAGAGAGAACAAACTTACCTTATTTGTTTCACATAAACTACTGTTTGTTTCTGTTGTCTTACCTGATGATGCCAAGTAGAAGGAACAAAACTTACTTACTTGTTTATATTAACTAGTGTTTGTTTCTATTGTCTCTTATACTGATGAGCGAAGTAGACGAACAAACTTTCCTGGCTTGTTTCACATAAACTACTGTTTGTTTCTGTTTCTTACACTGTTTGTAGCGAAGTAGGAAGGAACAAACTTACCTTTACTTGTTTTCACGTAATAACTACTGTTTGTTTCTGTTGTCTTATCCTATTTTGAAGCGAACTAGAACAAGATACTTACTTTACTTGTTTCAAATAATCTACAGTTTTGTTCTGTTCTGTTTTCTGATGAGCGAAGTAGAAGGAAAAAACTTACCTTATTTGTTCACTTAAACTACTGTTTGTCTCTGTTGTCTTACTCTGGTGCAGCGAAGTAGAACAAACAACTTATGTTACATATTTACAATATTACTGTTTGTTTCTGTTGTCTTATCTTGACAGAACGAAGTACAATGAAAAACTTACGTTACTTGTTTAAAATAAACTACTGTTTGTTTACTTGTCTTATCCCTGATGAAGCGAAGTAGAAGGAACAAACTTAGCTTACTTGTTTCCAAATTATATTCTGTTGTCTTAAACTGATGAAGCGAAATACAAAGAAGAAACTTACTTACTTGTTTCACATAAACTACTGTTTGTTTCTGTTGTCTTACCTGATGTAGCGGAAGTAGAAGGAACAAACTTACTTTCTTGTTTCACGTAAACTACTGTTTGTTTCTGTTGTCTTATCCTGATGAAGCGAAGTAGAACGAACAAACTTACTTACTTGTTCACATTAACTACTGTTTGTTTTGTTTCTTATCATGACGGGCGAAGTAGAAGGAACAAACTTATCTTACTTGTTTCACATAAACTACTGTTGTTTCTGTTGTCTTATCTGATGAGCGAAGAGAAGGAAACAAACTTACCTTACTTGTTTCACATAAACTACTGTTGTTTCTGTTGTCTTATACTGATGAAGCGAAGTAGACGAAAGAACTTACCTTACTTGTTTCACATAAACTACTGTTTGTTCTGTTGTCTTACCTGAGTGAGCGAAGTAGATACGAAACATACTTACCTACTTGTTTCACAAGATTACTGTTTGGTTTGTTGTCTTATCTGATGAAGCGATGTAGAACAAACAAACTTACCTTCTTGTTTCACATAAACTCGTTTGTTTCTGTTCTTTATCTGATGTAAGCGAAGTAGAAGAACAAACTTACCTTACTTGTTTCACTTAAACTACTGTTTGGTTCTGTTTTCTTACTCTGGTGCAGCGAAGTAGACACAACAAACTTAGTTACTTATTTCACACAGATTACTGTTTGTTTTGTTTCTGTTTACTGATGAAGCGAAGTAGATGAACAAAATTACCTTACTTGTTTCACATAAACTACTGTTGTTTTGTTGTTTTTACTGATGAAGCAGTAGAAGAAAAAATTACCTTACTTGTTTCAAAATCTACTGTTTGTTCTGTTCTGTTATCTGATGAAGTGAAGTAGAAGAACAAACTTACTTTACTTGTTTCACATAAACTACTGCTTGTTTCTGTTGTTTACTTGATGGCGAAAGTAGAAAACAAACTTACCTTACTTGTACTCATTAAACTACGTTTGTTTTGTTGTCTTATTCCTGATTGAAGCGAAGTAGAAGGAACAAACTTACCTTACTTGTTTCACATTAAACTACTGTTTGTTTCTGTTGTCTTATCCTGATGAAGCGAAGTAGGGGAAGGAAACAACTTACCTACTTGTTTCACATTAACTACTGTTTGTTTCTGTTGTATTATTACTGATGAAGCGAAGTAGAACGAACAAACTTACCTCTTGTTTCACATAAACTACTGTTTGTTTCTGTTGTCTTACCCTGATGTAGGCGAAGTGAGGAACAAACTTACCTTACTTGTTTCACGTAAACTTGTTTGTTTCTGTTGTCTTATCCTATGAAGCGAACTAGAACAACAAACTTACTTCTTGTTTCAATAATTACAGTTTGTTCTGTTCTGTTATCTGATGGAGCGAAAGTAGAAGGAACAAACTTACCTTACTTGTTTCACTTAAACTACTATTTGGTTCTGTTGTCTTACTCTGGTGCAGCGAAGTAGAACAAACAAACTTATGTTACTTATTTCACACAGATTACTGTTTGTTTCTGTTGTCTTATCCTGATGGAACGAAGTACAATGAACAAACTTACCTTACTTGTTTCAAATAAACTACTGTTTGTTTATCTTGTCTTATCCTGATGAAGCGAAAGTAGAAGACCAAAACTTACCTTTCTTGTTTCAATTAACTCTGTTTGTTCTGTTGTCTTACATGATGAGCGAAATACAAAGACAACTTACCTTACTTGTTTCACATAAACTACTGTTGTTTCTGTTGGTCTTATCCTGATGAAGCGAAGTTAGAAGGAACAAAATTACCTTACTTGTTTCAATTAACTACTGTTTGTTTCTGTTTGTTTTATACTGATGAAGCGAAGTAGAACGAAACAAACTTACTTCCCTTGTTTCACATAACTACTGTTTGTTCTGTTGTCTTTCCTGGATGAAGCGAAGTAGAAGGAAAAAACTTCCCTTACTTGTTTCACATTAACAAATGTTTTTTTCTTTTCTTATCTGATGAAGCGAATTTAGAAAAACAAACTTACCTTCTTGTTTCACATAAACTACTGTTGTTTCTGTTTTTCTTACCCCCCCCCCCCCCCCCCCCTTTGATGTAGCGAAGTAAGGGAACAACTTCCTTACTTTTTTCACGTAAAACTATGTTTTTTTTGGGTTTCTTACCCTAAGAAGGAAACTAGAAAAAACAAATTACTTTATTTGGGTTTTAAATAATCTACAGTTTGGTCTTTTTGTTATCTGAGGAGGCGAAGTAGAAGGAACAAATTACCTTACTGTTTCACTTAAACTATTTTTTTGGGTTCTGTTGCTTATTGGTGAGCGAAGTAGAACAAACAAACTTTTTATTTTTCACATAAATAGGGTTTGTTCTGTTGTCTTATTCCTGAGGGAAGAAGTAAAGAACAAACTTACCTTAATTGTTTCAAAATAAACTACTGTTTTTTATCTTTTCTTACCCTGATGAAGCGAAGTTGAAGGAACAAACCCTTTCACGTTTCTTTTTTAACTACTTTTGTTTCTGTTGTCTTACTGAGGGAACCCGAAGAAATTTTTAACAAATTTAAATTATTGTTTCACTTTAAACTGTTGTTCGTTTCTTTCCTGATGAAGCGAGTAGAAAACAAATTACCTTACTTGTTTCAAATTAACTACTTTTTGTTTCTGTTTTCTTATACTGATGGGCGAAGTAGAAGAACAACTTATTTTCTTGTTTCACATAAAATTACTGTTTGTTTCTGAATCTTATTTGATGAAGCGAATTTAGAAGGAACAAACTAACCTTCCCTTGTTTCCTTTAACTACTGTTGTTTCGTTGTCTTAATGAGGGAAGGAAGTAAAAAGAAGGAAAAAACTTACCTTACTTTTTTCCAAATCACGTTTGTTTGGGTTCTTTATCTGATGAGGAAGAAAAAGGGGAACAAACTTCCCTTACTTTTTCAAAACTACTGTTTGGTTTTGTCTTATCTGTGAGGAAGTAGAAC
>CM070791.1:30004509-30023504 GCA_036346955.1 Dipus sagitta
GTAAAAGAAGTAACGTAAGTTTGTTCATTGTCCTTCGTTCCATCAGGATAAGACAAGAGAAACAAATAATAATCTGTGTGAAATAAGTAACATAAGTTTGTTTGTTTGTCGCGACCTCCTCGACCAGCAAGGAAGACACAACAGTTGGATTCTTCTTTAAGCAGTTTATTCAGGAATCCTTGAACAATCTTCTGACCCCAGGGAAAGCCAACTCATAATATATAAAGCCTCTGGTCGACCAACTCTAGTACGCCACGTGGTGAGTGCAGATAGGCCCACATATGCGGAGGCAAGCCAGATCATCAGCCCCAGGCAAATATGGAGTTGTTTACCACAGAGAGCACTCACCATCGGGAAGGTGGAAGGCGGCAACCAGCGCCATCTTTATGGCGCGGCACTACGCAGCTCTCTACAGTTCCCCCTTTTTGTTTTTAAGACGCAACAGGCAAGAGTAGAGGTTCGATCTCTGAAGTTCACAAGGACATCTGTCTGGTCCTCATAAGCTGTTATCCATCCCATGAGTGCCAGACCCGTCCGATACCATTTTTTTAGATGCGGGATCTGGGGTATCAACCCGCATGCAAACGAACATACTCTTCTCCAAGTCGCCAAAAGCCAAAAGCTGACTCGGGGTGCAGTGCTTTGCCTCGCACCCTGAGCGTCAAGGTTTTACAGCGGCCAACCAGGCTTTGGGGGGACTGTCCCATTTCCATGGCTGTAAAAGCTTGAATAATCATGGCTGCATTACGCCTCTGCCTAGCTCCGATTCTGCATAAACACTACAGACAGACTAAGGAAATCAACACTAGAAGGCCTGCTAAGGCTCCTATTCCCGCCCACTCCTTCAGGTGATTCATAGCAGATGTCAGCCTTTATGATAATCCTGTGGCAAGAGAGAGATCCACTCTGGTGGAATTCACATGGACCACAGCCAACCTCAGCTCCTTTAAGGTATCTTCAAAATCAAGCGACCGATTCTGTAGAAGAAAACTAGACAGAGATCTAGACAAATTAGCAGCTCTTGTATAGTTAGCATACTGAACAAATGTGACACACAATCCTCGCATTTTCCATTCGCAACCTAGCTGGGCCAGCTGCCAAAGTGTATCTACTTGCTCTTGGACCAGGTCGATGCGTTGATTAACAATCATCAGTCCCCCCTTTATTTGAGAATTTAAGGATGTTTGCAAATCCAAAGCATGGACCACTGTGGCCGACAAATTATTCAAGGTTGAGGCTGTCTGAACCGTGCTAGACAGAGCCACAGCTGACACTGTAGCCCCAACGACAGCAACAGTAATAGCAGTCACAATGGCGGCTGTAATGCCAAAATCTCTTTTGGGCCTCAGCAAGGTCTTACTGCTAGGTGCTTCTATGGGAACAGGCACATATCGAGGCATGCGGGTAACCACGGCTATGGGATGCTTAGAGGCATCCCAGCACAAGGCGTAAAAGCATGTCTCATTGGTACAGTTTAACCAGTTATTTTCTATACTGCCATTACTGACCAACCATACGAATGGAGGCCAAACACACACAGGAGTAGGAGAGAAAGTCATATTGCTACCGGAGGCACTCCGACTAAGGTTTTTTTCAAAAATTTCCGAGCTATTCCATGTAAAACTAGCATTACTAAAGCCTCCACCCCCTAACATAACCATGGGCGAAACATCAGTACAACTTCCATTAATCCCACAGAGTATCCAATTATCAAAAGGGTTAGCAGCTGATTGTTGGGTGGGATTTTGATTTGTCCAGTTGTACCCTGCAAAAATTTCGTTGAACTGAGTGCTAATGTAGGGGGTAAAGGTAAAATGATTCTTAACAGCCCATGCTGTCTTTGGTGACTGGCATCCTGTCCAGGGTGGTAGCAAATTCCCTCGATGACCCATGCATCTAGGGGCCCATCGAGGCTGTAAGGGTATAGACCCATTCTTTTTCCTGGAGGCTGGCCACCACCCTGACATCCAGGTACCATTAGCTGCTAGCATCCCTGTGGAGTCTTTCACAGGCTCATCAAACCATCCCCCAGTCTCATTATACAGTTCCACACAATCATTACTAATACTTATATTCCTAATAATCATAAAACACAAGCTACCGGAAAGGGAAAGATGTCGTTCTTCTTCTATAGGGCTGATTTGTGCATCAAAAGGTAAATATGCCACATCTAAGCTTCTATTGCTAGCAAAAAAGCGAGGAAATACTTGAGCATTATGCATCACCGGCATTGGTCTTGGGAACACCGACAGGATCCCCCATCTCTACTCCGCCATCCCCCAATGACTCATTAGGGGAAGAAGCGTGAGAATTATCACAAGGTTCTTCATGCCGTTTTTCATGTTGAACTTTTCTAATCAGGCGTTCAGATACCCACACAGGGTCTTGTTGGTCCTGCGGAAAGACACAAACAGAACCTCGTGCCCATGTCAGCACGGGATCAGGTCCGCGCCAGAGACTTGTCAAAGCATCCTTCCACTTAACCATCCCTTTAGCAGGGCCATGAGAGTTCTGATGTCTATCAGCCGCAGAGCAGCCTTGAGCATCCAAATTCAAAAAATTAATAGTAAATAGGGCTAGGGAAAGTCTCTCCTTTGGGGTGCAGCCATGGCCTATTCCCCCTTTTTGTTTTAAAAGACATTCTTTCAATGTGCGATGAGCACGCTCCACAATGCCTTGTCCTTGAGGATTATATGGCAGCCCATGAAGGAGCTGTACTTCCATTTGATGACAAAAGGAGGTAAAGGTTTGAGCTGTATAGGCTGGTCCATTGTCAGTTTTTAACTGCTGGGGCTTGCCCCACGCAGCCCAAGCTTCTAGGCAATGAGTTATGACATTGCGTGCCTTTTCTCCAGTTAAAGGCGTGGCATATATTACGCCTGAACAGGTATCAACAGACACATGCACATATTTTAAGCTTCCAAATTCTGATATGTGTGTTACATCCATTTGCCAAATTTTCAGAGGGAGCAAACCTCTTGGATTCACTCCCATGATGGGTGGATGTTGATGAATCACACATTGAGGACAATCCAGAATCACCTGTCGAGCATCTGCTCGAGAAAGATGAAATTTTTGTTGCAATGCTCTAGCATTTACATGAAAAGTCTTATGAAAGTCCCGTGCCTTTTCTAAGGTAGAGCTCAAAAAGATACATTCCATCCTAGTCCATTTATCCACTAAGTCCTTGCCTTCACTAAGAGGCCCTGGTAAACCTGTGTGAGCTCTAATATGGTACACAAAGAAGCAATGTCGTCTTTGCCAGATTAATTTCTGTAATTGTTGAAAGAAAAGGCAAACTGGACTGGCATTTTTTATGGGTCCCGCCACTTCCAGAACTTTAACAGCATTGACCACACAGGCTGAGTCAGATATTAAGTTAAAGGCAAAGGGACAGGCCTTAAAGACCTCCAGTACTATTTGTAATTCCACAACTTGAGGGGAGCCAGGTTGAAACTGATGTAATATAGGCTCTTGTTTTTCAATTAAATAAGCACCACAACCTGTCTTTGAACCATCTGTGAAAATATTTGGGGCACCTGGAAGAGGAGCAAATGAAGTGATCTTGGGAAAAATTACAGGATGTTCCTTCAAAAAATTCAACAATGGGTGCTGGGGGTAATGATTATCAATTTTTCCAATAAAGCCACATTGTAATATGGCCCAATCATCCACTGTTCCACAAAGAACTTTTACTTGTTGGCTAGAGTATGGCACTATGATCGTGTGTGGGGAAATTCCAAAAAATTGCAAACTTTGCTGAATACCATTTAAAGCTAGTTGCGCCACAGCTTTGGGATAGTATTCAATCGATTTAGCTGGTGAAATTTTAGAATAGATCCACAACAGTGGGCCTTCCTGCCATAGCAGTCCCATAGGCTGACAAAAGGTTGCAAAAATACACAAAGTGATGGGGTGGCCATCATCTACCCGTTTTAAAAAGGCACCTTGTATTCTCTCCTCTACCTTCTGCAATGCCTGTCTGGCCTCTTCTGTCAGAGTACGTGGGGAATCTAAGGCAGAATCACCAATCAAAATATTATACAATGGTTTCAATTCATAATTAGGTAATTTTAAATAATATCTAATCCAATTTATATCCCCCAATAACTTTTGAAAATCATTTAGTGTCTTTAAATCATCCTTCCGTAACTCAACCTTCTGGGGAATGACTTGTTTCTCACTTACTTTGGCTCCTAAATAGTTTACTATTTTATCTCTTTGCACCTTTCCAGGGCCTATAAACAGATTTCTCTGTTCTAATAGCTTGACTAGTGTCTCATAAGCTCGATCAAGAACTGATTCATCTTTAGCTGCTAGTAATATATCATCTATATAATGGATACATCTTAAAGCAGGGAAAATTTGTCTTAAAGGGCTGATGGCATTCCCAACATACAATTGACACATAGTAGGACTATTAGCCATGCCTTGTGGTAAAACTACCCATTTAAATCTTTGATCAGGTTCCTCATGATTGCAGGATGGGAGCGTAAAGGCGAATCTTTCACTATCACGTGGACACAGGGGAATGGAGAAAAAACAATCCTTAATGTCAATAACTATCACAGACCAAGCGGCTGGCAATGATGACAACAGTGGTAAACCCCTCTGTATTCGTCCCATTATCTGCATTTGATTATTTATAGCTCTTAAATCATGTAGTAGACGCCATTTTCCAGATTTTTTCTTAATAACAAAAATAGGCGTATTCCACGGTGAGACTGATGGTTTTATATGTCCCAGGGATAGTTGCTCAGCTACAAGCCCTTTTGCAGCATTTAGCTTTTCAGAGGAAAGTGGCCACTGGGGAACACACACTGGTTCCTCTGTTTTCCAAGTTATGGGAATGCCTTCCTCAGTGGCCCCTAGGAAAAACCCAGACCCTGTCTGTGGGGTCTTTGTTGCGTGTGAATGGGATCCTTTCGACCTTGCAAAAACTTCCCTAAGCCATAGTCTGGGTGATAGCCCATGGTATGCATTATTTTTTGAGACACAAGAGAGTAGTCATTTGTCAGCTTAAAACCCATGTCAGATAAAATATCCCTTCCCCACAAGGAGATAGGGAGATCCAACACATAGGGCTGCATAACTCCAGTATGACCTTCCTGATCTTTCCACCTCAGGGATCGTGCACTCACATCAGGAGCCTGCGCATATCCTAAGCCTTGCAAAGTCTGAGAAGACGCTTGTATAGGCCAGCCCAAGGGCCAATCCCTTTTTGCAATAATGCTTTTATCTGCCCCTGTGTCTAAAAGCCTAAGAATCTTTTTCCCATCTATAATCAATTTCAACATAGGCCTTTGGTCCAGATTTAGGGATAAAAAGGTCAAATCTGTTCCTGAGGAACCAAAGCCTCGCCCTCCTCGCTCCCGTTCTATAGAGGGATATCTAGCATGTAAACTGGGTAGTACAAGCAGCTGAGCTATCCTATCGCCAGGAGAGATAGCAATTACCCCTCTGGGAGCGGACACAAGAATCTTAACAGTTCCGGTATAGTCAGGGTCAATTACTCCTGGGTGAACTATTAATCCTCTTAAGGCAGAGGATGACCGTCCCAGCAACAGTCCCACTGTATTGGGCTCAAGGGGTCCCTTGAAGTCTGTCTCCACTAGTTGGACCCCCATTTGAGGAGTTAATATGAGTCTGGTGGTGGAACGGAGGTCCAATCCTGCAGAACCTGCAGTAGCTCTCCGCGGTCCCTCGGATGACGGAGGGTGGGCCACTTCTCGTGGTCCTTGCTGCTCTGTGCTTCCATTGTCCCATATATTTGCGGGCCCTGAGGGCGGGGGCCCCGCTGGCCATTTTTGAACGAGTACCCCCAAAGCTCTGAGGCAAAGGCAAAGGATGCCCATCAATGTCCTTAACAGAGCGACATTCATTTGCCCAATGCTTCCCCTTTCTACACTTAGGGCAAAGTCCAGGCTGCCTGGGCCGCTGGCCACTCCCTGCACTGTTAGCACTTCCCTTTTCAGTACACTGCCTCTTGAGATGTCCCAATTTACCACATTTAAAGCAAGCACCAGAGTTCTCTCGTCTAGCTCGCGTCAGTTGGACTACTGCTGCCGCTAGGCCAGCATTAGTCAGGGGGCCTCCTAGCTATCTGTACACCTTCATCCAGGCCTCCTAGGCCTTTATTCTTGTAAGGTGTTATGGCCGCCCTACATTCTTTAGTACATTGTTCATAAACTAATTGTTTAATAAGAGGCATAGCTGTGTCTGGGTCTCCAAATATCCTGCCTGCAGCTTCTACCAGCCGGGCTACAAAATCAGAGAAAGGTTCCATAGGTCCTTGCAGGATCTTAGTAAGATTTCCACTTACTTCCCCTTTATTAGGCAACGACTTCCAGGCCTTGATTGCAATTTGATTGATCTGTTCAAACACCTGAACAGGATAGCCTGTTTATTGATTACCAAACCTGCCTTGCCCTAGCAACATATTTCTATATGCCTGTTCATTTGCATACTCTATCAAAAAGGCCTTCCAGTCCAGGTATTGTCCTGGGCTTAAGCATGCACGTGCCAGGCTGCACCAATCACTAGGTGTCATGCAATGTCTATTGAGAGCCTCCACTTGAGCCAATGTAAATGAGGCTGTAATACCATAAGTGCGGACTGATTCGGCCAGAAATTTTATCACCTTAAAATCCAAGGGCTCATGATACCTCTGTCCCTGTGGATCTTGGAATACAGGGTAAGCAAGAGGTAACTCTATGCGAACCTGTCTCCATGTCTCTGGGCAAAAAGTCTGCAGCGAGCACCCAGCAGGAGCAAATCGTCCTGCCTCACTATATACTGGTGGCAATGGCAGTGGAGGTGTAAGCCCACAGTTGCCCTGCATCTTTGGGTCTATTCCAGGGTTTTCCTTTTCCCTTTTTCTCTCCCTTTTTCTGATTTTAAGTTCTTCCACCTGCTCTCTGAGGGCCTGTAGGTCTTCCTCTTCTAAATCACTGGTTTCGGCCTCGGAGTCCGTAGACTCCGGGCCATCTAAGCCTTGAAGATCTTTCAGATCAGGGTAAAGTCGTGTTCTGTGCTTTTCCCCTTTCTCGCTGTTCGCCTGTTCTGATCTTTCCTCTTGTAACATTTCTAGAGCAGCCTGGACATTTTCTATCGCGTCATTGCATCTTTGATCCTCAAGGCAACTTCGTACTAATTTCCAAATAGGGCGAACACCAGCTTAAGTGTGCCTTGGTCCCAGGCAAATCGAGGTCTCTCCCTAGCTTATTCCAAGATGGGATGGTAAGGTTGCCAGAATCAGCAAACCAAGAGGCGACAGTATCGCACTCCTCCAAAAATCTTTCTAAAGTCCCTTTCTTAAGCTTTAAATTCTTCGAACGAAGCAGCTCATTCAGAGCCAAAAAAAATTTGGGTGCGACTGTGAAGCGCCCATAATCAACCTAGCAGTGCATTTTTTGAACTTTCACTTTTGGTTCGCTGTCCCGCGAACTTACTCCGCTCTCTCTTTATCTACAGAGAAGAGCAATCTAACCGCTCTTGTCACGGTCCTTCCGTCCCACTTACCTGGGAACTTGCCAGTGCACTGCCCTGACTGCAAAAAGTTCTGAATCAATTGAAGTGTCCCCGTATGGGCCACCACTTGTCGCGACCTCCTCGACCAGCAAGGAAGACGCAACACTTGGATTCTTCTTTAAGCAGTTTATTCAGGAACCTTGAACAATCTTCTGACCCCAGGGAGAGCCAACCCATAATATATAAAGCCTCTGGTCGACCAACCACAGTACGCCACGTGGTGATTGCAGATAGGCCCACATATGCGGAGGCAAGCCAGATCATCAGCCCCAGCCAAATACGGAGTTGTTTACCACAGAGAGCACTCACCATCGGGAAGGTGGAAGGCGTCAACCAGCGCCATCTTTAAGACGCGGCACTATGCAGCTCTCTACATGTGTTCAACTTCGCTCCACCAGAGTACGAAAACAGAACCAAACAGTAGTTTAAGTGAAACAAGTAAGGTAAGTTTGTTCCTTCTACTTCGCTCCATCAGGATAACAGAACAGAACCAAACTGTAGATTATTTGAAACAAGTAAAGTAAGTTTGTTTGTTCTAGTTCGCTTCATTAGGATAAGACAACAGAAACAAACAGTAGTTTACGTGAAACAAGTAAGGTAAGTTTGTTCCTTCTACTTCGCTTCATCAGGGTAAGACAACAGAAACAAACAGTAGTTTATGTGAAACAAGTAAGGTAAGTTTGTTCGTTCTACTTCACTTCATCAGTATAAGAAAACAGAAACAAACAGTAGTTAATGTGAAACAAGTAAGGTAAGTTTGTTCATTCTACTTCGCTTCATCAGGATAAGCCAACAGAAACAAACCATAGTTTACGTGAAACAAGTAAGGTAAGTTTGTTCGTTCTACTTTGCTTCATAAGCATAAGACAACAGAAATAAACAATAGTTAATGTGAAACAAGTAAGGTAAGTTTGTTCCTTCTACTTCGCTTCATCAGGATACGACAACAGAAACAAACAGTAGTTTATGTAAAAAAAGTAAGGTGAGTTTGTTCCTTCTACTTCGCTTCATCAGGATAAGACAACAGAAACAAACAGTAGTTTATGTGAAACAAGTAAGGTAAGTTTGTTCATTGTACTTCGTTGCATCAGGATAAGACAACAGAAACAAACAGTAGTTAATGTGAAACAAGTAAGGTAAGTTTGTTCCTTCTACTTAGCTTCATCAGGATAAGACAACAGAAACAAACAGTAGTTTATGTGAAACAAGTAAGGTAAGTTTGTTCGTTCTACTTCACTTCATCAGTATAAGACAACAGAAAAAAACAGTAGTTAATGTGAAACAAGTAAGGTAAGTTTGTTCCTTCTATTTCGCTTCATCAGGATAAGACAACAGAAACAAACAGTAGTTAATATGAAACAAGTGAGATAAGTTTGTTCATTCTACCATGCTTCATCAGGATAAGAAAACAGAAACAAACAGTACTTTATGTGAAACAATGAAGGTAAGTTTGTTCATTGTACTTCGTTGCATCAGGATAAGACAACAGAAACAAACAGTAATCTGTGTGAAATAAGTAACATAAGTTTGTTTGTTCTACTTCACTCCAGCAGAGTAAGACAACAGATCCAAACAGTTTAAGTGAAACAAATGAAGTAAGTTTGTTCATTGTACTTCACTTCATCAGGATAAGACAACAGAAACGAGCAGTACTTTATGTGAAAAAAGTAAAGTAAGTCTGTTCAATGTACTTCGTTCCTTCGGGATAAGACAACAGAAACAAACATTAACCTGTGTGAAATAAGTACCATAAGTTTGTTTATTCTACTTCGCTCCAACGGAGTAAATCAACAGAATCAAAAAGTAGTTTAAGTGAAACAAGTGAAGTAAGTTTGTTCGATGTACTTCGCTTCATCAGGATAAGACAAGAGAAACAAGCAGTAGTTTATGTGAAACAAGTAAGGTAAGTTTGTTCGTTCTACTTCGCTTCATCAGGCTAAGACAACAGAAACAAAATGTGGCTAATGTGAAACAAGTAAGGTAAGTTTGTTCGTTCTACTTCGCTTCATCAGGATAAGACAACAGAAACAAACAGTAATCTGTGTGAAATAAGTAACATAAGTTTGTTTGGCCTACTTCGCTCCACCAGATAAAGACAACAAAACCTAACAGTAGTTTAGGTGAAACAAGTAAGGTAAGTTTGTTCATTCTACTTCGCTTCATCAGAATAAGACAACAGAAACAAACAGTAGTTTATGTGAAACAAGTAAGGTAAGTTTGTTCGTTCTACTTCGCTTCATCAGTATAAGACAACAGAAAAAAACAGTAGTTAATGTGAAACAAGTAAGGTAAGTTTGTTCCTTCTACTTCGCTTCATCAGGATAAGACAACAGAAACAAACAGTAGTTTATGTGAAACAAGTAAGGAAAGTTTGTTCGTTCTACTTCGCTTCATCAGGATAAGACAACAGAAACAAACAGTAGTTTATGTGGAACAAGTAAGGAAAGTTTGTTCATTGTACTTCGCTCCATCAGGATAACTGAACAGAAACAAACAGTAGTTCATTTGAAATAAGTAAAGTGAGTTTGTTCGTTCTACTTAGCTTCATCAGTATGAGACAACAGAAACAAACAGTAGTTTATGTGAAACAAGTAAGGTAAGTTTGTTCCTTCTACTTCGCTCCATCAGGATAACTGAACAGAAACAAACAGTAGTTTATGTGAAACAAGTAAGGTAAGTTTGTTCATTGTACTTCGTTGCATTAGGATAAGACAACAGAAACAAACAGTAGTTTATGTGAAACAAGTAAGGTAAGTTTGTTCGTTCTACTTCGCTTCATCAGTATAAGACAACAGAAACAAACTGTAGTTAATGTGAAACAAGTAAGGTAAGTTTGTTCATTCTACTTCGCTTCATCAGAATAAGACAACAGAAAGAAACAGTAGTTTATGTGAAACAAGTAAGGTAAGTTTGTTCGTTCTACTTCGCTTCATCAGTATAAGACAACAGAAAAAAACAGTAGTTAATGTGAAACAAGTAAGGTAAGTTTGTTCCTTCTACTTCACTCTGTGGAGAGCGGTGGTGGAATGGCCACCTGGGCTTCCTGCCAAGGGCGCCGCGGGCTTCCTGCCAAGGTCGCTGCCCAAGGCCGCCGGGCTTCCTGCCAAGTCTCCGCGAGTATGGCGGCCATTACAAGATGGCGCCTGGGCTGGCTGCCAAGTATCATGACTAAGCATCACTTCCTGCTTCCCCTTCGTACACACTGCCCAGTGCGCAAGTACCGCGCTACGTATGATTAGATCACCATCAGGTGGTTGACTGCGCCCTGTTGCTTACGCCCACGTGGCAGCTGCTGATTAGGTTAGGCGGGCTATTTAAAGGGAGGAGGCTTGTTATCAGGGCCCCACACCCAGATGTCAAGGATTCCTGAATAAACTGCTTCGAGAAGGGTTCCGATTGCCGTTGCCTTATTCTGCTGGACGGGAAGGGCAGCGACAGTGGTGGCCCGTACGGGGACTCAGAACTCGAAGTAGTCAGGGGCAGCTAGACTGCAGCTAGCTGGTAAGTTCCCAGGTAAGTTGGGACTTAGTTTAAAGTTCTCGGTGAAGAGACAAGCCTTAGTTTAAAGTTCTCGGTGAAGAGAACAAGCCTTAGTTTAAAGTTCTCGGTGAAGAGACAAGCCTTAGTTTAAAGTTCTCGGTAAAGAGACAAGCCCTTAGTTTAAAGTTCTGGGTAAAGAGATAAGTATTATAAAATAAGAGCTAAGTATTATAAATAAGTGATAAGTATTATAAAATAAGTGATAGTATTATAAAATAAGTGATAAGTATTATAAAATAAGAGATAGGTATTATAAAATAAGAGATAAGTAATTATAAAATAAGAGATACGTATTATAAAATAAGTGATAAGTATTATAAAATAAGTGATAAAGTATTATAAAAATAAGTGATACGTATTAAAATGGGTAATACTTCTTCTAGTAGAACTGCCAGCATCTGTACTGGAAGATCTATTGAAAGCGAAAGGACTAGGGCTGAAGAGTGCCACTATACAGAGATTCATAGATGCTGTAGATGAGATTGCTCCTTGGTTTGTAGCTTCTGGACATTTAACTATTGCTGGTTGGGACAAATTAGGGAGAGATATAGATTTGCACAAGACCAGGGACTGACTCTTCCAGGAATAAAATCTATCTGGAAACTTGTTCGTTCTTGTTGACTGATCGAGAAGGGAAATGCATAACAGAAATTAAAAGAGGAAAGGAAGTCTTAGAACAGTTAAAAGAGGAGCGGATCCCAGGAGTCTGAGAAAGGGAAAAGTTCAGAGGAGGAAGATCAGAGTGAAAAGCTGGAAAAGTTAGTGGAGAGAGTGGATTCAATTAAATTAGAGGTTCCATCATCTTCTCCAGGGCCTCCGTGGCTTCATCAGGATAAGACAAAAGAAACAAACAGTAGTTAATGTGAAACAAGTAAGGTAAGTTTGTTGGTTCTACCTCGCTTCATCAGGATAAGACAACAGAAACAAAGAGTAGTTTATGTGAAACAAGTAAGGTAAGTTTGTTCCTTCTACTTCGCTTCACAGGGGTAAGAAAACAGAAACAAACAGTAGTTTATGTGAAACAAGTAAGGTAAGTTTGTTCATTGTACTTCGTTGCATCAGGATAAGAAACAGAAACAAACAGTAGTTAATGTGAAACAAGTAAGGTAAGTTTGTTCATTCTACTTCGCTTCATCAGGATAAGACAACAGAAACAAACAGTAGTTTATCTGAAACAAGTAAGGTAAGTTTGTTCCTTCTACTTCGCTTCATCAGGATAAAAGAACAGAAACAAACAGTAGTTTATGTGAAACAGCTAAGGTAAGTTTGCTCACTGCACTTTGTTGCATCAGGATAAGACAACAGAAACAAACAGTAATCTCTGTGAAATAGGTAACATAAGTTTGTTTGTCCTACTTCGCTCCACCAGAGAAAGAAAACAAAACCTAACAGTAGTTTAAGTGAAAGAAGTAAGATAATTTTCTTCATTGTACTTCGCTCTGTCAGGATAACAGAAAAGAACCAAACAGTAGTTTATTTGAAAAAAGTAAAGTAAGTTTTTTCGTTCTACTTCACTTCATTAGGGTAAGAAAACAGAAACAAACAGTAGCTTATGTGAATCAAGAAAGGTAAGCTTGTTCCTTCCACTTAGCTTCATCAGTATAAGACAACAGAAACAAACTGTAGTTAATGTGAAACAAGTAAGGTAAGTTTGTTCTTTCTACTTCGCTTCATCAAAATAAGACAACAGAAGCAAAGAGCACATTATGTGAAACAAATAAGGTAAGTTTGTTTGATCTACTTCGCTTCATCAGGATAAGACAACAGAAAAAAACAGCAGTTAATATGAAACAAGCAAGGTAAGTTTGTTCCTTCTACTTCGCTTAATCAGAATAAAACAACAGAAACAAACATAGTTTATGTGAAACAAGTAAGGTAAGTTTGTTCATTGTACTTCGCTCCATCAGGATAACTGAACAGAAACAAACCCAGTAGTTTTTTTGGGATCCAAGAAAAAGGGTCAGTTTGTTCTGTACTACTTAGCTTCATCAGTATGAGAAAAACAGAAACAAAACGAAAGTTTATGTGAACAAGAAAGGGTTTAAATTTTTTCCCTTTGACTTCGCTTCATCAGGGTAAGCCCAACCCCAAAAACCAACTGTAGTTTATGAAAAAAAGGAAGGTAACTTTGGTCATGTATTCGTTCCTCAGGATAAGACACAGAAAAAACAGTAATCTGTGAGAAAAAAGGGTAACATAAGTTTGTTTGTTCTACCTCGTCCACCAGAGTAAGACAACGAACCAAACGTTTTGTTTAATGAAACAAGGAAAAAAAGTTTGTTTCCCTGTACTTCGTTTCATGAGGATAACAGAAGGAACCAAAAGTAGTTTATTTGAAAAAGTAAAGAAAGGTTTGTTGTTCTACTTCGCTTCATTAGGATACGACAAGAGAAACAAACAGTAGTTTATCTGAAACAAGTAAGGTAAGTTTGTTCCCTCTACGTCGCTTCATCAGGATAAGAGAACAGAAACAAACACTAGTTGATGTGAAACAGCAAAGATAAGTTTGCTCATTGCATTTCGTTGCATCAGGATAAGACAACAGAAAAAACAGTAATCTGTGAAATAAGTAACATAAGTTTGTTTGTCCTACTTCGCTCCACCAGAGAAAGACAACAAAACCTAACAGTAGTTTATGTGAAACAAGTAAGGTAAGTTTGTTCATTGTACTTCGCTCCATCAGGATAACTGAACAGAAACAAACAGTAGTTTATTTGAAACAAGTAAAGTCAGTTTGTTCGTTCTATTTAGCTTCATCTGTATGAGACAACAGAAACAAACAGTAGTTTATCTGAAGCAAGTAAGGAAAGTTTGTTATTCTACTTCGTTTCTTTCGGGCTAAACAAAGAAACAAACAGTAATTAATGTGAAACAAGTAAGGTATGTTTGTTCGTTCTACTTCGTTTAAAACGGGATAAGAAAACAAAAACAAACTGGGGTTTATGTGAAACAGTAAGGTAAGTTTGTTCCTTCTACTTCGCTTCATTCAGGAAAGACAACAGAAAAAACAGTAGTTTATGTGAAACAAGAAAGGGTAAGTTTGTTCTTTGGGTATCGTTGCATCAGGAAAAAGAAACAGACGCAAACTGAAACCCTGTGTGAAATAAGTAATAAGGCGTTTGTTCTAATTCGCTCCACCAGAGTAAGACAACAGACCCAAACAGTAGTTTAAGTGAAACGGGGTTAAAGTAAGTTAATTAAACTGTACTTCGCTTCATCAGAATAAGACAACAGAAAAAAAGCAGTGTTTATGTGAAACAAGTAAGGTAAGGTTTTCTGTTCTCCTTCGCTTCATCGGGCTAAGACAACAGAAACACAGAAGTTAATGTGAAACAAGTAGGTAAGTTTGTTGTTCTACTTTGCTTCATCAGGATAAGACAACAAAAACCCCAAAGAGAAAGTTTATCTGAAACAAGTAAGGTACGTTGTTCCTTCTACTTCGCTTCATCAGGTTTAAGAGAACGAAGAAAACGTAGTTAATGTAAACAGAAAAGGGTTTAAATTTGCTCATTGCACTTTCGTTGCATAGGATAAAAAAAACGGAAAACAAACAGTAATCTTTGTAAAATTTAATTAACAAAAGTATGTTTGTCCTAATTCGCTAAACCCAGAAAAAAGACAAAAAACCTAACGGTAGTTTAGGGGAAACAAGTAAGGTAAGTTAGTTCATTGAACTTTCGCTCAATCAGGATAACAAAACAAAACCCAAAAACAGTACTTTATTGAAAGAAAGTAAAGTAGGTTTGTTCGTTCTACTACGCTTCCTCAGGATAAGAAACAAAACAAACGAAAGTTTATGTGAACAAGTAAGGTAAGTTTGTTCCTTCTACTTCCCCTTCACAGGGGTAAGACAAAAAAAACAAACACTAGTTTATGTAAAACAAGTAAGGAAAGTTTGTTCATTGTACTTCTTTTGCTTTCAGGGAAAAGAAAACAGAAACAAACAGTATTTTAATTTTGAAACAAGTAAGGTGTTTTTCTTTCTAAATCGCTTCATCAGGAAAAAGACAACAAAAAAAAAAACATTTAGTTTATCCGAAACAAGTAAGGTAAGTTTGTTCCTTTACTTCGCTTCATCAGGATAAGAGAAAGAAACAAACAGTAGTTTATGTGAAACAAAGATGAACTTTCCCTTCATTCTACTTCGCTTCTTTAGGGAAAGGAAAACAGAAACAAACAGTAGCTTATGTGTATCAAAAAAGGGAAAGGGTTTGTTCGTTCTACTTAGCTTCATCAATTAAGAAAACCCAGAACGGAAACTGTAGCTATGTGAAACAAGTAAGGGAAGTGGTTTATTCTACTTAGCTTCATCACAATAGAAACAGAAAACAAAACAGTAAAATTATGTGAAAAGAAATAAGGTAAGTTTTTTTCGATCTACTTCGCTTCATCAGGATAAGAAAACAGAAAAAAACAGTAGTTATGTGAAACAAGAAAGGGAAAGGGTTGTTCCTTCTACTTCGCTTGATCAGAATAAGAGAACAGAAACAACAATAGTTTATGTGATACAGTAAGGTAAGTTTGTTCATTGTACTTCGTCCAACAGGATAATGAACAGAAACAAAAGTAGTTTATTTGAAACAAGAAAAGTCAGTTTGTTCGTTTATTTAGTTTATCTGTATGGGGACAACCAGAAAAAACAGTAGTTTATTGAAGCAAGAAAGGGTTTTAAAAAAAAGGGTTTTGTTCCTTCTACTTCGTTTCATCCGGCTAACACAACAGAAAAAAACCCAGTATTAATGTGAAACAAGTAGGTATGTTTTTTCGTTCTACTTCGCTTCATCAGGATAAGACAACAGAAAAAAAACATTTGATTTTTATGAAAAAGAAATGTAAGTTTGTTCCTTGTTCTTCGTTGCATCAGGAAAAGACAACAGAAACAACATTTAAATCTGTGTGGAAATAAAAAAATAAGGCTGTTTGTTCTACTTCGCTCCACCAGATTTAAGGGACAACAAAACCCAACAGTTTTTTTAAGTGAAACAAGAAAAGTAAGTTAATACACTGTACTCGCTTCATAGAAAAAGACAACAAGAAAAAGCAGTAGTTTATGTGAAAAAGTAAGGAAAGGGTTGTTTGTTCCCCTTCGCTTCATCAGGCTAAGACAACAGAAACAAAGAGTAGTTATTGTAAAACAAGAAAGGTAAGTTTGTTCGTTCTATTTGCTTCATCAGGAAAAGACAACGGGAAAAAAACCCAGTAGTTTTCTGAACAAGTAAGGTCGTTTGTTCCTTTACTTCGCTTCATCAGGAAAAGAAAACCCAGAAGAAACGTAGTTTATGAAAAACCCCGGAACAGGGAAATTTTTGCCTCTTTGGGCACTTCGTTGCATCAGGATAAGAAAACGGAAACAAACAGTAATCTTTGTGAAAAAAGTAAATAAGTATGTTTGTCCTAATTCGTTTCACAAGAGAAAGACAACAAAAACCTAACAGTGTTTAATTTGAAAAAGAAGGTAAGTTTGTTCATTGTATTCGTTTGATCAGGATAAGAAACAGAAAAAACGGGTAGTTAATGTGAAACAAGTAAGGTAAGTTTGTTCATTCTACTTCGCTCATCAGGATAAGACAACAGAACAAACAGTAGTTTATCTGAAACAAGAAAGGTAAGTTTTTTCCTTCTACTTCGCTTCATCAGGATAAAAGAACAGAAAAAAAACAGTAGTTTATGTGAAAACAGCTAAGGTAATTTTTGCTCACTGCACTTTGTTGCATCAGGATAAGACAACAGAAACAAACAGTAATCTCTTTTTGAAATAGGTAACATAAGTTTGTTTGTCCTACTTGCTCCACCAAAAAGAAAAACAAACCTACAGTATTTTAAAAACCCAAGTAAGATAATTTTCTTCATTGTACCTTCGCTCTGTCAGGATAACAGAAAAAAACCCAAACAGTAGTTTATTTAAAAAAAGGTAAAGTAAGTTTTTTCGTTCTACTTCACTTCCTTGGGGTTTAAGCCACCAGAAACAACGTAGTTTGTGAATCAAGAAAGGTAAGCTTTTTCCCTTTCCCACTTAGCTCATCGTATAAGACAACAGAAACAAACTGTAGTTAATGTGAAAAAGTAAGGGTAAGTTTGTTCTTTCTACTTGGGCTTCATCAATAAGACAACAGAAGCAAAGAGCACATTATGTGAAACAAATAAGGAAATTTTGTTTGATCTACTTCGTTTCATCAGGATAAGACAACAGAAAAAAACAGCAGTTAATATGAAACTAAGCAGGTAAGTTTTTTCCCTTCTACTTCGTTTAAATTCAGAATAAACAACAGAAACAAAATAGTTTATGTGAAAAAAGTAAGGTAAGTTTGTTTCTTATTGTACTTCGCTCCTTTCAGGAAACTGAACAGAAACAAACAGAGTTTATTTGATACAAGTAAAGTCAGTTTGTTGTACTACTTAGCTTCATCAGTATGAGACAACAAAAAACCAAACAGTAGTTTATGTGAAAACAAGAAAGGTAAATTTGTTCCTTTGATTTTCGCTTAAACAGGGTAAGACAACAGAAACAAACTTTTAGTTTATGTAAAACAAGGAAGGTAACTTTGGTCATTGTACTTCGTTCCATCAGGATAAGAAAAAAGAACAACAGTAATCGTGAGAAATAAGTAACATAAGTTTGTTTGTTTCTACCTCGCTCCACCAGAGTAAGAAAAACAGAACCAACAGTTGTTTAAAGTGAAACAAGGAAAATAGGGTTTGTTTGCTTTACTTCGCTTCATGAGGTTTAAAGAAGAGAACCAACAGTAGTTTATTTGAAAAAGTAAATTTAAGTTTGTTCGTTCTACTTCGCTTCATTAGGATAACAAGGGAAAAAACAAACAGTAGTTTATCTGAAACAAGTAAGGTAAGTTTGTTCCCTCTACGTCGCTTCATCGGATAAGAGAACAGAAACAAACACTGGGTTGATGTGAAACAGAAAAGAAAAGTTTGCTCATTGCCATTTCGTTGCATCGGATAAGACAACAAAAAAAACAGTAATCTGTGAAATAAGGGTAACATAAGTTTGTTTGTCCTACTTCGCTCCACCAGAGAAAGACAACAAAACCTAACAGTAGTTTATGTGAAACAAGTAAGGTAAGTTTGTTCATTGTATTTCGCCCATCAGGATAACTAAACAAAAACCCAACGAGTTTTTTGAAACAAGTAAGTTCAGTTTGTTCGTTCTATTAGCTTATCTTTATGAGAAAACCCAGAAACAAACAGTAGTTTATCTGAAGCAAGTAAGGAAAGTTTGTTCCTTCTACTTCTTTTTCATCAGGCTAACACAACAGAAACAAACAGTAATTAATGTGAAAAAGAAGGTATTTTTGTTCGTTCTACTTCGCTTAATCAGGTAAGAGACAGAAACAAACTGTAGTTTTTGTGAAACAAGAAAGGGGAAGTTTTTTTCCTTCTATTCGCGTATCAGGTTTAAGACAACAGAAAACAAACAGTGTTTATGTGAAACAAGAAATGAAGTTTGTTCATTGTACTTCGTTGCAATCAGGAATAAGCAACAGACGCAACTGTAATCTGTGTGGAAATAAGTACATAAGGCTGTTTGTTCTAATTCGCTCCACCAGGTAAGACACAGAACAAACAGTAGTTTAGTAAAACAAGTAAAGTAATTTAATTCACTGTACTTCGCTTCATCAGAATAAGACAACAGAAAAAAGGCAGTGGTTTATGTGAAACAGAAAGGTAAGGTTTTTCGTTCTCCTTCGCTTCTCGGGCCCTAAGACAACAGAAAAAAGAAGTTAAATGTGAACACGAAAGGTAAGTTTGTTCTTTTCTATTTGTTTTCATCAGGATAAGACACGAAAAAAGGGAGTAGTTTATACTGAACCAAGTAAGGTACGTTTGTTCCTTCTACTTGTTTTCATCAGGATAAGAGAACAGAAGCAAACCATTTAGTTTATGTAAAACAGCAAAGGTAATTTGCTCAA
>CM070791.1:30032875-30068084 GCA_036346955.1 Dipus sagitta
TACTTTACTCGTTTAAATAAACTACTGTTTTTTTCTGTTTGTTATCCCGACGGAGCGCAGTACAATGTACAAATTTAAACCCTTTCCCTTTTTTCCATAAAAATACTGTTTGTTTCAGTTGTCTTATTCAGATGAAACGAAGTAGAATGAAACAAACTACCTTACTTGTTTCACATTAACGATCTGTTTTTTTCTGTTGTCTATACTGTGAAGCGAAATAGAACAAACAAACTTTCCTTACTTGTTTCACATAAGCTACTTTGGTTTTGTTGTCTTACACTGATGAGCGAAGTAGAATGAAACCAAGGTTACCTCCTGTTTCACATAACTACTGTTGTTTCTGTTGTTTATCCCCAATGAAGCGAAGTAGATCGAACAAACTTACTTTACTTTTTCAAATAAATACTGTTTGGTTCTGTTCTGTTTTTTCTGAGGAGGAAGTGCAATTTTAACAAACTTGCTTTACTTGTTTCACTTAAACTACTGTTTGGTTCTGTTTTCTTAGTCTGGTGGAGTGAAATAGAACAAACAAGCTTATGTTACTTATTTCACAAGGGTTTACTGTTTGTTTTGTTGTCTTATCCTGATGCAACAGGGTTTAATGAACAAAACTTACCTAAAATTGTTTCATATAACTACTGTTTGTTTTGTAGTCTTATTCCTGATGAAGGAAGTAGACGAAAAAACTTACTTTTTTGTTTCCAAATAAACTACTGTTTGTTTCTGTTGTCTTTCCTTTTGGGGCGAAGTACACTGAAAATAACTGACCTTACTTGTTTCCCATAAACTACTTTTGTGTTGTTGTCTTATTCTGATGACGCGAAGTAGAAGGAAAAACTTACCTTACTGTTTCACATAAACTTTCTGTTTTTTCAGGGGCCTTATTCTGATTAAGCGATGTAGAAGGCACAAACTTACCTTACTTGTTTCAACTTAACGACTGTTTGTTTCTGTTGTCTTATACTGATGAAAACGGGAAATAGAACGAACAAACTTACCTACTTTTTTACATAAACTATGTTTGTTTCTGTTGTCTTTTTTCTAATGAAGCGAAACAGAAAAAAATTAGAAACCCCTTTTAATCCATTTATTTTTCACAGTAACTACTGTTTGTTTCTGTTGTCTTATCCCGTTTAAGCGTAGTGGAAGGAACAAACTTACCTTACTTTTTTCACATAAAAATACTCTTTGTTTTTTGTTGTCTTATAAGTTTAAGAAAAGTGAAGGAAACAAACTTACCTTACTTGTTTCACATTAACTACTGTTTGTTTCGGTTTTTCTTAACCCCGATGAAGCGAAGTAGAACGAATTACCTTCCTTTTTTCACATAAAAAACTATTTTTTTTCTGTTGTTTTTATCCGGGTGAAGCGAAGTAGAAGTGAAATCTCCGTTATAACCTTACTTGTTTCACATTATCTACTGTTTGTTTCTGTTGTCTTATGCTGATGAAGCGAAGTAAAACGAACAAACTTACCTTACTTGTTTCACATAAACTATGGTTTGTTTCTGTTGTCTTATAGTGAGGAAGCGAAGTAGAACGAACAAACTTTACTTACTTGTTTCACACAAACTACTGCTTGTTTCTGTTGTCTTACCCTGATGTAGCAAAGTAGAAGGAAGCAACTTACGTTACTTGTTTCACGTAAACTACTGTTTGTTTCTGTTGTCTTACCCTGAGAAGCGAGTAGAAGGAAAAACTTACATTACTTGTTCGCATTAAATACTGTTTGTTTCTGTTGTCTTATTCTGATGAAGCGAAGTAGAATGAACAATCTTACCTTACTTGTTTCACATTAACTCCTGTGTGATTATGTTGTCTTATGCTGTTGAAGCGAAGTAGAACGAACAAACTTAATTTACTTTTTTCAAATAAACTACTGTTTGGTTCGTTTGTTTTCCTGTGGAGCCCCCAAATGCAATGAAAAACTTGCCTTTCTTGTTTCACTTTAAAATACTGTTTGGTTCTGGTTTCTTACTCTGGTGGAGCGAAGTGAACAAACAAATTACCTTACTTGTTTCACATTAAAATACTGTTTGTTTTGTTGTCTTATGCTTTATGAAGCGAAGTTTCCCCCAACAATCTTACCTTACTGTTTATATAAACTACGTTTGTTTTTGTTGTCTTATTCTGATAAAGTAAGTAGAACGGACCAAACTTACTTTAATCGTTTAAATAAATAGTGTTTGTTTCGTTCGTTATCCTGACGGAGCGCGTAAAAGTACATTCTTACCTTCCCTTTTTTCACATAAACTACTGTTTCTTTCTTGGGCTTATTCAAAAGGAAGCGAAGTAGAATGGACAAACATACTTAACCTGTTTCACATTAACGACTGTTTGTTTCTGTTGTCATATACTGATGAAGCGAAGTAGAACGAACAAACTTTCCTTACTTGTTTCACATAAACTCTGTTTTTTTCTGTTGTCTTAAATCTGATGGGAAACTAAGTAGATGAAAACCCAAATTACCCTCCCGTTTCACCCTAATTCTATGTTTGTTTCTGTTGTCTTATCCTAATGAAAAGAAGTAGAACGAACCAACTTACTTTACTTTTTTCAAATAAATTTCTGTTTGGTTTTTGTTCTGTTATCCTGATGGAACGAGTAATATGAAAAAAATTACCTTACTTGTTTACATAAACTACTGTTCGTTTCTGTTGTTTTATCCCGATGAAGCGAAGTAGAACGCACAAAAATTACCTTACTTGTTTCCCTCATTTAAAATGCTGCTTGTTTCTGGGTTCTTTCCTGAAGAAGCAATTGGGAAAGAAAAAACTTACCTTACTTGTTTCACAAAAAACTGCTGGCTTGTTTTGTTGTCTTATTTTAAGGATGCGGAAGTACAGCGAACAAACTTAATTTACTTGCTTCACTTAAAAATACTGTTCGTTCTGTTTTCTCACTCTGGTGGAGCGAAGTAGAACAAAAAAATTTTTATGTTACTTAATTTCACACAGATTACCCTTTTGTTTCTGTTGTCTTATACTGATCGAACGAAGTACAATGACAAATTACCTTTCTTTTTTCACATTAACTACTGTTTGTTTTGTGTCTTATCATGATGAGGCGAAGTAGAAGGCCAAACTTACCCTTTCTTATTTCAAATTAACTACTGTTTGTTTTGTTGTTTTTATACTAATTTAAACGAAGTAGAAACGAACAAAATTACCTTACTTGTTTACATTAACTTCTGCTTGTTTCTGTTGTCTTATCCTGAGGGAAACGATGTTAAAAAAGAACACCTTTTCTTTACTTGTTTTACATAAAAATACTGCTGGTTTCTGTTGTCTTATCCTGTTTAAGCGAAGTGCAGCGAATAAACTTTTTTTACTTGTTTCACCTAAATCTACTGTTTGGTTCTGTTGTCTTACTCGGTGGAGCAAAGCAGAACAAACAAATTATGTTACTTATTTCACACAGATTTTCTGTTCTTTCTGTTGGGTTTTCATCCTGAAAGGAACGAAGTAAATGAACAAAAATTACCTTACTTGTTTCAAAGGAAACTACTGTTTTTTTTCTGTTGTCTTATCCTGATCCAGCGAGTAGAAGGAACAAAATTACTTTACTTGGTTCACATTAAATTCTGTGTTTATGTTGTTTATACTGATGAAGCAAAGAAAAACGAAAAAACTTACCTTACTTGTTTCATGTAAAACTACTGCTTGTTTCCGTTTTTCTTTTCCTGATGAGCGAAGTTAAAACGAACAAACTTACTTTGTTGTTTCACTTAAACTCCGGGTTTTTTTCTGTTTTCTTACTCTGATGCAGCGAAGTAGAACAAACAAGTTATGTTACTTATTTTACACAGATTACTGTTTTTTCCTTTGTATTACTCTGAATGGAACGAAGTAAAATTTAAAAACCCACGGTTTTTGTTTCCATTACTACTGTTTGTTTCTGTTGTTTTATACGGATGAAGCGGGGGTAGAAAGAAAAAATACCTTCCTTGTTTCACATAAAATACTGTTTTTCTGTTGTTAACCCGATGAAGCGAGTAGAAGGAAACAAACTTTCTTATTGTTTCTAAAACTTCTGTTTTTTTTCGTTGTCTTATTCTGGGTTTAGCGAAGTAGAAGGAACAAACTTACCTTAATTTTTTCACATTAACTACTGTTTTTTTCTGTTGTCTTATCCCGTTGAAGCGATGTAGAACGAACAAACTTTCCTTAATTGTTTCACATAACCAAATTTTTTGTTTCTGTTGTCTTTCTTTGGAGGAGGAAGTAAACAAACAAACTTATGTTACTTTTTTTCACACAGATTTCTGTTTGTTTCTGTTGTCTTATCTGATGGATCGAAGTACAATTTAAAAAAAACTTTCCTTACTTGTTTCACATAAACTACTTTTTGTTTCTGTTGTCTTATCCTGGAAAAAAGCTAAGTAGTGCGACCCCAAAATTATTTTACTCATTTCAAATAAATACTGTTTGTTTTGTTCAGTATCCTGATGGAGCGCAGTACAATGTACAAACTTGCCTCACTTGTTTCACATTAAAATACTGTTTGTTTTTCTGTTGTCTTATTTAGATGAAGCAAAGTAGAAGGAACAAATTACCTTACTTGTTTAACAAATTTAAATATTGTTTGTTTCTGTGTCTTATACGATGAAGCTAAGTGAACGAACAAACTTACCTTACTTGTTTTAACATAAGTACTGTTTTTTCTGTTGTCTTACCCCGATGAAGCTAAGTGAAAAGAAAAAAGTTACCTTCCTTGTTTAAATAACTTTCTGTTTTTCTGTAGTTTATCCCAATCTAGCGAAGTTTGAACGAAAATTACTTTACGTTTTTCAAATAAACTACTGTTTTGTTCTGTTCTGTTATCCTGATGGAGGGGGAAATACAATTTAACACATTACCCGATTGTTTTCACTTGAACTACTGTTTTTTTCTGTTGTCTTAATCAGGTGGAGCAAAGCCCGAACAAACAAACTTTGTTACTTATTTTACACAGATTACTCATTCTTTCTTTGTTCATTTTATTTACGAACAATGAACAAAAATTTCCTTACTTGTTTCACGTAAACTACTGTTTGTTTCTGTTGTCTTAAACCTGATGAAGCGAGGTAGAAGAACAAACTTACTTTCTTTTTTTTCAAAATTTAAATATTGGGTTGTTTCTGTTGTCTATACTGATGCAGCGAGGTAGAATGAACAAACTTTTCCTCACTTGTTTCTATTAATACTGTTTTTTTTGTTTTCTTTCTCTGATGAGCGAAGTAGAACGAACAAAGTTACCTCATTGTTTCACATTAAACTATGTTTGTTTTTGTTATTACTCTGATGAAGCGAAGTAGGGAAAAAACAAAATTACCTTACTTGTTTCACATAAACTGCTGCTTGGTTTATGTTGTGTTATCCTTTAAAGAAGTTTAAATACAGCGAAACAAATACTTTACTTGTTTGACTTAAAATTTGTTTGGTTTTTTGGTCTACTCTGGTCGAGCGAAGGAGAACAAACCAAACTTATGTTACTTGTATCACACAGGGTTATGTTTGGGTTTTTGTTGTCTATTCCTGGTTGCTACGAAGTATAATGAACCAAACTTGCCTTACTTGTTTCACATGAACTACTGTTTGTTTCTGTTGTCTTATTTCCCGATGAAGCGAAGTTTGAAGGAACAAACTTACCCTTTCTTGTTTCACATTAACTACTGTTTGTTTCTGTTGTTTATCATGATAAAGGGGGTAGAAGGAACAAACTTACCTTACTTTTTTTACTTAACTACTGTTTGTTTCTGTTTTCTTATGTGATGGAAGCGAAGTAGAACGAAAAAAAACTTACTTTACTTGTATCACATAAACTACTGTTTGTTTCTGTTGTCTTATCCCGATGAGATACCCCCCCCTAGGGAAGGGAAAAAATTTACCTTACTTCTTTCACATTAACTCCCGTTTGTTTCTGTTGCTTATACGATGAAGCGAAGTAGAAAAGAAAAAACTTTCCTTATTGTTTCACATAAACTGGGTGTTTTGTTTCGTTGTCTTACGGTTTATTAAGGGGAAGTAGAAGGAAAAAACTTACCTTACTTGTTTCATAAAACTACTGTTTGTTTCCCGTTGTCTTATTTTGGGTTAAGGGGAAGTAGAAGGGACAACTTACCTTACTTGTTTACATTAACGACTGTTTGTCTCTGTTGTCTTATAAAGATGAAGTGAATAGATCGAACAATCTACTTACTTGTTTCACATAAACTACTGTTTTTTTTCTGTGTCTTATTCTGATGAGCGAATAGAATGAACAATCTTACCTTAACTTGTTTCACATTAACTCCTGTGGATTATGTTGTCTAAAGCTGTTGAAGCGAAGTAGAACGAACAAACTTTTCTTTACTTTTTTTCAAATAAACTACTGTTTTGTTTTGTTCTGTTATCCTGATGGAGCGAGTGCAATGAACAAATTTGCCTTACTTGTTTCACTTAAACTACTGTTTTGGGTTTTGTTGTCTTACTCTGGTGGGGCGAAGTAGAACCCAAAAAACTTACTTACTTGTTTCACATTAACTACTGTTTGTTTCTGTTGTCTTGATGATGAAGCGAAGTACAACGAACCAAACTTACCTTACTTGTTTCACATAAAATACTGTTTGTTTTTGTTGGGCTTATTTTGAAAGGGTAAGTAAAACGACCAAACTTAAATTTACTCGTTTAAATAAACTACTGTTTGTTTCTGTTCAGTTATCCCCGACGGAGCGCAGGGAAAAATGTACAAACCCTTTCCTTCCTTGTTTCAAAATAAACTACTGTTTGTTTCAGTTGTCCCCCAAACAGATTGAAGCAAGTAGAATGAACAAACATACCTTACTTGTTTCACATTTTAAAGACCCGTTTGTTTCTGTTGTCATATACTGATGAAAACGAAGTAGAAAAGACAACTTTCCTTACTTGTTTTACATAAGCTACTGTTGGTTTCTGTTGTCTTACACTGATGAAGCGAAGTAGAATGAACCAAGTTACCCTTCCCTGTTTCACATAAACTACTGTTTGTTTCCCGTTGTCTTATCCAAAAAGCGAAATAAACGAACAAACTTACTTTACTTTTTTCAATAAACTACTGTTTGGTTCTGGGTTTCGTTATCCCGATTGGGGCGAGTGCAATGAACAAAAAATTGCTTTACTTGTTTTTACCTAAACTACAGTTTGGTTCTGTTTGCTTATCTGGGTGGAGTGAAGTAGAACAACAAGTTATGTTACTTATTTCCCCACAGATTTCTGTTTGTTTCTGTTGGTCCCTTTTCCTGAAGCAACAAGTACAAATGGGAAAAAACTTACCTAACTTGTTTTTTATAAACTACTGTTTGTTTCTGTTGGGCTTATCCTGATGAAGGTAATTTGAACGAAAAAACTTACTTTACTTGTTTCAAATAAACTACTGTTTTTTTTTCTGTTGTCTTATCCTTATGGAGCGAAGTACACTGGGAAAAAACTGACCCCTATTGTTTCACATAAACTACTCTTTGTGTCTGTTGTCCCTTTTTCTAAGACGCGAATTTGAAGGAACAAACTTACCTTACTGTTTCACAAAACTACTTTTTTGTTTCTGTTGTCTTATCTGTTAAAGCGAAGTAGAAGGACCCAAATTACCTTACTTTTTCACATTAACGACTGTTTGTTTCTGTTTTTCTTATACTGTGAAGCGAAGTAGAACGAAAAAACTTTCTTACTTTTTCACATAAACTGCTGTTTGTTTCTGTTGTCTTACTTGATGAAGCAAGTAGAAGGAAAAAACTTACCTTTCTTTTTTCATATAAATACTTGTTTGTTTCAGTTGTCCTATTAGGATTAAGCGAAGTAGAAGGGGCAACTTCCTAAATTGTTTCACATTAACGATGTTTGTCTCTGTTGTCTTATACTGATCAGTGAAGCTAGATCGAACAATCTTACCTTTCTTTTTTCACATAAACTACTGTTTTTTTTCTGTTGTCTTATTCTGATGAGCGAAGTAGAATGAACAATCTTACCCTTTCTTGTTTCAAAATTAACTCCTGGTGTGAATATGGTGTCTATGCTTGAAGCGAAGTAGAACGAACAAACTTACTTTTTCTTTTTTCAAATAAACTACTGTTTGGTTCTGTTCTGTTATCCTGATGGAGCGAAGTGCAATTTAACAAATTCCTTACTTTTTCACTTAAACTACTGGTTTTGGGTTCCCGTGTCTTCCTCTGGTGGAGCGATGTAGAACCCAAAAAAACTTACCTTACTTTTTTTCACATCAACTACTGTTTGGGTTTCTGTTTGCTTAAGCTGATGAAGCGAAGTACAACGAACAAACTTACCTTACTTGTTTCACATAAACTACTGTTTGTTTCTGTTGTCTTATTCTATAAAGCTAAATAAAACGACCAAACTTTCTTTACCCCGTTTAAATAACTACTGTTGTTTCTGTTTCAGTTTTTCCTGACGGAGCGCAGTACAATGTACAAACTTACTTCCTTTTTCACATAAACAAATGGGTTTTTTCAGTTGTCTTTTCAGATGAACGATGTAGAATGAACAACATACCTTACTTGGGTTTTACATTAATGACTGTTTGTTTTTTGTTGATATACTGGGTGAAGGGGGGGGGGGGGGGGGAAGTAGAAAAAGACAAACTTTCCTACTTGTTTCCCCATAAGCTACTGTTTGTTTCTGTTGTCTTAACTGTGAAGCGAAGTAGAATGAACCAGTTACCCTCCCTGTTTCACATAACTACGTTTGTTTCTGTTGTCTTTTCCTAATGAGCGAAGTAGAACGAACAAACTTACTTTACTTTTTTCAAATAACCCACTGTTTTGGGTTTTGTTCTGTTATCCTGATGGGGGCGAAGTGCCCAAAGAACAAACTGCTTTATTGTTTACTTAAACTACTGTTTGGTTCTGTTGTCTTAGTCTGGGGAGTGAAGTAAACAAAAAAGCTATGTTTTCTTTTTTCACACAGTTTTCTGTTTTTTTTCTGTTGGCCTTTTCCTGAAAACAACGAAGTCAAAAGCAAACTTACCCTAAATTGTTTATATAAACTACTGTTTGTTTCTGTTTTCTTATCCGATGAAGGTAAAATAGAAAAACAACAAAAATTTTTTTACTTGTTTCAAATAAACTACTGTTTTTTTCTGTGTCTTATCCTTATGGAGCGAAGACCCCTGAACCCAAAATGACCTTACTTGTTTCACTAAAATACTCTTTGTTTTTTGTTTCTTATCTGATACGGGAGAAGAAGGAACAAACTTACTTACTTTTCACATAAAATACTATTGTTTAGTGTTTTTCTGATTAAACGAAGTTTGAAAGGGACAAATTACCTTACTTGTTTCACATTCGACTGGTTGGTTCTGTTGTCTTATACTGATAAACGAAGTAGAACGAACAAACTTCCTTACTTTTTTTTACATAAAACCCGTTTGTTTCGTTGTCTTTTGTAATGAAGCGAACTAGAACACACTACTTTTCTTGTTTCCGATCTCTGTTTGAAATTTTGTTCTTTTTTGTGGCGAATAGAACGAACAAACTTCCCTTACTTCTTTCACATAAACTACTCTTGTTTCTGTTGTCTTATACAGATGAAGCAAGTAGAAGAACAACTTACCTTAACTTGTTTCACTTAACACTGTTTTTTTTTTTTGTTTTCTTACCCTGATGAGCGAAGTAAAACGAATTACCCTTTCCCTTTTTTCACATAAATACTATTTGTTTCTGTGTCCCCAAACCTGACGAACGAAGTGAAGGGGAAACCCAATACCTTAAACCGTTTCACATTAACTGCTGTTTGTTCTGTTGCTTATGCTGATGAGCGAAGTAAAACGAACAAACTTACCTTACTTGTTTCACATAAACTATGCTTGTTATGTTGTGTTTTCCTAAAAGGGGTGAAAACAGCGAACAAATATTTCTTGTTTTAAATTAACTTCTGTTTGGTTTTTTTGTTTACTCTGGTCGAGGAAGGAGAACAAAAAAACTTATGTTTTTCTTGTACCACAAAAGATTTCTGTTTGTTCTGTTTCTAAATTCCGGGCTACGAAGTACAATGGGCAAAAATTGCCTTCTTTTTTCACATGAAAAATACTGTTGTTTCTGTTGTCTTATCCTGATGAAACGAAGTAGAAGGAACAAACTTACCTTACTTGTTTCACATAACTACTGTTTGTTTCTGTTCTCTTACTGATAAAAAGAGGGGAAGGAAAAAACTACCTTATTGTTTACATTTAAATACTGTTTGTTTCTGTTTTCTATGGGTGACAAAACGAAGTAGAACGAAAAAACTTACCTTACTTGTATCACATAAACTACTGTTTGTTTTTTGTTGTTTATCTGATGAAGCTAAGTAGAAGGAACAAATTTTTCCTTACTTTTTTTTTTTCACTTAACTACTGTTTGTTTCTGTTGTCTAATTGATGAAGGGAAAATGCGAAAAAACTTTCCCCTTTCTTGTTTCCAAAAAACTGCTGTTTTTTTTCTGTTGTCTTACGTTGATGAAGCGAAGTAGAAGAAAAACTTACCCTTTCTTGTTTCATATAAACTACTGTTTTTTTTTCAGTTGTCCTATAGGTTAAGCGAAGGAAGGGGCAAACTTACCCTTTTTTTTCACATTAACGACTGTTTGTTTTTTGTTGTTTTTATCTGATGAAGTGAAGTAGATCGAACAATCTTACCTTACTTGTTTTTTAATAAAATACTGTTTTTTTCTGTTGTCTTATTCTGATTTAAGCGAAGTAGAAAGAAAAATCTTACCTTACTTGTTTTACATTAACCTGTGGATTATGTTTTTTTATCTGTTGAAGCGAAGAGAACGAACAAACTTATTTACTTTTTTCAAAAAACTACTGTTTGGTTCTGTTTTTTTATCCTGATTGAGCGAAGTGCAATGAACAAATTTGCCTTACTTGTTTCACTTAAACTACTGTTGGTTTTTGTTGTCCCTTTCTCGGTGGGGAAGTAAACAAACAAATACCTTACTTGTTTCACATTAACTTGTTCGTTTCTGTTGTCTTATTGGAAGCGAAGTATAACGAAAAACTTACCTTACTTGTTTCCATAAAATCGTTTGTTTTGTTGTCCTATTCTGTAAAGCCCAAGTAAAACGACCAAAAAAATTACTTTACTCGTTTAAAAAAAAAAACTATTTTGTTTCTGTTCCCGGTTTTTCCTGAGGAGCGCAGTACAATGTACAAACTACCTTCCTTGTTCACTAAAATACTGTTTGTTTCATTTTTCTTATTTAAAATTTAAAACGAAGTAGAATGAACAAACTACCTTACTTGTTTCAAAAATTAACGACTGTTTTTTTTTTGTTTTTATACTGATGAAGCGAAGTAAACGAACAACTTCCCCTTTTGTTTCACATAAGTTTCTGGGTTTGGGTTTTTGGTGTCCCTTTCACTTATGAAGCGAAGTAGAATGAACCAAGTTACCCCCCCCTGTTTTCACATAAATACTGTTTGTTTCTGTGTTACCAATGAAGGGGAAAGTAGGGGGGGAACAAACTTACTTTACTTTTTTCAAATAAACTACGGGTTTTGGGTTTTGTTCGTTATCCATGGAGCGAAGTGCAATGAACCCAAAATTGCTTTAAATTGTTTCACTAAACTACTGTTTGGTCGGGTTTTCTTATCTGGTGAGTGAAGTAGACAAACAAGCTTATGTTTTTATTCACACAGATTTCGTTTGTTTCTGTTGTCTTTCCCGAAGCAACGAAGTACAATGAACAAACCCTTACCTAACTTTTTTTTTTAAAAACTACTGTTTGTTTCTGTTTTTTCCCCAAACCCCGAAGAAGGTAAGTAGAACGAAACAAACTTATTTACTTGTTCAAAAAATTTCTGTTTTTTTTCTGTTGTCTTACCTTATGGAGCGAAGTACAAATGAACAAACTGACCTTCTTGTTTCACATCACTCCTTGGGTTTTTGTGTCTTATTCGGAAAGACGCGAAGTAAAGAACAAACTTTCCTTACTGTTTCACATAAACTACTATTGTTTCAGTTGTCTTTTCTGATTAAGCGAAGTTGAAGGCACAAACTACCTTACTGTTTCACATTACGACGGTTTTTTTTCTGTTTTTCTTATACTGATGAAGCGAATAGAAAGAACAAATTACCTTACTTCTTTTAATAAACTACTCTTTGTTTCTGTTGTCTTATCAGAAGAGCAAGTAGAAGAACAAAAATTACCTTTTTGTTTCACAAATTAACTACTGTTTTTTTTTTTTGGGGTTTTCTTCCCTGAAGAAGCGAAGTAGGGAAAGAATACCCCCCTATTTTTCCCAAAAATACTATTTGTTTTTGTTGTCTTTATTCCGAAAAAAAGCGAAGTAGAGGAACCAAGTTACCTTACTTGTTTCACATTAACTACTGTTTTTTTCTGTGTCTATGCTGATGAAACGAAGTAAAACGACAAACTTACCTTACTTGTTTCACATAAACTACTGCTTGTTTATGTTGTGTTATCCTAATGAAGTGGGAAAAACAGCGAACAACATACTTTACCCCTTTTTTGACTTAACTTCTGTTTGGTTTTGTTGTCTTACTTGGTCGAGGAAGGAGAAAAAAACAAAACTTATTACTTTTTACCCCACAGATTACTGTTTTTCTGTTGTCTATTCCTGTGTACGAAAACAATGAACAAACTTGCCTTACTTTTTTCACATGAACTAAATGTTTGTTTCTGTGTCTTATCCTGTGAGCGAAGTAGAAGAACAAACTTACTACTTTTTTTCACTTAATACTGTTTGTTTTTTGTTTTTATCTGGGTAAGTGAGGGAAACAACAAACTTACCTTACTTGTTTTTTACATTACTATGGGTTTTTTTCTGTTTTTTTATGCGAAAAGAAGCGAAGTAGAACGAAAAAACTTACCTTACTTGTATCACATAACTATGTTGGGTTTCTGGGGGTTTCTTTTATTGATGAAGTAAGTAGAAAGGGAAAAATTTACCTACTTCTTCACATTAACTACTGTTTGTTTCTTTTTCTTATACTGATGAACGGGGAATAGAACGAAAAATTTTTCCCTTTTTGTTTCACATAAAATGCTGTTTTTTTTTCCCGTTTTCTTACTTAAAAAGCGAGAAAGAAAAAACTTACCTTACCCTTTTTTCATATAAACTACTGTTTGTTTCAGTTGTCCTAGAAAAAGCGAAATAAAGGGGCAAACTTACCTTACTGTTCACTTACGACGTTTTTTCTGTTGTCCCTTTTACTGATGAAGTGAAGTAATCAACATCTTACCTTACTTGTTTCAAAAACTACTGTTTCTTCTGTTTTCTATTCTGATGAAGCGAAGTGAATGAACAAACTTACTTTACTTTTTTTTAAAAAACTACTGTTTGGGTTTTGTTCTGTTATCCTGTGAGCGAAGTTTCAAAAGAACAAAATTTTCCTTAAAGGGTTTTACTTAAACTAAAGTTGGTTTGTTGTCTTACCGGTGGAGCGAAGTAAACAAACAAACTTACCTTTCTTGTTTCACATTAACTACTGTTTGTTTTTGTTGTCTTAGCGATGAAGCGAAGTATAACAACAAACTTTCCTTATTGTTTCACATAAAAACGTTTTTTTTCTGTTGTTTTTTTCTGATAAGCTAAGTAAAACACCAAAATTTATCGTTTTTTAAAAATACTAGGGGGTTTGTTTTGTCAGTTAAAACCCGACGGACGCAGTACAATGTACAAACTTACCTCCTGTTTCACATAAATACGTTTGTTTCAGTTGTCTTATTCGATAAGCCCAATAGAAAGAACAACATTCCCTTTCTTGTTTCACTAAAAACTGTTTTTTTCTGTTTTTCATATATGATGAACGAAGTAGAACGAACAAACTTCCCCCACTTGTTTCACATAACTATGTTGGTTTTGTTGTCTTACACGGAAAGAAGCGAAAATAGAATGAACCCGTTACCCTCCCTGTTTCAATAAACTACTGTTTTTTTGGTGTCTTATCCTAAGAAGGGGAAGTAGAACGAACAAACTTATTTACTTTTTAAATAAACTAACTGTTTGGTTTGTTCTTTATCCTGATGGACGAAGTGCAATGAACAAACTTGCTTCTTTTTTCCTAAACTACTGTTTGTTGTTTTTTAGTCTGGTGGGGTTTAAGTAGGAACAAACAAGCTTATGTTATTTTTTTTTTACACAGGGGGGGGGGCTGTTTGTTTTGTTGGGTTTTTCCTGAAGCAACGAAGTTTCATGAACAATTACCTAACTGTTTAATAAACTACGTTTGTTTGTTGTCCTATCCGATGAAGGTTTGTAAGAACAAAACCTACTTTTTCTTGTTAAATAACTCTGTTGTTTCTGTTTTCCCTTTTCCTATGGGGGAAATACACTGAACAAACTGCCTTATTGTTTCACATAAATACCTTTGGGTTTTTGTTGTCTTATCTGAGACCGAAGTAGAGGGAAAAACCCTTTCCTCTGTTTCACATAAACTACTATTTGTTCAGTTGTCTTAACTGATTAAGCGAAAAAAGAAGGCACAAACTTACCTACTTGTTTCACATTACGTGTTTGTTTCTGTTTTTTTAAAGATGAAGCGAAGTAGAACGACAAACTAACTTTACCCTTTTTTCACATAAACTACGTTTTTTTTCTGTTTTTTCTTATGCTATTTAAGCGAACTAAACAAAATACTTTCTGTTTCACAGTAATCTGTTTTTGGGTTTTTTTTTCCTAAAAAGCGAAGTAGACGAACAAACTTACCTTACTTCTTTCACATAAACTATCTTGTTTTTGTCTATCAGATGAAGCAAAATAGGGAAAGGGAAAAAAACTACCTTACTGTTTCACATTAACTACTGTTTGTTTTTTTTTTTCTTACCCGATGAAGCGAAGGGAGAACGAATTTCCTTCCTTTTTTTTTACATAAAAAAAATTTTAAAAAAAAAAGTTTCTGTTGTCTTATCCTGACGAAACGAAGTAGAAGGAACCAAGTTACCCTTTCTTGTTCACATTAACTAATGTTGTTTTTTGTTGCTTAGTGTGAAGCGAAGTAAAAACAAAACTTACCTTATTGTTTAACCCTACTAAAGGTTTGGGGTTTTGTTGTCTTATAGTGAGGAAGCTAAGTAGAACGAACAAATTTACTTACTTGTTTCACACAAATACTGCTTGTTTCTGTTGTCTTACCCTATGTAGCAAGTGAAGGGAAAAAACTTACGTTTCTTGTTCCGTAAACTACGGGTTTTTTTCGTTTTCTTACCCTGATGAAGCCCAGTAGAAGGAACAACTTACATTTTCTTGTTTCGCATTAACTCTGTTTTTTTCCCGTTCTCTTATTGATGAAGCGAAGTAGAATGAACAATCTTACCTTACTTGTTTCACTTTAATCCGTGTTGGGTTAATTTGTCTTATGGTTTTAAGGAAGTAGAACGAACAAACTTACTTACTTTTTCAAAAAAACTAGTTGGTTCTGTTCTGTTTTCCTGAGGGGGAAGTCAATGAAAAAAACTTGCCTTACTTGTTTCACTAAAAATACTGGTTTGGTTTTTGTTGTCTTCTCGTGGAGCGAAGTAGAACAAACAAACTTACCTTACTTGTTTCACATTTTAAATACTGTTTTGTTTCTGTTGTCTTATGCTGATAACGAAGTATAACAAAAAAATTCCTTACTTGTTCACATAAACTACGTTTGTTTCTGTTGTCTTAATCTGATAAGCTAAGTAGAACGCCAAAATACTTTATCGTTTAAATAACTGGTTGTTTTTTTTAGTTTTTCCTGCGGAGCGCAGTACAATGTAAAAACTTACCCTTTCCCTTTTTTCAATAAACTACTTTTTTTCTTTCCCGTTGTCTTATTCAGATGAAGCAAATAGAATGGACAAACTTAAACCCTTTCCTGTTTCACATTAAGACTGTTTGTTTTTGTTGTCCCTTTTAAATGAGGGAAACGAAGTAGAACGAACAAACTTTCCCCTTTCTTGTTTCCTAAACTCCTGGTTGTTCTGTTTCTTACTTTTATGAAGCAAGTAGAATGAACCAAATTACCCTCCCTGTTTCAATAAAAAAAATGTTTGTTTTTGTTTTTCTTATCCTAATGAAGCGAAAATAGAACAAAAAACTTACCTTACTTTTTTCAAAAAACTCGTTTGGTTCTGTTCTGTTATCCTCATGGAACGAAGTAATATAAAAAACTTACCTTACTTGTTTTAAAATAAACTATGTTGTTCTGTTGTTTTATCCTGATGAAGCGAAATATAGCACAAATTACCCTTTCATGTTTTTTCCCTTTAAAAAACTGCTTGTTTCTGTTGTCTTATCCTGAAAAAGCGAAGTAGAAAAGAAAAAACTCCTTACTTGTTTCACATAAACTACTGCTTGTTTCTTGTCTATCTATGATGGAAGTACAGCTACAATCTAATTTAATGTTTCACTTAAACTATTGTTTGTTCTTTGTCTTACTGGGTGAGCGAAATAGAACAAACCCAAACTTATGTTACTTATTCACACAGATTTTCCGTTTGTTTCTGTTGTCTTATACGATCGAACGAAGTACAGTGACAAACTTACCTTTCTTTTTCACATTAACTACTGTTTGGGTTTTTGTGTCTTTATCATGATGAAACAAAAAAGAACAAACAACTTACCTTACTTGTTTCATGTAAACTAAGCTTTTTTCTGTTGTCTTTCCGAAGAAGCGGAGTAGAACGAACAAACTACCTTCCTTATTTCCATAAACTACTGTTTGTTTTGTTGTCTTATGCTAATGAAGCGAAGTAGAACAAACTTCTTTACTTGTTCCAGTAACTACTGTTTGTTCTGTTGTTTTTTTCTGTGAAGCAAGTAGAACGAACAAACTTACTTTACTTTACAACAACATAGTTTTGTGAAACAAGTAATGTAAATTTTGTTCGTTGGGACTTCGCTCAATGAGGATAAGAGAAGAGAAACAAACAGTAATTTGGTTTAAATAATAACATAATTTTCTTTGTTCCACTTCGACTCCAACACAGTAAGACAACAGAACCAAATGTAGTTTAGTGAAACAAGTAAAGTAAGTTTGTTCGTTCTAGTCGCTTTATCAGGATAAGACAACAAAACAAACCTAGTTTATGTGACACAAGTAAGGGATTTTTTTCATTTTTAAATTCGCTCCATCAATATAAGAAAAACAGAACCAAACACTAGTTTATGTGAACAAGTAAAGGCACTTTTGTTCGTCCACTTCGCTTCATCCACGATAAGACAACAGAAACAAGCAGTAGCTTATGTGAAAAAAGTAAAGTAAGTTTGTTCATTCTACTTCGCTTCATGGATAAGGGGAACAGAAACAAACAGTAGTTAATGTAAACAAGTAAGGTATTTTTGTTCGTTCTACTTCGCTTCATCAGGATAAGACAACAGAAAAAAATCTGTAGTTTCTAAAACAAGTAAAGTAAGTTTGTTCGTTCTCTTCGCTTCATCAGATTAAGACAACAGAAACAATCAGTAGTTTATGTGAAACAAGTAAGGTAAGTTTTTTCGTTCTACCACACTTCATCATGATAAGACAACAGAAACAAGCAGTAATTTGGTGTGGAAATAAGTGACATAGAGTTGTTTTGTTCAACTTCCGCTCCAACAGAGTAAACAACAGAACCAAACACTAGTTTCTGTGAAACAAGTAGTGTAAGTTTGTTCATTGTGCTTCACTCCATCAGGATAAGACAACAGAACCAAACAGTAGTTTATGTGAAACAAGTAAAGTAAGTTTGTTCATTCTACTTCGCTACATCATGATGAGACAACAGAAACAAACAGTAGTTTATGTGAAACAAGTAAGGTAAGTTTGTTCATTTTACTTCGCTCCAACAGAGTTAGACAAAAGGACCAAACAGTAGTTTATGTGAAACAAGTAATGTAAGTTTATTCGTTCTACTTCGATCCATCAGGATGAGACAACAGAAACAAACATTAGTTTATGTGAAACATGTAAAGTAAGTTTGTTCGTTCTACTTCGATTCATCAGAATAAGACAACAGAAAGAAAGAGTACTTTATGTGAAACAAATAAGGTAAGTTTATTCATTGTACTTCACTCCATCCGGATAAGACAACAGAACCAAACACTACTTTATGTGAAACAACTAAAGTAAGTTTGTTCAATCTACTTCGCTTCATCAGGATAAGACAACAGAAACAAACAGTAGTTTATGTGAAACATGTAAGGAAAGTTTTTTCATTGTCCTTCTCTCCATCAGGATAAGACAACAGAATCAAACAGTAATTTTTGTGAAATAAGTAACATAAGTGTGTTTGTTCTACTTCGCTCCCACAGAGTAAGAGAACAGGACCAAGAAGTAGTTTATGTGAAACAATTAAGTAAGTTTGTTGGTTCTCCTTCGCCTCTTCTGGATAAGACTACAGAAACAAACTGTAGTTTATGTGAAACAAGTAAGGTAAGTTTGTTCATTGCGCTTCGCTCCATGAGGATAAGATAACAGAAGCCAAACAGTAGTTTTTATGTGAAACAAGTAAAGTAAGTTTTTTCGTTCTACATCACTTCATCAGGTTAAGACAACAGAAACAAAGAGACGTTTATGTGAAACAAGTAAGGTAAGTTTTTTCATTGTGCTTCGCTCCATCAGGATAAGACAACAAAACAAACAGTAATTTGTGTGAAATAAGTAACATAAGTTTGTTAGTTCTACTTCGCTCCAACAGAGTAAGACAACAGGAACCAAAAGTAGTTCATGTGAAACTATTATGTAACTTTGTTCATTGTACTCACCTCACAGGATAACACTACAGAAATAAACGCAGTTTATGTGAAATACTAAGGTAAGTTTGTTCATTGTGCTTCGCTCCATCAGATAAGACAACAGAAATAAACAGTAATTTCTGTGAAATAGTATCATAAATTTGTTTGTCTACTTCGCTCCAACAGAGTAAGACAACAGAACCAAAGAGCAGGTTTATGTGAAAGGATAAAGTAAGTTTGTTCATTCTACTCGCTCATCAGGATAAGGCAACAGAAACAAACAGATTATGTGAAACAAGTAAAGTTAGTTTGTTCTTTCTACTTCGCGTGATCAGGATAAGACAGAAGAAACCAACAGTAGTTTATGTGAAACAAATAAGGTAAGTTTGTTTGTTCTGCTTCGCTTCATCAGAATAAGACAACAGAAAGAAACAGTACTTTATGTGTAACAAGTAAGGTAAGTTTATTCATAGTACTTCGCTTCATCAGATAAGACACAGAACAAACAGTAATTTGTGTGGAATAGTAACCTAAGTTTGTTTGTTCTACTTCGCTTCCAAGAAGAAAGACAACAGAAGAAACAGTAGTTTATGTGAAACAAGTAAAGTAAGTTTGTTCACTCTACTTCGCTTCGTCAGGATAAGACAACAGAAACAAACAGTAGTTTATATGAAACAAGTAAACTACGTTTGTTTATTCTACTTTGCTTCATCAGGATAAACAACTGAAACAACAGTAGTTTATGTGAACAATATAAGTAAGTTTGTTCGTTCTACTTCATTCATCAGCATAAGACAGCAAAACAAACAGTAGTTAATGTCAAACAAATAAAGTAAATTTGCTCATTCTACTTAGCTTCACATGATAGACAACAGAAACAAACAGTAGTTTTGTGAAACAAGTAAGGTAAGTTTGTTCATTGTGCTTCGCCTCCATCAGGAGATGACAACGAAACAAACAGAAATTTGTGTGAAATAAGTAACATAAGTTTGTTTTGTTCTACTTGCGCTCCAACAGTGTAAGACAACAGAAGAAACAGTAGTTTATGTGAAACAAGGTAAAGAAGTTTGTTCGTCTAATAATTCGCATCCTCAGGATAAGACAACAGAAATGAACAGTAGTTTATGTGAAAAAAGTAAGGTAAGTTTATTCACTTTACTTCACTCCAACAGAGTAAGACAACAGAACAAAAGAGTATTTATGTTAAACAAGTAATGTAATTTGTTCTTTCTTACTTTGCTTCATCAGGAAAGACAACAGGAACCAACATAGTTTATGTAAACAAGTAAGGTATTTTGTTTGTTCTACTCCAGCGTCATCAGATAAGACTACCAACTTACTTTACTTGTTTCACATAAACTACTCTTTGTTTCTGTTGTCTCATCCTGATGGAGCGAAGTAAAATGAACAAACTTACCTTACTTGTTTCACATAAACTACTGTTTGTTTCTGTTGTCCTATCCTGATGGATCGAAGTAAAATGAACAAACTTACCTTACTTGTTTCACATAAACTACTGTTTGTTTCTGTTGTCTTATCCTGATGAAGCGAAGTAGAATGAACAAACTTACTTTACTTGTTTCACATTAACTACTGTTTGGTTCTGTTATCTTACCCAGTGGAGTGAAGTAGAACAGACAAACTTATGTAACTTATTTCACACAAATTACTCTTTTTTTTCGTTGTCTTATCCTGATGAAGCAATGTAGAACGAACAAACATACCTTACTTGTTTCACATAAACTACTGTTTGTTTCTGTTGTCTTATCCTGATGAACCGAAGTAAAATGAACAATCTTACTTTACTTGTTTCACATTAACTACTGCTTGTTTCTATTCTCTTATCCTGATGAAGCGAAGTAGAATGAAGAAACTTACCTTTCTTGTTTCACATTAACTACTGTTTGTTTCTGTTGTCTTATCCAGAAGAAGCGAAGTCGAACGAACAAACTTACTTTACTTGTTTCACATAAACTACTGTTTGTTTCTGTTGTCTTATCCTGATGAAGCAAAGTGGAACGAAAAACTTACCTTACTTTTTTCATATAAACTACTGTTTGTTTCTGTTGTCTTATCCTGATGAAGCGAAGTAGAATGAACCAACATACGTTACTTGTTTCACATAAACTACTGTTTGTTTCTGTTGTCTTATCCTGATGAAGCGAAGTAGAATGAACAAACTTTTCTTTGTTGTTTCACATTAACTACTGTTTGTTTCTGTTGTCTTATCCTGAAGAAGCGAAGTGGAACCAACAAACTTACCTTACATGTTTCACATAAACTGCTGTTTGTTTCTCTTCTCTTATCCTAATGAAGCGAGGTAGAATGAACAAACTTACTTTCCTTGTTTCACATAAACTACTTTATGGTTCTGTTGTCTTATCCTGATGGATCGAAGTAAAATGAACGAACTTACCTTACTTGTTTCACATAAACTACTGTTTGTTTCTGTTGTCTTATCCTGATGAAGAGAAGTAGAATGAACCAACTTACTTTACTTGTTTCACATAAACTACTCTTTGTTTCTGTTGTCTCATCCTGATGGAGCGAAGTAAAATGAACAAACTTACCTTACTTGTTTCACATAAACTACTGTTTGTTTCTTTTGTCCTATCCAGATGGATCGAAGTAAAATGAACAAAGTTACCTTACTTGTTTCACATAAACTACTGTTTGTTTCTGTTGTCTTATCCTGATGAAGCGAAGTAGAATGAACACACTTACTTTACTTGTTTCACATAAAGTACTGTTTGGTTCTGTTATCTTACTCACTGGGAGTGAAGTAGAACAGACAAACTTATGTTACTTATTTCACACAAATTACTCTTTGTTTCTGTTGTCTTATCCTGATGAAGCAAACTAGAACGAACAAACTTACCTTACTTGTTTCACGCAAACTAATGTTGGTTCTGTGGTTATCCTGATGGATCGAAGTAAAATGAACAATCTTACATTACTTGTCTCACATAAACTACTGTTTGTTTCTGTTGTCTTTTACTGAGGAAGCCAATTAGAACTGAACAAACTTACCTTACTTGTTTCACATAAACTACTGTTTGTTTCTGTTGTCTTTTCCTGAAGAAGCAAAAGAGAACGAACAAACTTACTTTACTTGTTTCACATAAACTACTGTTTGGTTCTGTTGTCCTATCCAGATGGATCGAAGTAAAATGAACAAACTGACCTTACTTGTTTCACATAAACTACTGATTGTTTCTGTTGTGTTATCCTGATGAAGCAAAGTAGAATGCACAAAGTTACTTTACTTGTTTCACATAAACTACTGTTTGGTTCTGTTGTCCTATCCAGATGGATCGAAGTAAAATGAACAAACTTACCTTACTTGTTTCACATAAACTACTGTTTGCTTCTGTTGTGTTATCCTGATGAAGCGAAGTAGAATCGACAAACTTACTTTACTTTTTTTCCCATTAACTTCTGTTTGTTTCTTTTGTCTTATCCTGATGAAGCCAAGTAGAACGAACAAACTTACTTTACTAGTTTCACATAAACTACTGTTTGTTTCTGTTGTCTTATCCTGATGGAGCGCAGTAAAATGAAGAAAGTTACCGTACTTGTTTCACATAAACTTCTGTTTGTTTCTGTTGTCTTATCCTGATGAAGCGAAGTAGAATGAACAAACTTACTTTACTTGTTTCACATAAACTACTGTTTGTTTCTGTTGTCTTATCCTGATGAAGCGAAGTAGAACGAACACGCTTACTTTACTTGTTTCACATAAACTACAATTTGGTTCTGTTGTCCTATCCACATGGATCGAAGTAAAATGAACAAACTCACCTTACTTGTTTCACACAAACTAATGTTTGGTAATCTGGTTATCCTGATGGATCGAAGTAGAATGAACAAAGTTACCTTACTTGTTTCACATAAACTGCTGTTTGTTTCTGTTCTCTTATCCTGATGAAGCGAAGTAAAACGAACAAACTTTCCTATCTTGTTTCACATTGAATGCTGTTTTTTTCTGTTCTCTTACCCTGATGAAGCGAAGTAGAACGAACAAACTTACTTTACTTGTTTCACATAAACCACTGTTTGTTTCTGTTGTCTTATCCAGATGAAGCGAAGTAGAATGAACAAACTTACATTACTTCTTTCACATAAACTGCTGTTTGTTTCTGTTCTCTTATCCTGATGAAGCGAAGTAGAACGAACAAATTGACTTTACTTGTTTCACATAAACTACTGTTTGGTTCTGTTGTCCTATCCGGATGGATTGAATTAAAATGAACAATCTTACCTTACTTGTTTCAGATAAACTACTGTTTGTTTCTGTTATGTTATCCTGATGAAGGGAAGTAGAATGAACAAACTTATTTTACTTTCTTCACATTAACTACTGTTTGTTTCTTTTGTCTTATCCTGATGAAGCGAAGTAGACTGAACAAACTTACTTTACTTGTTTCACATAAAATACTGTTTGGTTCTGTTCTCTTATCCTGATGGAGCGCAGTAAAATGAACAAACTTACCGTACTTGTTTCACATAAACTACTGTTTGTTTCTGTTGTCTTACCCTGATGAAGCGAAGTAGAATGAACAAACTTACTCTACTTGTTTCACATAAACTACTGTTTGGTTCTGTTGTCCTATCCAGATGGATCGAAGTAAAATGAACAACCTTACCTTACTTGTTTCACATAAACTACCGTTTGCTTCTGTTGTGTTATCCTGATGAAGCGAAGTAGAATTTACAAACTTACTTCACTTTTTTTCCCATTAACATCTGTTTGTTTCTTTTGTCTTATCCTGATGAAGCCAAGTAGAACGAACAAACTTACTTTTCTTGTTTCACATAAACTACTGTTTGGTTCTGTTGTCTTATCCTGATGGAGCGCAGTAAAATGAACAAAGTTACCCTACTTGTTTCACATAAACTACTGTTTGTTTCTGTTGTCTTATCCTGATGGAGCGAAGTAGAATGAACAAACTTACTTTACTTGTTTCACATAAACTACTGTTTGTTTCTGTTGTCTTATCCTGATGAAGCGAAGTTAGAACGAACACACTTACTTTACTTGTTTCACATAAACTACAGTTTGGTTCTGTTGTCCTATCCAGATGGATCGAAGTAAAATGAACAAACTTACCTTACTTGTTTCACATAAACTACTGTTTGCTTCTGTTGTGTTATCCTGATGAAGCGAAGTAGAATCGACAAACTTACTTTACTTTTTTCCCCATTAACTACTGTTTGTTTCTTTTGTCTTATCCTGATGAAGCGAAGTAGAATGAACAAACTTACTTTACTTGTTTCACATAAACTACTGTTTGGTTCTGTTGTCTTATCCTGATGGAGCGCAGTAAAATGAACAAAGTTACCGTGTTTTCAATAAACTACTGTTTGTTTCTGTTGTTTATCCTGATGAAGCGAAGTAAACGACTTTCTAACTGTTTCACATTAACTCTGTTTTTTTCGTTCCTTACCCTGATGAAGCGAAGTAGAACGAACAACTTACTTACTGTTTACATAAACCACTGTTTTTAGTTTCTTATCAGTGAAGCGAGTAAATGAACAAACTACTTATTTTTTACACTAAATAATATGTTATCTGTTGTCTTATCCTAATGAAGCGAAGTAGAACGAACAAACCTACCTTACTCGATTCACATTAACTACTGTTTGTTTCTGTTGTCTTATCCTGAGGAAGCAAAGTAGAACGAGCAAACTCACATTACTTGTTTAACACAAAGGAATGTTTGGTTCTCTTGTTATCCCGATGGATCGAGGAAAATGAACAAACTTACATTACTTGTCTCACAGAAACTACTGTTTGTTTCTGATGTCTTATCCTGATGAAAGGAAGTAGAATGAACATACTTACTTTACTTGTTTCACATAAACTACTGTTTATTTCTGTTGTCTTATCCTGATGAAGCGAAGTAGAATGAACAAACTTATCTTACTTGTTTCGCATAAACAGCTGTTTGTTTCTGTTCTCTTATCGTGAAGAAGCAAAGTAAAAAGAACAAACTTACCTTACTTGTTTCACATAAACTGCTGTTTTTTTCTGTTCTCTTACCCTGATGAAGTAAAGTAGAACGAACAAACTTACTTTACTTGTTTCACTTAAACTACTGTTTGTTTCTGTTGTCTTATCCAGATGAAGCGAACTAGAATGAAAAAACTTACATTACTTGTTTCACATAAAGTGCTGTTTGTTTCTGTTCTCTTATCCTGATGAAGCGATGTAGAACGAACAAACTGACTTTACTTGTTTCACATAAACTACTGTTTTGTTCTGTTGCCTTATCCAGATGGATCGAAGTAAAATGAACAATCTTACCTTACTTGTTTCACATAAACTACTGTATGTTTCTGTTGTCTTATCATGAAGAAGCGAAGTACAACGAACAAACTTACTTTACTTGTTTCACATAAACTACTGTTTGTTTCTTTTGTCTTATCCTGATGAATCGAAGTAGAACGAACAAACTTACTTTACTTGTTTCACATAAAAATACTGTTTGGTTGTGTTGTCGTATCCTGAAGGGAGCGCATTAAATGAACAAACTTACCTATTGTTTCACATAAACTGTTTGTTTCTGTTTTGTTCCTGATAAGCGAAGTAGAATGAACAAACTTACTTCTTGTTTTAATCTGTTTGTTTCGTTGTCTTATCCTAATGAAGCGAAGTAGAACGAACACACTTACTTTACTTGTTTCCCCATAAACTACAGTTTGGTTCTGTTGTCCTATCCAGGGATCGAAGTAAAATGAACAAACTACCTTACTTGTTTCACATAAACTACTGTTTTTCTTCTGTTGTGTTATCCTGATGAAGCGAAGTAGAAATCGACAAACTTACTTTACTTTTTTTCCCATCAACTTCTGTTTGTTTCTTTTGTCTTATCCTGAGAAGCCAAGTAGAACGAAAAAACTTACTTTTCTAGTTTCACATAAACTACTGTTTGGTTTTTGTTGTCTTATCCTGATGGAGCGCAGTAAAATGAAGAAAGTTACCGTTTCTTGTTTCACATAAACTTTGTTTGTTTCTGTTGTCTTATCGGATGAAGCGAAGTAGAATGAAACAAACTTACTTTACTTGTTTCACATAAACTACTGTTTGTTTCTGTTGTCTTATCCTGATGAAAACGAAGTAGAACGAACACGCTTACTTTATTGTTTCACATAAACTACAATTTGGTTCTGTTGTCCTATCCACATGGATCGGAAAGTAAATGAACAAAACTCACCTTACTTGTTTCACACAAAACTCATGTTTTTGGGAATCTGGTTATCCTGATGGATCGAAGTAAAATGAAAAAACTTACATTACTTTCTCTCATAAACTACTGTTTATTTCTGTTGTCTTATCCTGATGAAGCGAAGTAGAATGAACAAACTTACCTTACTTGTTTCACATAAACTGCTGTTTGTTTCTGTTCTCTTATCCTGAAGAAGCGAAGTAAAACGACAAACTTTCCTAACTTGTTTCACATAGACTGCTGTTTTTTTCTGTTCTCTTACCCTGATGAAGCGAAGTAGAACGAACAAACTTACTTTACTTGTTTCACATAAACCACTGTTTGTTTCTGTTGTCTTATCCAGATGAAGCGAAGTAGAATGAAAAAACTTACATTACTTTTTCACATAAATGCTGTTTGTTTCTGTTCCCTTTATCCTGATGAAGCGAAGTAGAACGAACAAATTGACTTTACTTGCTTCACATAAACTACTGTTTGGTTCTGTTGTCCTATCCGGATGGATTGAATTAAAATGAACAATCTTACTTTACTTGTTTCAGATAAACTACTGTTTGTTTCTGTTATGTTATCATGAAGAAGGAAGTAGAATGAACAAACTTATTTTACTTTCTTCACATTAACTACTGTTTGTTTCTTTTGTCTTATCCTGATGAAGCGAAGTAGACTGAACAAACTTACTTTACTTGTTTCACATAAAATACTGTTTGGTTCTGTTCTCTTATCCTGATGGAGCGCAGTAAAATGAACAAACTTACCGTATTGTTTCACATAAACTACTGTTTGTTTCTGTTGTCTTACCCTGATGAAGCGAAGTAGAATGAACAAACTTACTCTACTTGTTTCACATAAACTACTGTTTGGTTCTGTTGTCCTATCCAGATGGATCGAAGTAAAATGAACAAACTTACCTTACTTGTTTCACATAACTACCGTTTGCTTCTGTTGTGTTATCCTGATGAAGCGAAGTAGAATTTACAAACTTACTTCACTTTTTTTCCCATTAACATCTGTTTGTTTCTTTTGTCTTATCCTGATGAAGCCAAGTAGAACGAACAAACTTACTTTCTTGTTTCACATAAACTACTGTTTGGTTCTGTTGTCTTATCCTGATGGAGCGCAGTAAAATGAACAAAGTTACCCTACTTGTTTCACATAAACTACTGTTTGTTTCTGTTGTCTTATCCTGATGGAGCGAAGTAGAATGAACAAACTTACTTTACTTGTTTCACATAAACTACTGTTTGTTTCCGTTGTCTATCCTAATGAAGCGAGTAGAGAAAACACACTTACTTTACTTGTTTCACATAAACTACAGTTTGGTTCTGTTGTCCTATCCAGCGGATCGAAGTAAAATGAACAAACTTACCTTACTTGTTTCACATAAACTACTGTTTGCTTCTGTTGTGTTATCCTGATGAAGCGAAGTAGAATCGACAAACTTACTTTACTTGTTTCCCATAACTTCTGTTTGTTTCTTTTGTCTTATCCTGAGGAAGCCAAGTAGAACGAACAAACTTACTTTACTAGTTTCACATAAACTACTGTTTGGTTCTGTTGTCTTATCCTGATGGAGCGCAGTAAAATGAAGAAAGTTACCGTACTTGTTTCACATAAACTTCTGTTTGTTTCTGTTGTCTTATCGTGATGAAGCGAAGTAGAATGAACAAACTTACTTTACTTGTTTCACATAAACTACTGTTTGTTTCTGTTGTCTTATCCTGATGAAGCGAAGTAGAACGAACACGCTTACTTTACTTGTTTCACATAAACTACAATTTGGTTCTGTTGTCCTATCCACATGGATCGAAGTAAAATAAACAAACTCACCTTACTTGTTTCACACAAACTAATGTTTGGTAATCTGGTTATCCTGATGGATCGAAGTAAAATGAAAAAACTTACATTACTTGTCTCTCATAAACTACTGTTTTATTTCTGTTGTCTATCCTGATGAAGCGAAGTAGAATGAACAAACTTACCTTACTTGTTTCACATAAACTGCTGTTTGTTTCTGTTCTCTTATCCTGAAGAAGCGAAGTAAAACGAACAAACTTTCCTAACTTGTTTCACATAGACTGCTGTTTTTTTCTGTTCTCTTACCCTGATGAAGCGAAGTAGAACGAACAAACTTACTTTACTTGTTTCACATAAACCACTGTTTGTTTCTGTTGTCTTATCCAGATGAAGCGAAGTAGAATGAACAAACTTACATTACTTCTTTCACATAAACTGCTGTTTGTTTCTGTTCCCTTATCCTGATGAAGCGAAGTAGAACGAACAAATTGACTTTACTTGCTTCACATAAACTACTGTTTGGTTCTGTTGTCCTATCCGGATGGATTGAATTAAAATGAACAATCTTACTTTACTTGTTTCAGATAAACTACTGTTTGTTTCTGTTATGTTATCCTGATGAAGGGAAGTAGAATGAACAAACTTATTTTACTTTCTTCACATTAACTACTGTTTGTTTCTTTTGGCTTATTCTATGAGCGAAGTAGACTGAACAAACTTACTTTACTTGTTTCACATAAAATACTGTTTAGGTTCTGTTCTCTTATCCGGGTGGAGGGTAAAATGGGAACAAACTTACCATATTGTTTTACTAAACTTTTGTTGTTTCTGTTGTCTTACCCTGATGAAGCGAAGTAGAATGAACAAATTTCTCTACTTGTTTCACATAAACTACTGTTTTGGTTCTGTTGGGCTATCCAGATGGATCGAAGTAAAAAAGAAAACAACCTACCTTTTTTGTTTCACATAAAAAATACCGGTTTTCTTTTGTTGTGTTATCCTGATGAAACGAAGTGAGATTTACCAAAAATTACTTCACTTTTTCCATTAAAAAATTGTTTGTTTCTTTTGTCTTATCCTGATGAAGCAAGTAGAACGAACAAAAATTACTTTTTTGTTTTACATAAACTACTGTTTGGTTCTGTTGTTTTATCCTGATGGAGCGCAGTAAAATGAACAAACTGTCTTTAATTTTTCACATAAACTACTGTTTTGTTTGTTGCCTTATCCAGAAGGATCGAAGTAAAAGGAACAAACTTACCTTATTTGTTTCACTTAAACTACTGAATGTTTCTGTTTTCTTATCCTGATGAAGCGAAGTAGAACGAACAAAATTACTTTACTTGTTTCGCATAAACTACAGTTTGGTTCTGTTGTGCTATCAGATGGATCAAAGTTAAATTGAACAAACTTACCTTACTCGTTTCGCATAACTTAGTGGTATGCTTTGTTGTGTTATCCTGAAGGAGCAAAGTAGAAAAAATCGACAAACTTACTTTACTTTTTTTCACCATTAAACTATGTTTGTTTCTTTGCCTTATCCTGATGAAGCGAAGTAGAAGAAATTACCGTACTTGTTTCACATAAACTACTGTTTGGTTCTGTTGTCTTATCCTGATGGAGCGAGTAAAATGAACATAGTTACCGTACTTGTTTCACATAAACTACTGTTTGTTTCTGTTGTCTTATCCAGAAGATGAAGTGATGTAGAACGAACAAACTGACTTTACTTGTTTCACATAAACTACTCTGTTGTTCTGTTGCCTTATCCAGATGGATCGAAGTAAAATGAACAATCTTACCTTACTTGTTTCACATAAACTACTGTATGTTTCTGTTGTCTTACCCTGATGAAGCGAAGTAGAACGAACAAAATTACTTTACTTGTTTCACATAAACTTCTGTTTGTTTCTGTTGTCTTATCCAGATGAAGCGAAGTAGAATGAACAAACTTACTTTACTCCTTTCACATAAACTGCTGTTTGTTTCTGTTCTCTTATCCTGATGAAGCGAAGTAGAACGAACAAACTGACTTTACTTGTTTCACATAAACTACAGATTGGTTCTGTTGTCCTATCCGGATGGATCGAAGTAAAATGAACAATGTTACCTTACTTGTTTCACATAAACTACTGTTTGTTTCTGTTATGTTATCCTCATGAAGCGAAGTAGAATCGACAAACTTACTTTAAATTTTTTTCCCATTAACTTCTGTTTGTTTCTTTTGTCTTATCCTGATGAAGCCAAGTAGAACGAACAAACTTACTTTACTAGTTTCACATAAACTACTGTTTGGTTCTGTTGTCTTATCCTGATGGAGCGCATTAAAATGAAGAAAGTTACCGTACTTGTTTCACATAAATACTGTTTGTTTCTGTTGTCTTATCCTGATGAAGCGAAGTAGAATGAACAAACTTACTTTACTTGTTTCATATAAACTACTGTTTGTTTCTGTTGTCTTATCCTGATGAACCTAAGTAGAACGAACACGCTTACTTTACTTGTTTCACATAAACTACAATTTGGTTCTGTTGTTCTATCCAGATGCATCGAAGTAAAATGAACAAACTCACCTTACTTGTTTCACACAAACTAATGTTTGGTAATCTGGTTATCCTGATGGATCGAAGTAAAATGAACAAACTTACATTACTTGTCTCTCATAAACTACTGTTTATTTCTGTTGTCTTATCCTGATGAAGCGAAGTAGAATGAACAAACTTACCTTTACTTGTTTTTACATAAACTGCTGTTTGTTTCTGTTCTCTTATCCTGATGAAGCGAAGTAAAACGAACAAACTTTCCTACTTGTTTCACATAGACTGCTGTTTTTTTCTGTTCTCTTACCTGATGAGCGAAGTAGAACGAACAAACTTACTTACTTGTTTCACATAAACCACTGTTTGTTTCTGTTGTCTTATCCAGATGAAGCGAAGTAGAATGAACAAACTTACATTACTTCTTTCACATAACTGCTATTTGTTTCTGTTCTTCTTTTCCTGATGAAGCGAAGTAGAACGACAAATTGACTTTAAATTGTTTCACATAAGCTACTGTTTGGTTTCTGTTGTCCCATCCGGATGGATTGAATTAAATGAACAATCTTACTTACTTGTTTCAATAAATTCTGTTTGTTTCTGTTATTTATCTGATTTAGGAAGTAGAATGAACAAACTTATTTTACTTTTTCACATTAATACTGTTTGTTTCTTTGTCTTATCCTGATGAAGGAAGTAGACTGAACAAACTTACTTTACTGTTTCACATAAAATACTGTTTGGTTCTGTTCTCTTATCGCTGATGGAAGCGCAGTAAAATAAACAAACTTACCGTACTTGTTTCACATAAACTACTGTTTGTTTCTGTTTCTTACCTGATGAAGGAGTAGAATGAACACAACTTACTTACTTGTTTCACATAAACTACTGTTTGGTTCTGTTGTCCTATCCAGATGGATCGAAGTAAATGAACAAACTTACCTTACTTGTTTCACATAAACTACCTGTTTGTTTCTGTTGTGTTATCCTGATGAAGCGAAGTAGAAATTACAAACTTACTACACTTTTTTTCCATTAACATCTGTTTGTTTCTTTTGTCTTATCCTGATGAAGCCACGTAGAAACGAACAAACTTACTTTACTTGTTTCACATAAACTACTGTTTGGTTCTGTTGTCTTATCCTGATGAAGCGCTGTAAATGAACAAATTACCTACTTGTTTCACATAAACTACTGTTTGTTTCTGTTGTCTTATCCTGATGGAAGCGAAGTAGAATGAACAAACTTACTTTACTTGTTTCACATAACTACGTTGTTATTTCTGTTGTCTATATCCTGATGAAGTGAAGTACAACGAACAAACTTACTTTACTTGTTTCACATAAACTACAGTTTGGTTCTGTTGTCCAATCCAGATGGATCGAAGTAAAATGAACAAACTTACCTTACTTGTTTCACATAAACTACTGTTTGCTTCTGTTGTGTTATCCTGATGAAGCGAAGTAGAATCGACAAACTTACTTTACTTTTTTCCCCATTAACTACTGTTTGTTTCTTTTGTCTTATCCTGATGAAGCGAAGTAGAATGAACAAACTTACTTTACTTGTTTCACATAAACTACTGTTTGGTTCTGTTGTCTTATCCTGATGGAGCGCAGTAAAATGAACAAAGTTACCGTACTTGTTTCACATAAACTACTGTTTGTTTCTGTTGTCTTATCCTGATGAAGCGAAGTAGAATGAACAAACTTACTTTACTTGTTTCACATAAACTAATATTTGTATCTGTTGTCTTATCCTGATGAAGCGAAGTAGAACGAACAATCCTACCTTACTCGTTTCACATTAACTACTGTTTGTTTCTGTTGTCTTATCCTGAGGAAGCAAAGTAGAACGAACAAACTCACCTTACTTGTTTCACACAAACTAATGTTTGGTTCTCTGGTTATCCTGATGGATCGAAGTAAAATGAACAAACTTACATTACTTGTCTCTCATAAACTACTGTTTTTTTCGGTTCTCTTACCCTGATGAAGCGAAGTAGAACGAACAAACTTACTTTACTTGTTTCACATAAACTACTGTTTGTTTCTGTTGTCTTATCCAGATGAAGCGAAGTAGAATGAACAAACTTACTTTACTTCTTTCACATAAACTGCTGTTTGTTTCTGTTCTCTTACCCTGATGGAGCGAAGTAGAACGAACACACTTACTTTACTTGTTTCACATAAGCTACAGTTTGGTTCTGTTGTCCTATCCAGATGGATCGAAGTAAAATGAACAATCTTACCTTACTTGTTTCACATAAACTACTGTTTGTTTCTGTTATGTTATCTTGATGAAGCGAAGTAGAATGAACAAATTAACTTTACTTGTTCCACATAAGCTACTGTTTGGTTCTGTTGTCTTACTCTGTTGGAGCGAAGTAGAACAAACAAACTTATGTCATTTATTTCACACAAATTACTGTTTGTTTCTATTGTCTGATCCTGATGGAGCAAAGCACAATGAACAAACTTACCTTACTTGTTTCACTTAAATTACTGTTTGTTAAGTTGTCTTATGCTGATGAAGCGAAGTAGAACGAACAACCTTACCTTACTTGTTTCACATTAACTACTGTTTGTTTCTGTTGTCTTATCCGGATGAAGCGATGTAGAACGAACAAACTTACCTTATTTGTTTCACATAAACTGCTCTTGTTTCTGTTGTCTTATCCTGATGAAGCGAAGTAGAACGAACAAACTTACTATACTTGTTTCACATAAACAACTATTTGGTTCTGTTGTCTTATCCTGATGGAAAGAAGTACAATGAACAACTTACCTTACTTATTTCACATAAACTACTCTTTGTTTCTGTTGTCTTATCCTGATGAAGCGACGTAGAACGAACAAACTTACCTTAGTTGTTTCACATAAACTACTGTTTGGTTCTGTTGTCTTACTCTGTTGGAGCGAAGTAGAACAAACAAACTTATCTTATTTATTTCACAAAAATTACTGTTTTTTTCTGTTGTATTATCCTGATGGAGCGAAGGATATTGAAAAAACTTACCTTACTTGTTTCACATAAACTGCTGTTTTTTTCTGTTCTCTTACCCTGATGAAGCAAAGTAGAACGAACAAACTTACTTTACTTGTTTCACATAAACTACTGTTTGTTTCTGTTGTCTTATCCAGATGAAGCGAAGTAGAACGAACAAACTTAACTTACTTGTTTCACACATGCTGCTCTTTCTTCTCTTGTCTTATCCTGATGAAGCGTAGCAGAATGAACAAACTTACTTTACTTGTTTCACATAAACTAATACTTGAATCTGTTGTCTTATCCTGATGAAGCGAAGTAGAACGAACAAACCTACCTTACTCGTTTCACATTAACTACTGTTTGTTTGTGTTGTCTTATCCTGAGGAAGAAAAGTAGAACGAACAAACTCACCTTACTTCTTTAACACAAACGAATGTTTGGTTCTCTGGTTATCCCGATGGATCGAAGTAAAATGAACAAACTTACATTAATTGTCTCACATAAACTACTGTTTGTTTCTGATGTCTTATCCTGATGAAGGGAAGTAGAATGAACACTACTTACTTTACTTGTTTCACATAAACTACTGTTATTTCTGTTGTCTTATCCTGATGAAGCGAAAGTAGAATGAACAAACTTACCTTACTTGTTTCGCATAAACAGCTGTTTATTTCTGTTCTCTTATCCTGATGAAGCAAAGTAAAGAAACAAACTTACCTTACTTGTTTCACATAAACTGCTGTTTTTTTCTGTTCTCTTACCCTGATGAAGCAAAGTAGAACGAACAAACTTACTTTACTTGTTTCACATAAATTACTGTTTGTTTCTGTTGTCTTATCCAGATGAAGCGAAGTAGAAAGAAAAAACTTACTTTACTTGTTTCACATAAACTGCTGTTTGTTTCTGTTCTCTTATCCTGATGAAGCGAAGTAGAACGAACAAACTTGACCTTTACTTTTTTCACATAAACTACTGTTTGTTCTGTTCTCTTATCTATGAAGGCGAAGTAACAAGAACAAATTTACCTTATTTGTTTCACATAAACTACTGTAATTTTCTGTTTCTTATCCTGATGAAGCGAAGTAGAACGAACAAATTACTTTACTTGTTTCCATAAACTACTGTTTGTTCTGTTGTTTATCCTGACGAAGCGAAGTAGACATGAACAAACTTACTTTACTTTTTCACCATTAACTTCTGTTTGTTTCTGTTTTCTTATCTTTATGAAGCGAAGTAGAACGTACAAAACTTACTTTACTTGTTTTCACATAAAACTACTGTTTGTTCTGTCTGTCCTTATCCTGATGGAGCGAAGTAAAAGGAACAAAATTTACCGTACTTGTTTCCATAAACTACTGTTGTTTTCTGTTGTCTTATCCTGATGAAGCGAAGTAGAATGAACAAACTTACTTTACTTGTTTCACATAAACTACTGTTTTTCTGTTGTCTTATCCTGATGAAGCGAAGTAGAACAAACCCTTTCTTTACTTGTTTCCATAAACTACAGTTTGGTTTCTGTTGTCTATCCTGATGGGAAACGAAGTAAAACGAACAAACTTACCTTACTTCGTTTCGCATAAACTACTGTTTGCTTCTGTTGTCTTATCCTGATGAAGCGAAGTAAGAATCGACAAACATTCCTTACTTTTTTTTCACATTAACTTCTGTTTGTTTCTTTTGACTTATCCTGATGAAGCCAAGTAGAATGAACAAACTTACTTTACTTGTTTCACTAAACTACTGTTTGGTTCTGCTGTCTTATCCTGATGAGAGCGAAGCAAAGAACAAAGTTACCTTACTGTTTCACATAAACTACTGTTTGTTTCTGTTGTCTATCCTGATGAGCGAAAGTAGAATGAACAACACTTACCTTACTTGTTTCACAGAAAATACTGTTTGTTTCTGTTGTCTTATCCTGCTGAAGCGAAGTGCAATAGAACAAATTTACTTACTTGTTTCACATAAACTACTGTTTGTTTCTTTGTCCTATCCAGATGGACGAAGTAAAATGAACAAACTTACC
>CM070791.1:30068184-30081740 GCA_036346955.1 Dipus sagitta
CACACAAGCACACACACACACACACACACACCACAGCACAACACAGCCACCACACACACACACCAGCACAACAGCACCACAAGCACCAACAAACACAACCAACAACACACCGCACAAGCACACACACACACCACAAGCAACAGCCACAACCAACAGCACACACAGCACACACACCAAACCAGCCACAGCACACCACAACACCACAACACGACCAGCACACCACAACACAGCACACAGACACACACAAAGCACCACACACAAACAGCCACAGCCACACAGCACACCACACACACACACACGCACACCACCAGCCACAGCAACACACCACAGCACACAACAACACACACACACACACCACAGCACAGCACACACAGGCACACACGGCAACACAAGCCTACACACCAGAACACACCAGCACAGACACACAGCACAGGCACGCCACAGCACAGCACACACGGCACAGCACAACAGCACACACAGCACACAGCACACCCAGCACTGCCACAGCACACGGCAGCACAGCAACACAGCACACACAGTACCACACAGCAACACAGCCCACACGCAGAGCACACACAGCACACCACAGCCACAGGCACAGCACACACAGCAACCAGCACCGCACACCACAGCACTGCACATCACACTCAGGCACAGACAGGCCACAGCACAGCACCAGCACAGCACAGCACCACACAGCACAGCCAGCAGAGCACACACAGCCCACCCAGACACACAGCAGCACAGGCAACACAGCACGCACAGCCACACAGAGCACAGCACACACAGCAGAGCACACAAGCACCCACAGCACCACGCAGCACACACAGCAAGACCCAGAGCACACAGAGCAACACCGCACAGCCACAGCACCCACAGGCACACACAGCACACACAGCAGACACAGCCACCACAGCACAGCCCCAGCACACACAGCAGCACACAGCACACACACACACAGCACACAGCACACACACAGCCACACAGCACACCACACAGACAGACACACACAGCACAACACACAGCACACACACACACACAACACACACCACACACACAACCACAGCCACACAGCACACACACAGAACACACACAGCACAGACACACACACACAAAACACAACCACACACACACAAGCACACACAGCACCACAGCACAGCACACACACACACACACACCACACACGCACACACGCACAGCCACACACACACACACACCACACACACACACAGCACACACAGCCACACAAGCACACACACACAGCACACACAGCACCACACACACACACACACACAGCACACACACACACACACACACAGCACCACACACACAGCACACACAACACCAAGCACACCAGCACACACACACACACACACACACCACACAGCCACACACCACACACGCACACAACACACACAACACACACCAGCACACACACACAAGCACACACCACAGCACACCGCACAACAGCACACAGCACACACGCACAGCACACGCACCACAGCACCACAGCCACACAGCACACACACACACACACACAGCACACAAGCAGCACAACACCACACAGCACCAGCACAGCACACACCAGCACACAGCACAGCACAGCACACACACACACAGCACACACACACAACAGCACACCAGACACACAAACACACAGCACAGCACACACGCAGCACACACACACATCACAGCACAGCACACAAAGCACACACAGCACACACAGCACACACGCACACACAGGCACACACAGCACACACACAGCACACACAGCACAGCACACAAAGCACAGCACAGCACAACATAGCACACACGCACAGCTCACAGCACACACACACAGCACACCAGCACGCACACACACTCAGCACAGCAACACAGCACACCCAGACACACAGCACACAAGCACACACACACAGCACACACACACAGCCACAGCACAGCACACACAGCACACACAGCACACACAGCTCAGCACATCACACGCACAGTCACAGCATGCACACACAGCACACACAAGCACAGCACACACTGCACACCCAAGCACACGCAGCACAGCACACACAGCACACACAGCACAGCACAGCACACACAGCACAGCACAGCACACACAGCACACGCAGCACAGCACACACAGCACGCACATCACAGCACTGCACAGACAGCACACACAGCACACACAGCACAGCACACACAGCACACGCAGCACAGCACACACAGCACACACAGCACACACATCACAGCACAGCACACACAGCACACACAGCACACACAGCACACGCAGCACAGCACACAGAGCACACACGGCACAGCACACACAGCACACACAGCACACGCAGCACAGCACACACAGCACACACAGCACACACAGCACACACAGCAGACAACAGCAACACAGCACAGCAAACACAGCACACACAGCACACACAGCACACACAGCACAGCACACACAGCACACACACACAGCACACACAGCAGACACAACACACACAGCAACAGCACAGCACACACAGCACACACAGCACACACATCACAGAACAGCATACACAGTACACACAGAACACACAGCACAGCTCACACAGCGCAGCACAGCACACACATCACAGCACAGCACACACAGCACACACAGCACACACGGCACACACGGCACACACAGCACAGCACACACAGCACACACAGCACAGCACACATAGCACAGCACAGCACACACAGCACACACGGCACAGCACACACAGCACACACAGCACAGCACACCCAGCACTGCACAGCACACTCAGCACAGCACACACAGCACACCCAGCACACACAGCACACACAGCACACACAGCAGAGCACACACAGCACACACAGCACAGCACAGCACACACAGCACAGCACAGCACACACAGCACACGCAGCACAGCACACACAGCACGCACATCACAGCACTGCACAGACAGCACACACAGCACACACAGCACAGCACACACAGCACACGCAGCACAGCACACACAGCACACACAGCACACACATCACAGCACAGCACACACAGCACACACAGCACACACAGCACACGCAGCACAGCACACACAGCACACACGGCACAGCACACACAGCACACACAGCACACGCAGTGTTGGGAGCCGTGGCTGCTCTTTGACCATGAGAACTGCAGTTGTTTTGGGATCTCTGGGCACAGAGACCTTGTCGTATGGCCTTGGCAAACAGTCTTCAGACACAGAGGCATCTGTGAGGAGACCTTAGGCACGTAGGCACTGTCTGAAAAGTTTTGTTTTCTGTATATAAGCTTGTGTTTGACTGAATAAACCTGAGCCTTGATCAGAACCTGTCTTGGCTCCATTCCTTGTGTTCTTGCCTCAGACCTCATCCCTTGTCTGGAGTCATCCCTTCCCTACTAACCTTTTGCTTCCACAGGTACTCAGGAGAACTACACCCACCACGTTGTGCGGCAACCTCAGGGACAGCTTCGACTGCTGGCCAGTTGGAGCTAGGAGCCCCTAACGGGGTTCCCCCTTTTTTGGGAGCCGCATCTGGCGCCCAACGTGGCGCACATTCGTGACTTTGTCACCCCTCAGTCGACCCCCGTCCCCTTCGGGACCCCTCCGGCTCTTTTCTGAGCCCCCGTTCGTCCCACTTGGGACCCCTTCGACTCCCTCGCGAGTCCCCTTCTTCTCGGCCTCTGGCCCCCGCCCTTCGCCATGGGCTCTTCCCTTAGTTCCGAGGCTCGTTTCCTCCAATCCCTGCAGGACGAGCTCGTTTCTCGCAAGGTCCATGTTTCCAAGGCTGATCTCTGTCAATTTCTTAATGTCGTTCACCGGGCCTCTCCCTGGTTTGTCTTCACTGCCCCTAACAACGCCAACAAAAAACTCAGGATCCGCGGAAGAAATAAAGATTAAAAAGAAGACTGCAGTCGCCCGCTCAGTCTTCTGGAATCAGGTAAGTTGGCACAATTATGGGACAAGCAAAGAGTAAAAAGGAGCTAATTGCTGTAGTAAAAGATATTTTAAAGGCACAAGGAATTGGGATTACATCAAGTTCTTTAAGCAAATTTTTTAATTTTGTTAATAAAAGGATCTCTTGGTTTATAGAGCAGGGAAATGTTGATTCAGATGCTTGGGATAAGGTAGGGAAAGAATTAAATGTCTGAACTAACTTTTGTGTGTGTGTATGTCTTTATGTGTGCTCATTGTGCTTGCTAGTCGTGTCATGTTTGTGACTGTTTGTGACTAAAGAGATGAGATGAACACAGGTGACACCCCTTTCTCTTCTAGAATCAATTTGCTGTAATTTTTTAATAGCCTTATAAGAAAGATGGTTAATAATGTGGTGAGATGAATTGATTGAAGGAACTGGAAAGGAATTTTTCAATGTTGGGACATAGAATGCTCATTAAAAATGCTTTTGAGTGGTACTTAGATCAGAATGTTAAAGTATGTAAATAAAGGTGTGCAGATGTTAAAAAAAAAAGAGAGAAAGAAAGGAAGAAAGAAAGAAAGGAAAAAAAGAAAGAAATATTCAGGCTAAACCTAAACACCATGCCTAAAGTTAGAGGTTTTTAAACTAAATATGTTGGGATAACTTGCTTAAGCTTTATCAAATTTAATTCATGAGTAAAACATAAAATTGTTTTATGTTAATAAAAATTTCTGTGATACATGAAATCAATAGCTATCAAGTTTAAGCCAAAATCATTGATTGTCAAATAATGTTTTTTCTTTCAAAAAGATTTATCAAGGGTTATATTAATATTTAGCTAGCTGTTTTAGCTCAGAAAAGACCAGATTCTCCTCTATTGTATGTAAAGTAACTGTCTCAATTTTGGCATCTTAATGTCCTATTACTTGAAAATCTATAGGCAAAACTTGTTTATCAGGAGGAGAATATTTAATTTGGAAAGTAGAATTCTATATGTTATGCAAAAAGACTACAATGTTGAATCAACAGGTAGGGAATGGTAATTGGAATGTTGACATGCTTACTGGGAAAGAAAACTATGCTGGAAATGACAATCAAATTGCATATCCCCGTGCTGTTTATCAACAAATAGCCACAGCAGCTCGTAAAGCGTGGTTTACTCTTCCTTCAAAAGGAGAGGCTGTGGGGGAAAATTTAACTAAGATTATACAGGGTCCTGATGAGAATTATGCTGATTTTGTTGATAGATTGATAAAAACAACAGGGAGAGTATTTGGAGATGCTGGTGCTGGTATGGACTTTGTAAAACAGCTTGCTTATGAAAACACAAATAGTGCTTACAAAACAGCTATACGGCCTTATAGAAAGAAAGTTGATCTACAAGGATTTATTAGATTATGTGCTGATATTGGCCCTAGCTATACGCAGGGGATAGCCATGGCTGCAGCATTACAAGGAATTCCTTTTCAAATGGCCGCCACTGCAGCAAGATCTGACAAGTGCTTTTCTTGTGGAAAATTAGGACATATGAAAAAAGATTGTCCAAGTAAAAAAAAAAATGGAAATCCCAATAATCCAGCTTTTGGTCTTTGCCCAAGGTACAGACTTATTCCCCCCACCCCCCGAGGAAAGGGCTAAATTGCAGGATGAAGCTACTAAATATCATAACTCTGATTGGGCCCCCCAGACACTTTTGGGTACACGGTCACCACCCTATAACATAACACCCCCTTCTTCTGCCCCGGCGCTTGACGCTCCCTCTGATCTAAAAGAAATAACTAGACATGCAATTACTAAACTTTCCCGGGAGGCACAATCTCTTAAGACACTCCTCCAAGCCAAAAAGGAAAAGTCACACCTGCTCAAGCAGTTACGCGACCTTGATTTAGAAATATGCTCCCCCTCCACTCGCCCTGTTCAGAAAACTAAAACTAAAAGTAAAACTCTCCATGCCTTTCCTGTAACTCGCTCCCAAGTTAAACCTACTGAAGGAAAATCTAATGAGGCTGAGCTACAGGATCCAGATAGCCCAGAAGAGGGGGAGGGAGGATCTGAAACAAAGGAACCTGCTGGGTCAAAAAGCACTGAGAATAAAGAAAGGGATGACACTTTACTTACTAAAGCCCAGCGATATCGCCGCCTTAAATTTAAACATATAAAAGAATTAAAAAATGCAGTTACTTCGTATGGTCCTATTGCTCCTTTCACTATCTCGCTGTTAGAATCTCTAAGTGAAGACTTACTTACTGTTAATGATTGGGTTATGTTAACTAAAGCTACTTTAACTAGGGGTGATTTTCTTCTATGGAAAGCTGACTACACTGAGAGGTGCCAGGATGCTGCCCGCCGTAATTTGGCCGCTGGTAGTTCCTCCAAATCCTGGACGCTAGATAAACTTTTGGGCAACCGTCCCTATGATACGAATGAAAAACAAACCAAATTTCCTCCAGGATTACTTACACAAATTCAACATGCAGCTCTCAAAGCCTGGAAGAGCCTTCCCTCTAAAGGGTCAGCTGTCACCTCTCTTGCTAAACTCAGACAGGGTCCACAAGAGCCTTATAGTGATTTTATAGGCCGCCTTACAGAGGCCACTGAGCGGCTCATGGGAAAGGAGGAAACAGATAATAAATTTGTTAAACATCTTGCCTTTGAGAATGCTAATTCTGCCTGCCAAGTGGCTATACGCCCCCATCGCCGTGGCAAAAATATCTCTGACTTTATCAAACTCTGTGCTGATGTGGACCCTACGTCCTGCAGCATTGGACTAGCCATAGGAGCGGCCCTTAAAGATTTTACCCAGGGGGACAAGCACAGAACTTGTTTTAATTGCAAACAACCAGGTCATTTTTCCAGAGATTGCACGGCCCCTAAGGCTAAGCGGCTGCTCCCATCCTCTCTGTGCCCATGATACAAACAGGAAAAGGCCCCATAAAGGGCTCTCCAAGAAATATCCTTCATCATGCCTTGTTTGTCCTAAACTTTTTAACCCTTGATACTCAGGGAAATTCAGCTGCTGATCGCTTTTGGCACACAAATACAAAAAATACCTTTGCCAAAGCCATGTGGAAAGATCCATTGACTAACAAATGGAATGGACCCGACCCTGTATTAATATGGGGACGAGGATCTGTTTGTATTTTTTCACAGAAAGAAAATGGAGCCAGATGGTTGCCAGAACGTTTGGTGCGGCATGCAGGCCACGAGATCAAACAAGAGGACACTGCTGATCCTGATAATATGGAGTCATCTACATCTTGCTTACAGTGAACTTTACTGGACCTATGTTCCTGATCCTCCTATATTACATCCAGTGACTTGGGAGAAAAAAGAAATCATAGTTCTAGTCAATAACACTCGGTTGCTAAGTACGCCATCTAGTAAAAATATAAAATTACATCAAATAATTATGAGTTCATATTCAGGACATGGTCTAGGTATTCCACTATACTTTTCTAAGACTAGCAGAGTGGGATGTTTTGAAAATAAGGAAAGAAACATTACTGTAAAGCATGTACAAGAGCATGTACAAGGTACAAAAAAGATAAAACAGGTCCAAACAAGCAGAATTTCTATTTGGATACAAAACAGTCATCTTGATTTTAATGCCACTAAGGCTGCTAATGATTTACTTGCTGCAATTAAGTCTGTGTTGCCTGGTTGGGACTCTCTGAGTTCCTGGATAGACAGCTTTGCAGCTGTGGGAGTTTGCCTTCTGCTTCTCTTATGCCTGTTGCCTATTTTCTTCAAGTGTCTAATAAAGTCTATTGTGAATGTTCATGCAGAGGTCCAAGCTATGCACTATAGAATACGTCCTTGACTCCCCTCCTTTTGGAGCTGCATAGGATTCAGACCTATGCATATCAGCTCACAATAAAGTGAGTGTGATATGGGCACCAACATGGGTGCGAGGCAAAGCACCGCAAGGGAAGGTCCCTTTCTGACCGTTTCTGAGTTCCCTGAGAGAAAAACCTGACTTGCATGGAGGTTGGTACCATACTTATTATGATCATATAGGCCCTGCCTCCCCTCCCCAAAAGGTACCAAGGGCCAAAATTGTGGGACGAAAAATGACAGCCCACGGGAGGAGTCAGGTCAATACTCCCCCAGTTGGTTAAAGCCCACCGCTGAACAGCGGGTCTCCCCCTCTTTCGTATAAAAGAAGGGAGGAGATGTTGGGAGCCGTGGCTGCTCTTTGACCATGAGAACTGCAGTTGTTTTGGGATCTCTGGGCACAGAGACCTTGTCGTATGGCCTTGGCAAACAGTCTTCAGACACAGAGGCATCTGTGGAGGAGACCTTAGGCACGTAGGCACTGTCTGAAAAGTTTTGTTTTCTGTATATAAGCTTGTGTTTGACTGAATAAACCTGAGCCTTGATCAGAACCTGTCTTGGCTCCATTCCTTGTGTTCTTGCCTCAGACCTCATCCCTTGTCTGGAGTCATCCCTTCCCTATTAACCTTTTGCTTCCACAGGTACTCAGGAGAACTACACCCACCACGTTGTGCGGCAACCTAAGGGACAGCTTCGACTGCTGGCCAGTTGGAGCTAGGAGCCCCTAACGGGGTTCCCCCTTTTTTGGGAGGGGCACGCAGCACAGCACACACAGCACACACAGCACACACAACACACACAGCACAGCACACACAGCACACACAGCACACACAGCACAGCACAGCCCAGCACACACAGCACACACAGCACACACAACACACACAGCACAGCACACACAGCACACACAGCACACACAGCACACACTGCACAGCACACACAGCACACACAGTACACACAGCACACACAGCACAGCACACACAGCACACACACACAGCACACACACATGCATAGCACACACAGCACACACTGCACAGCACACACAGCACACACAGCACACACAGCACACACAGCACAGCACACACACACAGCACACACAGCATGCATAGCACACACAGCACACACTGCACAGCAGCACATACACACACACAGCACACACAGCACACACACAGCTCACCACACACACACACACAGCACACAGAGCACAGCACACACAGCACAGCATACACAGCAGAGCACACACAGCACAGCACAGCACAGGCACACACAGCACAGCACAGCACTCACAGCACACATAGCACAGCACAGCAACACACAGCACACAGCACAGCACAGCACAGCACAGCACCACATCACAGCACAGCACACACAGCACACGCACACACAGCACAGCACAGCACACACAGCACAGCACAGCACCACACAGCACAGCACAGCACAGATACAGCACAGACAGCACACACAGACACACAGCACATCGCACACAGCACTCGCACACAGCACACACAGCAACACAACACACACAGCACAGCACACACACACACAGCACACACAGCACAGCACACACACAACAGCACACACACACATAAACACACAGCACACTACAGCACACACAGCAGACACAGCACACACAGCTCACAGCAAACACAGCACACACACACACTCAGTCACACACAGCACAGCACACACACACACACAGCACACAACAGCATGAACACCCAACACACGCACAGCAAGCACACACAGCATCTACGCAGCACAGCACACACAGCACACTCCACACACACATCACAGAACAGCATACACATACACACAGAACACACACAACAGCTCACACGAGCGCAGCACAGCACACACATCACAGCACAGCACACACAGCACACACAGCACACACTGCAACACACGGCACACACGCACTCACAGCCCAGCACACACAGCACCACACACAGCACAGCACACACAGAACACACGAACTGCACAGCTCACACAAGCACACACAGCACAGCAACAACCCACACTCACAGCACACTCCACACAGCACACACAGCACACCCAGCACACACAGCACACAGCAGAGCACACACAGCACACACAGCACAGCACAGCACACACAGCACAGCTCAGCACACACAGCACGACGCATCACAGCACACACAGCACGCACATCACAGCACTGCACAGACAGCACACACAGCACACACAGCACAGCACACACAGCACACGCAGCACAGCACACACAGCACACACAGCACACACAGCAGACACAGCACACACAGCACACACAGCACACACAGCACACAGAGCACAGCACACACAGCACAGCACACACAGCACACACAGCACACCAGCACACACAGCACAGCACAACAGAGCACACACAGCACACACAGCACAGCACAGCACACACAGCACACACAGCACACACAACACACACAGCACAGCACACACAGCACACACAGCCCACACACACAGCACACACAGACAGCACACCACCACAGCACACACAGCACGCACAGCACACACAGCACACAAAGCACACACAGCACACACTGCACAGCACACACAGCACACACAGCACACACAGCACACACACACAGCACACACACACAGCACACACAGCACGCACAGCACACACAGCACACACTGCACAGCAAACACAGCACACACAGCACACACAGCACACACAGCACAGCACACACAGCACACACACACACAGCACACACAGCACACCACAGCACACACGCAGCAGCACACACAGCACACAAACAGCACAGCACAGCAGACAGCACTCACTAGCACAGCAGATACACGCAGGCACAGCACCACAGCACACACTACACAGCACTCGCAGCACGCAGCAAACACAGCACACAGCACGACCGCACAGCAACCAGCACAGCACTGCACCAACCAGCACAGCACAGCACAGCACAGCACAGCACACACAGCACTCACACAGCACAGCTGCTAGCACACAGCACACACACAGCACAGCCACAGCACACACAGCCACAGCACAGCACACACATGCAGGAGCACGACGTAGGCACAGCACACACAGGCACATCACAGCACAGCACAGCACACACACAGCACACAGCACAGCACACACAGCACACGCAGCACAGCACACACAGCACACACATCACACACAGCACAGCACAGCACACACAGCACACACAGCACACACAGCACAGCACACACAGCACAGCACACACAGCACACACAGCACACACAGCAGCACAGCACAGCACAGCAACAGAGCACACACAGCACAGCACACACAGCACACACACAGCACAAGCACACACAGCACACAGCACAGCACACACAGCACACACAGCACACAGCACACACAGCACAGCACAACACACGCACACACAGCAGCACACACACAGCACACACTGCACAGCACACACAGCACACACAGCACACACAGCACACACAGCACAGCACACACAGCACCACACACAGCAGCACACACACACACAGCAACACAGCAGAGCACACACCACAGCACACACAGCACACACACACGCACACAGCAGAGCACACACAGCACACACAGCACAGCACACACAGCCACACAGCAAGCACACACACAGCACAGCACAGCACACACAGCACACACAGCACAGCACACCCAGCACAGCACACACAGCACACACACCAGCACCAGCACACACAGCACACACAGCACACACAGCACAGCACACCAGCACACACAGCACAGCACAGCACACACAGCACAGCACAGCACCACACACACACAGCACAGCCACACACACCGCACACACAGCACAGCACACAGCACACACAGCACAGCACAGCACAGTACAGCACACGCTGCACAGCACACACAGCACACACATCACAGTACAGCACAGACAGCACACACAGGACACACAGCACAGCGCAGCAACAGCACACTCAGCACAGCACCCAGCAGACACAACACACACAGCACAGCACAGCACACACAGCACACACAGCACAGCACACACAGCACAGCACACACAGCACACACACAGCACACACAGCACACACAGCAGACACAGCACACACAGCACAGCAAACACAGCACACACAGCACACACAGCACACACACACAGCACACACAGCACACACAGCACACACAGCAGACACAACACACACAGCACAGCACAGCACACACAGCACACGCAGCACAGCACACACAGCACACACAGCACACACATCACAGAACAGCATACACATACACACACAGAACACACAGCACAGCTCACACAGCGCAGCACAGCACACACATCACAGCACAGCACACACAGCACACACAGCACACACAGCACACACGGCACACACGGCACACACAGCACAGCACACACAGCACACACAGCACGCACAGCACACACAGCACACACGGCACAGCACACACAGCACACACAGCACAGCACACCCAGCACTGCACAGCACACTCAGCACAGCACACACAGCACACCCAGCACACACAGCACACACAGCACACACAGCAGAGCACACACAGCACACACAGCACAGCACAGCACACACAGCACAGCACAGCACACACAGCACACGCAGCACAGCACACACAGCACGCACATCACAGCACTGCACAGACAGCACACACACACACACAGCACAGCACACACAGCACACGCAGCACAGCACACACAGCACACACAGCACACACAGCAACACAGCACACACAGCACACACAGCACACAGAGCACAGCACACACAGCACAGCACACACAGCACACACAGCACACGCAGCACACACAGCACAGACAACAGAGCACACACAGCACACACAGCACAGCACAGCACACACAGCACACACAGCACACACAACACACACAGCACAGCACACACAGCACACACAGCCCAGCACACACAGCACACACAGCACAGCACACACACACAGCACACACAGCACGCACAGCACACACAGCACACACAAGCACACACAGCACACACTGCACAGCACACACAGCACACACAGCACACACAGCACACACACACAGCACACACACACAGCATACACAGCACGCACAGCACACACAGCACACACTGCACAGCAAACACAGCACACACAGCACACACAGCACACACAGCACAGCACACACAGCACACACACACACAGCACACACAGCACACACGCAGCACAGCACGACCAGCACAACCAGCACACACAGCACACACAGCACACACATCACAGCACAGCAGACAGAGCACACACAGCACACACAGCACACGCAGCACAGCACACACAGCACACACAGCACAGCACACACTAGCACTGCACAAACAGCACACACAGCACACACAGCACAGCACACACAGCACTCCACAGCACAGCACACAACAGCACACAGAGCACAGCACACACAGCACAGCATACACAGCAGAGCACACACAGCACAGCACAGCACAGCACACACAGCACAGCACAGCACACACAGCACACATAGCACAGCACAGCACACACAGCACAGCACAGCACACACAGCACAGCACACACAGCACAGCACAGCACACACAGCACAGCACAGCACAGCACACACAGCACAGCACTGCACAGCACAGCACCAGCACTCAGCACAGCACAGCACAGCACAGCACAGCACACACCACACGGCACAGCACACACAGCACACACGATGCACAGTCAGCTACAGACAGCACACACAGCACAGCACAGCACAGCACAGCACAGCACACGCAGCCAGCACATCACAGCACACACAGACACACACACACGAGCACAGCACAGCAACACACAGCAGCACACAGCAACAGCACAGCACAGCACA
>CM070791.1:30081840-30108655 GCA_036346955.1 Dipus sagitta
TCCCTCTCTTGCTCACTCCATTAAATAAAATATTTTTAAATAAATAAATTTTGACTATAGTCAAAATTGACTGAAGCTATCAGCTTCAATATCATAAATGCTGTGATTACTACTTAAAAATTTATTATGCATCTCTTTTCAAACCATCTATTGTATCCTTCTAAGAAAAGTACACAGTATTTTTTAATTTGAAAATTAGAATCGTTAAAAACAGAAATAATAGAATCTTTATGAGGCCCAACTCTTATGAAGAGACATACACTATCTTCACAGATGTCATCTTGATGGTGAAAATTGAAAATTGGTTCCAAATGATTTTCATGGGAGTTTTTGCGAACAAAATCATAATAAACACAAAAAATGGTCTGCTACTGGTGGTTTGTTCATTTGAATGAATGACATTATATTGAGGACTCCAGAACTAAAAAGGATGCTATGGGGTACTTATTCTGTAAGGACCCTATAAGGGAATAATGCTGAGATGATACCTCACAGCAGTTGTCACTACATTTTGGCAAGTGGAACCTGGATTGGGCCTGGTAATTTTGAATATTTACTTAGCAACCCAAGAGTATGGTGGCACAAAGGTGAGAACAAAGGGAATGAAATGTACAGAAAATATATGTGTGGCTTTAAATATAAAATCCCACTGCCTAGTATGATGCACAAAAAGACTCAACAATGCATACCCTGGTTTAATGCCTGGTTTTCATTGCACAGGGCAACAATATCGAAAGGCAACAGAAACATCACAACAATTCAAGAAATGATACCTGAACCACTATCAAAAGATGAATCAAGGGCTATGATGGACAGTGGAGTTTCAAAGGGGAAACCTAGGGGACTGAGGGAATTACCATGGGGTATTGTTTACAATTATGGAAGGTGTCAATGAAAAGTAAATTAAAAGAAAGTCGAGTCAAGATGCAAACATTATCCAGGACTAAAGGGGCAGCACAGAGGAATTGAGATGAGTAACTCTGCCTGCTGATGGCAGAGTTTGGAAATGTAAACCATGTGTATGGGGAGATACATAAAGCATAGTGAAAGAGATTTCTAAAAGCTGCTAAGACCTCAACGTTAGAATACACTAAAAACATATTCACAAGTGCTCAGGGAAATGAGCTGAAGGAAGGCAGAAGTACCAGAGCTTGTGAGGGCAATATTCCTGTGCACTGCCTCCATCCATGGACTGACTGGTGTGCCCAAAACTCAAAAAATATAACAACATGAAAAATGGCCACAATGCCTCTCTTAGGGGCCACATATTGCAGAGTGCAAAGGAAGAAAGGCATGATTAAATGCACATGTTATTTGCATCCACAAAGTTTCATTGGAAGTAAAATAAACCAATGAAAGAAAAATTGAAAAACTAAACATGTAAGACATTGAAAAAAAATTCCACCAGGCTTCTATCTACAACCTAGGATTCTACTGCCTGTTTGACCAGGTAGAAGAGGAAACACTGCTCCTTGTGCATCCTGGATTTCTGTCTCTGTTTCAAGAATCTGGCACCATAATCAGTGTACACATATTTCAGACATCTCGATTCCAGGAGGCTTGAAATATCGAAGGGGTGTAATGACAACTAAGATTTTGCTCAAATTTTAGGAAAATGATTCTGTCTCGCTCAGGTCTCTCATCAACACTCAATGCTCACTCTGATAAATCTGGTAATTTATCTGGAAAGAAGCAATGGTGTAACGTAGGGTGAGAACTTAATGCTTTCAACCTTGGTTAGAGAATCTGTAAATTCCAGGTGAAAGTGAATGTCATGATGATCCAGGGAACCTCTGTGTGATAGAAAAATGAGGCACCTGAGAAGCACGTGAGTTACTTGGTCACATCTGCATGGGACCTGCATACCTGACAGAGGACATGAGACACATTATAGGAATGTTGAGCCCCTTTCTTGCCTCAGGAACACTCTGCTGGTGAGGCTGTAGCCATTGAGGGCACACTTAATTTCTAAAGGGGAAAATATGAGCAACGTTAACCCATGTGCAAATATCAATATTCCTTTTCCTTGTAAGCACAGGGAAAATTGCTGAAGCCTGGGCAGAAAGAATTAGGAGTTTCAGCTTCGATAAGTGCATGCAGTGACATGGTTGCCCTCAGAGATGCTCTTGAGGACAAAATGTATTGTATCATTACAATCACCCAAACATACCAGGCTCAAACAGTAGAAAACACAAGTAAGCACACAACAAAATAAAACCCCTTATCATATGAGGTATTAGTTCAAACCTCAGTATAAAAACCTTAAGTATTATTGGTCTTTCTTCTACCTTCACAAGGCATGGACTGTCTGGATCGATTATTAGATTGGATCCTTCTATCTGCCTCCTGAAGGAAACCCACCTCCCCACTACACAGACACCTCCTCTACTCCACAATTCATCAAGGAAATGGTCTAATATGAGCACATAACCATCATATATATATATATGTGATGTATGTATCCATGCCCCAAACACAGGGACATCACCATTTATAAAACATCATCATCTTAATTACATGTGTTTTCCATTGTCCCTTAAGTCTAGGAATAAAGACTAAATGATAACCCCAAATCCCTAATTTCCAAAAAGGAACTGGCAAGTGTTCCAATTTGAACTCCCACTGGGCCGATTTCAGCATATGATGTGGAGGTGGTGGAGAAAACCTGGCTTCCTGACCTCCCAGGGGCTCAGGGCACTAACTAAATGAAGAATGGAAAAGGGAGAAAGGCAGCTAAGCACGAGGATCATCTCCGTTAGATTACTGACTGTAGATGCGATGTCACCAGCCAACTCATACTCCTGTCAGACTTTTCCCGACTCTCACAGATGGTAGCCATTGAAACCATGAGCTCAAATAATTCCTTCCTTCACTAAATGAACAATCTTAGAGGAGGTTTGAGTACACTTACATGCACTACTCACTTATCATTGTCACTGAGGGTACAAATGGCTCAAATTTTCTGAAGTGTGCATAATAAATGGTTTAGAGAGATGTTCCCTCTTCTTGTCAAAACAAAAAACCATTGAAAAGATTATTTTAACAATTATGTTGATGTACACCTATAACCTTAGATTACTGACTGATTGCCGATGACTCACTCTGATGTGAGGCAGGATGGTCACAATGAGTTCAAGGTCAACATGGGCTGTATGGAAAGATTAAGGCCACTCTGGGCTTTGTCGCATATCTTTAGTCCCAGTACAAAGGAGGCAGATGATGGGGAATCACAGTTTGTTCAAGGCCAACGTGGGACTACAGAATGAGTGTCAGGTCATCCTAGGCTGGACTGGGACCCTACCTCAAAAACAAACAAGCAGAGCTGGAGAGATGGCTTAGCAAATAATTCAGTTGCCTATGAAGCCAAAGAACCCAGATTTGATTTCTCAGTATCCACAGAAGCCAGATGCAGATGGTAGTGCTTTCATCTAGAGTTTGTCTACAGTACCTACAGGCCCCTGGTGCACTCAATCTCTCTCTGTCTCTCTATCTGCCCCCCCTCTTTCACTCTCAAATGAATAAATAAAGTAAAATATGAAAAGCAAAAAACAGAACCAGGTATGGTGGCACGCCTTTAGTCCCAGCAGTGGGAGGTATAGGTAGGAGGACCACCAAGAGTTCAAGACCACCCCAAGACAGAATAGTGAATTTGAAGTCAGCCTGAGCTAGGGTAAGATGCTACCTCAAATAACAAAACAAAACAAAATGAAAGAAAAGAAATGAAATGAAAACATCACCCGAATTTAAATGGGAAAGGACAGAAAGATAAACAGAAACAATGTATGATAAGTGGTAACAGAATGAAGTCAAGGGGTCAGGTACGCAATTAGAATTACTTGACTTTGAGAAAAAAAAAGAAAAAGAAAAGTGGGAAGGAGGAAAGGAGTAGGGAGCTCAAGAAGGAAAAGAAAGAAAAATTCAGCCTATTGGACTTGTGGCCCACACCACGGGAGAGAATACATGCCTGATATTGAAAAGCTGTGACGAGGGAAGCCGTGAGACCTAAGGGTGTAACGGCTGCTGCTGTCTGGCATAATGTGCATAGTATGATCACCAAACTGTGCAGTAAGCACAGTTATTAATGTTCATACCCATATGATACTGCTATCCTACTTTTAATAAGAAAAACTTTCCTTTTGAAATGCTGGAGACCTTGTGGATGATTGAATAGTCCCCATACTGCTGAGAAGAAGTGACAGAGAGGTGTTTAACACTAAGACATCTCTATCACACCTTCCAAGGCTCAGTATCCACTGCGAAAGAGGAGGGAGAAGAATATAAAAACCAAAAGAAGGGTAGGACTATTCACAATGAAATCTTCCAGACACAAATTGATGTGAATATCCATGACCTCATAGTGCCTGGCACTACCTACCCAAGACTAGTACGAAAGGAGGAAAAGATGACAACATCAAAATAAAAGAGGGTCAAATTGAGGTGGGGGGGGATGCGATGGAGAGTGGAGTTGTGAAAAGGAAAGACAGGGGAGGGAGTTATGTTTTATTGTCTATAATTATGGAAATAGTAAATGATAAAAAAGGCAGAAAAATTATACTCTCCAAATCTGAAAATTATAACCACTGACAAGTCTGTGGAGTTCCAATTCTACCCCTTTATCTAAGCTATTCACAGTAATAACAAACTTCATCTGGTGCCTGTAGCTCTCCTTATCAGCCATTTTGTCATCCTGCCATCTCCACTGGGCCTCCACTGCAATACACGGTCCATCCTCATGCCTTCATCACGTCTCCATGCAGGCATCCAAGAATCCTGCTTCACAATACCCGTGGCCATTCCTAAAACACAAGAATGTGTTGTAAGGTCAATGATCCTCTCTTTCCTGCATTTCTTATATCCATAATACCAGCTCCAGAACCATTTTGTTAATCAAAGGTGAAACACACCAGATTTTGAAGAACAGCACACTCCTTGAGTTCTCAGGCCCCTTGAAAAGATTCTATATACTTCCTGTATTCTAAGTACATGTCAGCCAGCCCAATCTCAAAGGTTGTAATGTCTCAATTGCAGATGAACAGACAGCAGTTTCATCCAAAGATTTTATTTCTTCTGTGCCATATACCTTTGCTCACACCAGTCCATTTCTACACAATGCAGCCCTGCACAACTTCTCAGGGCACTGGCATAACTGCAACCTTGACACAGAAACTGATTCTAGCCCTGTATGAACAAAGCTCCTTCTCACCCTCTTAAGCCACACCCCAGAGTCTATAGTTCCTACTGCATTCAGGTCTTTGAACTCTGATCCAGACAGTCCATGAAGTCATACTTACAGCAATGCAAGGCATCTCTTAGGCCAAGGTTTCAAATCCTTCTGCATTCCTCTTGAATATCAGCTCCAAAAGGCCAAAGCCACACAGTTGGATGACTAGCAGCAACACCAGTCTTGGTACCAATATTACTGTTGCAGTCAGATTCGCATGGAAAACACCTGGTCAAGAGCTGCTTGGGATGAGGGGAATTAAAGGGGTTTGGTTTGGCTTGCAGACTCGACGGCAAGCACTCCGATGGCAGGGGCAACAATGGCATGAGCACTGGGAGGACATCATCACATGCCCTACATCTGGTGGACAACAGGAACAGGAGCCTGTGCCAAACACTGACCAGGGAAAGCTGGCTGTAATATCCACAAGATCTTCCACAACAGTAGACTTCCTCCAGCAGGCATTGATTCGCAAGTCTCCATCAGCTGGGAAGCTAGTATTCAGAATATCTATGTTTGTGGGGCAAACTGGAATCAAGCCCGCCCAAGACCTCCTGAAACTCATCTCATGATCCACTCAGGAAAAGAAAGCTGACCAACAGGCTGGTCCAGGCTCAGCCTTCAGCAGGCATCCACTGCAACATGCAGTGGTTATTAGCAGTTGCATCCTTTCTGATGAGCTGAGATCAAAGCTCAATTTTACAAGCAAGGAATCTTTCGAGCTTCCTGCAGATGTCCTTCAAAATAAGGAGCAGAAATTCCACCCCCTGGATCATATAAAACTCAGTTTTAACAGTAAAACCCTGTGCATAAGTCAACAGAAACCCCAAACTAATCAGAAAACAGAGACTTGCCTAGCTTTACTCCAAACCAGCTCAGAATGTTGCAATTTGGCAAGATGGAGGTAGTTTTGAACTGCAAGTGAGCAGCTGTCTTCTCTTCACTGAAAGCACCTGTGCCCAGCATATGCAGATTTGAAATTGATGTAAAGACTCAGTTTTAAGGAAATCAGTCTCAGATCATCTACAGCCATGGTGCCTTCCCCTGTTCACATGGTCTTATTTTTCTGGCCAAGAATTCATTATGTACCAGAGCATGGTCTTGAACTCACATTATTCTTCTACTTCTGCCTCCCAAGTGCCAGATTTACATATGCATTCCACCATGCAGAATAGTCTAGCTAAAGTGGTGAGCTCTGATTTCAGTTGGACCCTGACTCAAAAAATTATGGTGGAAGGCAACTGTAGAAGATAATTGTCAACTAGTTGTCCCATCACACATGTACATACACATGCACCTGCACATATACACGTTTCTACACATATACAACCACACATGCACACATACTACATATATATTGAGAAAAACCTTCAAATATAGAATGGCTACTCTTGTTTATGCTATATCCCACTATTACAATTATTTTTAGTGCGTATCATTTATTTATTTACTATTTATTTTCAAGAAAAGAGAAACAGAGGGAAGAGAAACAGAGAGAATGGGTTCTCCAGTTGCTCTACCAAAGCAGGTTGGGGCTGTCCATCCATCCATGGATATTGGTGGGTGCCAGAGTGACAGCGTGGTGGGATGTGGGCTGGTAGTGTTCGGTGTGAAAGTGCTGAGTTTGGGAATCACTCAACCTTGCAAAAGAGTAAGACCTGGAAGGAAATCTTCTCAGGTAATTGGTGGAAGAAAGTAAACTCTAGGCTAAGGAGTCTGAGCTGTATATTACCATTATAAAATTTTTTATTGTTTATTATTTGAGAGGTACAGAGAGAGAGGTAGAGAGACCGAGAAAGTAAGAGAAAATGGGCATTTCAAGAGTCAAGCCATTGTAAACAAACTACAAATGCATACACCACCTTGTGCATTTGGCTTTATAAGGGTACTGGAGAATCAAACCTGGATTTTTAGGCTTTGCAGGCAAGAGACTCAAACACTGAGCCATCTCTCCAGCCCTGCTATCACTTTTTTTCAAAAAGAGAAGTCTATTGTTAGTCTTTTCTCAAAAATGCTAATAGGGCTGCAGAGGTGGCATAGAAGTTCAGTGCTTGCCTGTGAAGTCTCAGGACTGTGGTTTGAGTTTTGCCTCCCCAGTACCCACGAAAGCCAGATGCACAAGGTGGTGCATGCATCTGGTGTTGGTTTGCAGAGGCTGGACTCCCTGACTATCCCATTCTATCCATTTCTCTCTCACTGTCTTTACCTAAGTGGAAAGTACAGCCCAGGGAAGTTTTCTGCCAACTAGTTGGCATCTGTGAACTAGTGCTTGCCTTACCTCTCTGTGTCTGGATTACATTGGATCTGGAGAGCCAAACTTGTGTCCTCACTATTTGCAGGCAAGCCTCTTAACCACTAAGCCATGTCTCCAGCCACTAAATTGGATTTCCCCTGATGTCTAGATTGAAATTCTCTTTTAACAGTTCCTATGACCTAGAATTATATAAGCAGGTCAATGAAACTTTGACTGCAACAAGAAAAAGAAAAAAAATGAGAAGCAGGGCTAGAGAGATGCCTTGGTGATAGAAGCTGTTTGCTTGCAAAGCCTGGTGGCCTGGGGTTCAATTCCTTCGTTTTCATGTAAAGCCAGATGCACACAGTGATACAAGCATCTATAGTACTCATTGTCTCTTTTTCATTTCAATCACCATCTGCCTTTATCTGTCCACTTCAAATAAATTATTATTATTATTTTTAATTATTGCCAGGCCAAGACTTGGAATGGAGATGTGAATGATCATCTGTGAGACTCAGGTCAGCCTGAGACTACATATTGAATTTCAAATCAGCCCCAACTACAGTGAGACTCATTTGACAATCTAAAAGAAATGAAAAATGAAATATTTTCTTTCAGGCTGGAGGAAAAGCTTACTGTTTCAGGTGTTTTCCTGGCAAGGAAAAGGACCCAGGTTCGATTAAGATGAACCGACATTAGCCAGATGCACAAGAGGGCACATATGCCTGGGGTTTGTTTTCAGTGGGTAGAGATCCTGGCCTGCTATGTGCAATTTGTGTCTACATGTCTCTTTCTCTCTTATGGGTAAATAATTAGCTAAATGCTCTCACCCTAGGTTAGAGCATCTCTAAATTCTATGACTAATATATTATCCTGAAGATCTGGGACTTAGTATAAGGTTAAACATTCAGGGTTTTGCCTGCAAAGACAAAGCACTCAATGTTGATTCCGCAGAAACCCCACAAGCCAGATGTTCAAGGAGTATGTGCATCTGTCGTTGTCATTTGCAGTTGATACATGGGCTGGTTTACCCAATCTCTCTTTTCAAAAATCTCAAGATTTCTGCTAAATTACTCTTTCTGCTTAACAATGAATAATATTTTTTAAATTCATTTAAGGCATTGCTTAGCAGTTGAGGCGTTTTGCTGCAAACCCAAATGACTCAGGTTTGATTCACCAGCACCGAAGTTAGCCAAATGCACAAGGGGACACAAGTGTCTGGAGTGCACTTGCAGTGGCTGTGTGCCCTGGTATGCCACCCACTGTCTTTCTATCCCTCTATCTGTCCTTCTCCCTTTGTCTGTCTTTTCAACCACTTTATCTGTCACATAACTACATCAATTAAAATACTTTGCTGAATGTACTGTAAAAAATCCCTATCAGAAACTGAAGGCAAACAACAAGGTTCTTTATGCTTTACACTTGCGTTGTAAAGAACATTGCACACAGTGATTTCATTTTTTGAAACACTTTCATATTGAGATTTCATATTGAGCTCTGGTCAGCCTGTGAGAGAAAGATCCAACAATGAAAAACAAAAAATATAAAAATATATTTGTATATATGTATGTATGTATGTATGTATGTATGAATATATTAAAAATGACAAAACTGCTTATTTGTTCACTTGAAAATATGACATCATATCAAAGAGTCCCTTCAACATAAAGAAAATAGGATGCTATGTGCTACTTACAATGTAAGGGCCTTAGAAGGGACTAATTCTGAGATGATAATCTCAGAAGCTTTACCTACATTACCTGAATACAAAGTGTGAGTAAGTATATCTGATAACGAATGATTGACAATGGTCATAGAAGCGACCATAACCAGAATTGGGCCTGGTAATTGTGAATTTTTATGGAGCAATCCAGTGTGGTACCAAGAATAAGAGAAGAAAGGGAATGGAATGTCCTGAAACCATAGCCTGGATTTAAATGCAAAATCCCAATGCCTGCTATCATACATAACAGAGTCCACTCCACATACTGTGGTTGATTGCCTAGAGTTCCTTGCACACAGGCAATGAGATCCATGGACAGCACAACTCGACCACAAATTCAAGACAAGATACCTGAATCCCTGTCAACCATGAGTCAGGATGCCCACATTATGAAAGTCCAATGACACAGCATAGCTGAATTCAGATGAGCAACAATGCTCCGTGAAGTTAGACTTTGAAAACCTACACCAGACCTAGCATGGTGGTGCATGGCTATAATCCGGGCACAAGGGAGGCAGATATTGGAGCATCAACATGACTTTGTAGCCACCCTGAGACTGCATCATGCATTCAAAGCCAACCACGTCTAGAGTGAAACTCTACTTCATAAAACAAATTTAAAAAAAGAAGAAAAAGAAAACAAGGAGGCTTTAGGAAATGGCTTAGAGGATTGGCATAGTTGTGCAAACTCAAAGGACCTGGTTGTGATTCTCCCAGACCCAGGTAAGCTAGATGCACAAGGCGGCACATGAGCCTGGAGTTTGTATGGAATGGCCAGACTCCCTGGCCTGCCCATTCTATTATTTTTTCTATTTGTCTCTTTCTCTCTCATAAGTAAATGAATAAAATACCTTTGAAAAGGAAAAAAGAAAAAAAAAGAAAAGAAAACGTACACCGCTTTGATGGGCAGATATACAAAAGTCACTGAAGCTCTGTTTGTGAGGCTGCTTAGGATGCTATATTAAAATAGACACAAAACAAAGTCTCATCTGCTCAAGAAAATTTGCAGAAGAGCAGAATGCAAAGGAGAAGGCCACGATTATAACAACATGTGATGCATACTTGTGAATTTTCTTCTAAGAAAGTAAACGAATACATAATTATTCAAAATAATCAAATAAAGAGGAAACTGAAAAACTATGTGATTTTGGTTTAAACTAAGAGTGAGAGTCCTACAGTCTGTGTCACCAGGGAGAAATAAGACAGTGCTCCTTGTACATCATGGAATTCCCACTCTCATTTAAGAATCCTGCACCAACATCGTGTGTACGTTTCAGAAAAGTTGTTTTATAATCATCATCAATGACAATAAGTGAGCAGTCCAAGTTACTTAACTCAAACTTTCTCTAATATTTTTAAATCGCTGAAGGTTTTATATCTGAGGGAGGGTCTCATGTTCTGTCAGCTGGCTTTGGACTCCTGGAGGTAGTCTGCCCTCAGCCTATTAATATATGCTTACTTGGGCTGTGCTATTCCTAGAGAAATCAGGTAGATACAACTTGAAGATGAAACACTGGGAATGGAGGGATGGCTTAGAAGTTAAATCACTTGTCAGAAAAAAAGACCCAGGTTCGATTCCCCAAGACCCATGTTAGCCAGATGCACAATGGGATGAATGCATTTCAAGTTTGCTTGCAGTGGCTGGATACCCTGGCATGCTCATTCTGTCTCTGTCCCTGTCTCTGTCTCTCTCTCTTTGTCGTTCAAATAAAAAATGAAAATTATATATGTAAAGAAGAAAGACTGATCTGTGCCCATTTCAGAGGATTCACTCCATTGTCATTCAACTTCCTGCAAACACTTGTGATGTATATGCTGTTTGAAGGGCTACATGGCAGAAGAGACCTGCTCATCTCAGAGCAGATGGGAAGAAGAGAGACAACAATAGGAACAAGGTACTCCAAAGTCAGCCTCCAGTGACTACCTCCTCCATCAAGGCCCCACTTCCCACAGATCCACAAGCTGAAGACTGAGTGTGAGTCCGCATCAGAAACATAGACGGCAATGAGAGACATTTAACTTTCAACCCTCTGGAGCATTCTAACTACTAAAACAGGCAGGTACAGAGCTGTTTCTAACCAGCTTAGGTTAGAAGAGGCTTGCTTTAGAAGAAGCTCTAGCAGGTAACTAAAAAAAATATGTTTGTGTGTGTGTGTGTGTGTGTGTGTGTGTGTGTGTGTGTATATATATATATATATATATATATATATATATATATATACATATATATATATATCAAACATTCATATATACATATATATATATGTCTATATATGAATGTTTTATTAATTTAGCTATTTTTTTTCCTTGAGACAGGGTCCGCTATGTAAATCAAATCTACTTGATGTAGACCAAACAGACCTAGAACTTATGGCAATACTCTTGTCTGTTCTTCCTGGGTGCATCAATAAACGGTGCATATCATCATCCCTACCAGTGAATATGAAAAACCATGATTTCACCTTCAGAGATGGCTAGAGGTTAAGGTACTTGCATAGGAAGCCTAAGGACCCATGTTGCATTCCACAGTAACCACATAAGCCAGGTGCATCTGGAGTTTGTTTGCAGTGGCTAGAGGCTCCGGTATGCCCATTTTCCCCTCTCTCTCTAATAAGTAAGGAAAGGAATAACATATCTCAATTAGAAAAAAAAAAAAAAAAAAAACAAAAAAAAATACAAGTCAAGAGAGCCCCATCAAATTGGTCTGGTGTAGAAATAGTGATATGTGAAAGTCAGTGAGAAAGAAACAAAAAATAGTATGCCATTCAGAGTCTGAGACATCTAGGTAAAATGATTCAGGCCAGATTAACAGGCCCAAAGTTCAGTCATTCAAAGAGGAGGAGAATTGTATTTTATCAGTTCATCTAAAATGAGGTTTCCATTTAGCTCTCAGATGGAGATTATTTATGAATCTTAAGAAGAACAGAAAAATTAGTTTCCACCTGGGATACAGGTCCTAAAACTTAAAGCAGTAAGAAGTGACATCTAATGGTTGATATGCTTCAAACATCTCTGATTCCCCCTAAAACACAAGAGTTTAGAAAAGAATGATTGTGGCAAGGTCGTTCAAAATCATTCTCCAAGTTCAGGCTAAAATATCAAAAATGTCATGCAGTCCACTGTAAAAACAACTCCAAATATTCAACCACACCCTCCTGTTGGGCTGCAGAAATTTTCAATGAGAAAGAATGCCAGATAGAGGTCCATGGGAAACAGCCTACGCACTGTTAGACGTCACCCCATTATTCTTTACTCTTTGGCAAATATAATAACCAACGTGGATAAGGTGTAGATATATCTCAGCCCTTTTGAAAGTGACTCACATATGATCAATCCATTAAAATGCATTTTCACAAGACTAGGAAGTTGGCTCAGTTGTTAATAGCGCTTGCCACTTAAGCATGAGGGCTTTGATCAATCTGAGAACTCTTGAATTCTTTTCCTTGAAAACCCAAGTGAAAAGGACACATGGGGAAAAGAGGGGAGAGATGCGATGCAGGATGAGGTGGGGGGCTCATCATTACAGTGCTTGCTTGCAAAGCCTTCTGGACAGATGTGCAAATTGAATCAACTGTATGGAGTTTGCAGTTTCCAGAAGCCAGATGGGCTCCCACTATATTTATCTATCTCTTGACCTGCAGACACATTGATAAATAATTAAATAAATAAATAAAGTGACAAAAATAAATGCTGTGAATGGCCATGTACACTTATCCTTGAGGGTGACTGGCAGATACCAGAGAATCACTAGGGCTCACTGAAAGAATACATAAGCTCCGGGTAGTGACCCCGTCTCAAGTAAGTATGCATTTGAGCAATGGTTAAGGCACCTGAAGTTCTCCCTGGTTGTTGTATACACATGTACGGTGTGCACATATGTACATACACATGCATACCATACATATAATACATCATATACATATGCCAAAAAAATTTTTTTCACACTCATTGGGTCAGCAATGAGTTCTATTAAAACATTTAAGTTTAACTTTGTGTTGGTGCACACCTTTAATAAGAGCACTATAGAGTCAGATGTACGAGTATGGCTGTGAGTCTTGAGGCCAGTATGAGACGACATGGTCAATTCCAGGTCAGCCTGGGACAGAGCAAGACCATACCTCTATAAATCAGAGAGAGAGAAAGAGAGAGACAGAGAGAAAGAGAGAGAGGACACCAAAGCAGAATTAATGTCATGAAAGATAAGAATATTAAAGTTATTTATTCACCCTTCAGTGTAGAACTACAAGGGAACTTGTGAGGCCATAGTTTCTTTGGTTCCTTGGGATTGGAGGGAGTGTCTCTCATTAAAGAGGACACAGAGAATTTTGACTTACTATTGTTATTCCTTAGTTCCTCCTGACCTACTTGGATTTCTTACTTACACCATGTACTTTCCCCTCCTCTTTTCACACTATTTCTACATTCTGCTCCTACTTTGTGTTTTGTTGTTTGTTTCCATTTGGTTTTGGTTTTTTGAGGTAAGGTCTCACTCTTTTCCACCATGACCTAGATATCTTTATGTAGAGTCAGGGTAGACCTGAACTCACAATTCAAGAGCTGGAATTAAAAGAATGGGACAGCAAGCCTGGCTTTTTTTGTTTGCTTGTTTCTTTGTTTGTTTTGGAATTTTCACTTGGGATTAGGGCAGAACTTAAAGCAAATTCAGAGATGGCCCTATCCATAATTCTTTTAATATAAAATGCTGTTTGTTTGATACTCAGCAAATGTTTGGTCAGTACAATTATTTTTAAAAATATTTGAATAATTCATTTATCTGAGAGAGAGAAGAAATGGAGAGATTGTGTCACGCCATGTCCTCCAGCCACTACAGAGGAAATAGAGATGCATGTGCCACCTTGTGCATATGGCCTCAAATCTATTTCATATGCCTTTAGTGACGCATGCATCTGGAGTTCCTCTGCAGTAACTGGATGCCCTGGCACCCAGATACTATATCTATATATCTGCTTTTTTCTCTCTCTGTGTGTAGGACACTCTCAAATAAGTGAATAAAAATAAACAAAAAAATTTTTAAAATCCACCACCAAACCAGGATTTTTCCCATTCTATTATATTGGTCTTGTGTAATTCACTTCATAGATTCAGGGTGGCCACGAACACATGACAATCCTCCTACCCTTGCCTCCCTCTCAACTTCTCTCTCTCTTGCTCTCTCCCTATCTATCTTTGATGTGCTTTCAAGTAAATTGTTTTTTCTTTTTGAGAGAGAGAGATAGTAAAAATTGGCACACTAGTGCCTCTGTCACAAAATTCAAAATTTGCACTCTTGCGACACCTAGTGGGCAGGTGTGACCTTGCACTTGCCTCACCATTCTGTGTCTGGCTTACATGAGATCTGCAGAGTTGAACATTGGCACTTAGTGTTCACAGGTAAGCGCCTTAGCCACTAAGGAATCTCTCCAACCCTCATATGAATCTTGCTTCAAAATGGAAAATCCTGAACTTAGAGAAACACTATATTTTACCATGGAATATGGAGAACTGATTTCACCTCTGGACACGGACTCTATACCTGTTAATAGTGCACAATCAGGTGAACTCCCTTTGAAGCTCCACAGTGGAATGTGGCCTCTGTCTGCTATGGGGCATTAATTCTCCATTGCCACGAAAAAAAATTACCCTAGTCAGAGGCTTATCCACTACAAAGACATTATCATGAAAGCCAAAAGGTTGGCAATACCAAGTGGCACAAAAACAGTGACATCAAGGTGTAGGAAGGGCTGGATTCCTTCTGGAAATCAAAAAGAGAAGCCAGGCACTGTGGAGAATGTTTTTCACCCAGAAGTCAGGAGGGAGACATGTGGGGATCACAGTGAGTTCAAGGACACATAAAAAATTCCAGGTCAGACGTTGACAGAGTAAGACTCTACCTTGAAAAACCAATAAATAAATACATGAATGCAAATTTATTAAAAGTCAAAAATAAAAACATGAGGATGTAACCTTGAGTTTCAAAGGAAATGTGTGTGTGTGTGTGTGTTCACAAGCACAGACAACCTGAAAGAATCTAGATCAGGAAACTGCCTTGGCTTATGTAGGGTAGAACATTTATGACTCAATTCCACATATCTCTTGAAAGAAAAAAAATTAAACTGTATTCAACTTTGATCGTTTTGTTATTATTTTCAGAGAGAGAGAGAGGTAAAGAATGAAATTGACAGATAGAAAATGGGTGCAGCAGGGCATCATGCCTCTTATAAAATATTTTTTGTTCATCTTTTATTATAAAGGGTGTTTATTGGATGGCTTTATTTATATGATACAGGCTGGGCAGTCCAACAACAGCAGTCTGCAGGATGCAGAGTTGGAAAACCCCAGAGCTAGTCAGTCCACAAAGCTGGATGGCTCAGCAGTCCCGATCTGGCACTGAAGGTTGGAGGCTAACTGGAGAGTTCCTGGTCTTCAGTTCACATTAGGAGGCTGAAGAGAAGCTGGGCTCCAATGTCCGCGAAATATCGGAGCAGCAGGGTAGATGTGCACACCAGTGTGTGACACAGGCAGCCAGTCAAAATGTGTGTGTGTGTGTGTGTCTGTGTGTGTGTGTCTGTGAGTGTGTGTGTGTGTGTGTGTGTTCACAATCACAGACAACCTGAAAGAATCTAGATCAGGAAACTGCCTTGGCTTATGTAGGGTAGAACATTTATGACCAAATTCCACATATTTCTTGAAAGGAAAAAATTTAAACTGTATTCAACTTTGATCTTTTAGTTATTATTTTGAGAGAGAGAGAGAGGTAAAGAATGAAACAGACAGATAGAAAAGGGGTGCAGCTGGGCATCCTGCCTTTTATAATTTTTTTTTTCATTTTTATGTATTTATTAGAGAGCAAGAGACAGAGAGGGAAAGAGGCAGAGAGAGAGGGAGAGAGAGAGACAATGGGTGCACCAGGCGTCCAGCCACTGCAAACAAACTCCAGATGCGTGCACCACCTTGAGAATCTGGCTAAAGTGGGTCCTGGGGAATCCAACCTCGAACCGGGGTATTTCAGCTTCACAGGCAAGTGCTGAACCGCTAAGCCATCTCTCCAGTCCAGCATCCTGCCTTTTTAAACAAACTCCAGTTGTCCATGCTACTTTGTGCATCTGCCTTTATGTGGATTCTGTGGAATTGGTCCCAGATCATCAGGCTCTGTAAACAAGTACCTTTAACTGCTGAGCATTATAATTAATGATATAATTTCGAGGCTTTTTCATGTTAATTGAATGCAAAGATATATAGGTCCCATGTCAATTAAACAGTACATATGTACAAAAAAAATGTACATAAAAATAGTGCATGTATCTGGATAGTGCTTGCAGTGGCAACAGGCCCTAGAGTGCCCATTCATTTCTTTTCTTGTCTCTCTCTCTCTGTGTTCATAACTAAATTAACATTTTAGACAAAGAGAGAGGGGTAGAGCACAAATTAGGACTTTCCTTACTGAAAACACGTTTCACACATATGTACCTGTTTTGAATCTACCTCTACACAGGGACTGAGGAATAAAGCACCATTAGCTACTGAGCCATCTCACCAGTCTCCAACACAATATATATCTTTGTAAGTCTTATCATTATTCTTATTCTTATTTTTATTATTTTGTTTCTTTGTCATAGAGTCTCAAACTAACCACGGCTGATCTGCAATTCCCAATGTAGCCTCAGGGTGGCCTCAAACTCACAGAAATACTCTTACCTTTGCACCCACATCCTGGTTATAATGGCAATCACACAAATATTTAAAAGTATTTGTAAACTTCCATCTACGATTATCCTTTATGAAGAGAGTTGATTATCTGAAATACATGGAGATTGAAGTAATGACATGCACCTTTATTCCAGCACTGCCTGAAAAGGCATATAAAGTAAAGTTAGCTATGAGTCAAATTTAGTCTGATAACATGAACAAATAAATCAGATAACCAAAAATGAATAGCATGTTTGCAGTAACCCTAGACTGTATTGTGCCTAGCAATTTTGAAACACCCAATGATATCCTGCCATTTAGGTGAAAAAAGAGTGCGGTGAAATGTACTGAAGAAATGACAGTGGCTTTAAATATAAAATCCCACTGCCTCCTGTGATACACAAACAGAGTCAACTCCACATCCTGTTGCTTACTATCTGGTTTTACTTCCACAGAGGCAATGAGAACCATTTTTTAAAAGTCCACCACCAAACCAGGATTTTTCCCCTTCTGTTATATTGGTCTTGTGTAATTCACTTCATAGATTCAGGGTGGCCACGAACAGATGACAATCTTCCTACCATTCCCTCCCTCTCAACTTCTCTCTCTCTTGCTCTCTCCCTCTTTTTTGTGGTCTCTCACTTTTTGACTCTCTCCCTAACTATCTTTGATGTGCTTTCAGGTAAAATTTTTTTTTTTCTTTTTGAGAGAGAGATATAGTGACAATTGGCACACTAGGGCCTCAGTCACCAAAATCAAAATTTGCACCCTTGCGACACCTAGTGGCCAGGTGTGACCTTGCACTTGCCACACCATTCTGTGTCTGGCTTACATGGGATCTGCAGAGTTGAACATGGGCCCCTAGTGTTCACAGGTAAGCTCCTTAGCCACTGAGCAATCTCTGCCACCCTCATATGAATCTTGCTTCATAATGGAAAACCCTGAACTTAGAGAACCAGTATATTTTACCATGGAATATGGAGAACTGATTTCACCCCTGGAAAAGGACTCTATACCTATTACTACTGGACAATCAGGTGACCTCCCCTTTGATGCTCCACAGTGGGATGTGGTCTCTGTCTGCTCTGGGGCATTGATTGTCCATTGCCACGAAAACAAATTACCCTAGTCAGTGGCTTATCCCCTACAAAGAGATTATCATCAAAGTCTAAACGTTGTCAATGCCAAGTGGCACAAAAACAGTGACATCAAGGTGTGGGAAGGGCTGGATTCCTTCTGGAAATCAAGAAGAGAAGCCAGGCACTGTGGTGCATGTTTTTCACCCAGCACTCAGGAGGGAGACATGGCAGGATCACAGTGAGTTCAAGGACACATAATAAACCCCAGGTCAGACTTTGACAGAGTAACACTCTACCTTGAAAAACCAATAAATAAATAAATAAATGCAAATTTCTTAAAAGTAAAATATAAAAACATGAGAATGTATCCTTGAGTTTTAAAGGAAATGTGTGTGTGTGTGTGTGTGTGTGTGTGTGTGTTCACAAGCATAGGAAACCTGAAGGAATCTAGATCAGGAAACTGCCTTGGCTTATGTAGAGTAGAACATTTATGACCCATTTCCACATATCTCTTGAAAGAAAAACATTTCAACTGTATTCAACTTTGATCTTTAGTTATTATTTTCAGAAAGAGAGAGAGCGATAAGAAATAAAACAGTTAGAAAATGGGTGCAGCGGTGCATCCTTCCTTTTGGAAATTTTTTTGTTCATTTTTATGTATTTATTGGAGAGCAAGAGACAGAAAGGGAAAGGGGCAGAGAAGGGGGAGAGACAGAGAGAGAGAATGGGTGAGCCATGGCCTCCAGCTTCTGCATACGAGCTCCAGACTCATGTGCCCTCTTGTGAATCTGGCTAACGTGGGTCCTGGGGAATCCAGCCTCAAACTGGGATCCTTCGGCTTCACAGGCAAGTGCTTAACCGCTAAGCCATCTCTCTAGTCCAACATCCTCCCTTTTTAACAAACTCCACTTGTCCATGCTACTTTGTGCATCTGCCTGTATGTGTATTCTGTGGAATTGGTCCCAGATCATCAGGCTCTGTAAACAAGGGCTTTTAACTGCTGAGCATGATCTCCAAGCCTATGTTTTTTTTTGTTTGTTTGTTTATTTAACCAAGTCTTCATGCATCCCAGGCTGGACTACAACTAGTGCTCCCCCTGCTTTCTTGGTAGGGAGGACTACAAATATGCACTGCCACACCCATTCTCTAGCAAACAGTTTCCCCAGCTGTGTCTTCCACATGATCCTTTCTTCTTGACTTCCACAAGGGCAAAGGACAAAAGACTCTCACAGGGACTGGAGTGGTGGCACAGTAGCAAAGGCACTTGCCTTCAAAGCCTAACAATCCATGTTTCAACAGCACAATGGGCCAAGCCTAGTAGCACAGCCCAGTAATCTCTGAGGCAGAATCTTGAAGGAAAAAAGACTGCATGTTCAAGGCTTAGAGGAACCACAGAAAGAGTTCAAAACAATCCTGGAACAACTTAGACTATTATAAAATGATGAGGGAAAATGGACTGGTGACATAGGCCCTTGCATACGTTCAATCCACAATGATAGCCAGGCATCATGGCACAAGCCTTTAATCCCAACACTTGAGAGGATGAGGTTTGAGGGTCACAGTGAGTTCAAAGCCACTTTGAGACTACGTAGTGAATTCCATGTCACTCTTGACTAAAGTGAAAACTTACCTTGAAAAACCAAATCAATAAATAAATCCACTTACTTCCTAGTAGATGGCAGCAGAGGGGCTTGTTATACCAAAACTAGTACATATTACATTTTTCAGCATTAGCCACATGGGTCAGGAGTTAAGGTGTTTGCCTGAAAAACATAAGGACCCAGGATCAATTCCCCATTAGCTACATAAGCCAGATGCACAAGGTGGCTCATGTTTCTGTAGTTCATCTGCAGTGGCCACAGGCCCTGGCTCACCCATTTTCATATTCTCTTTCTCTAATAAATAAATAAATAAATAAAAATTGTAAAGATTTATCACAGTGTGAAGCAAAATGTCTAAGGATTTGAATGAGAGTTCCACAAACACAAGGTGATGGGAAAACCAATATAGCATGTGTCAGCAGATGTGATAACCAAGCATTCCACTGAAGCATGGGTCCTACAAGGTGATAAATCCAATCCTGAGACAAACAGCTACCAACAGTCAAAGAAAAGCATCTTGAGACTGGTAGAGTTGTTGACTAAAATGTGTATGACACTCAGTGTGATTCCCAGCACAAAATAATAAGAAAGGAAGAAAGAAAGAAGAGAAAAGAAAAGAAAAGACAGGATAGGAAAAGAAATGAAACGAAAAGAAGAGAAAATATAGGCCTGTAGTGATGGCTCATGCCTTTATTCCCATCACTCAGGGGGCATAGGTATGAGAATTCCCATGATTTGAAGGCCACCCTGAGAGTAAATAGTGAATTTCAGCTGAGGCTGGGCTAAAGTGGGACCCTAACTCCAAACCCCTCTCTCATAAAAAAAATGAAGAGAAAAAGAAAAGGAAACATAGGAAACACCCATATAATGTGCTACCACAGAGAAGTGGAAAGTTCCGACAATGGTTTTCCTCAGAGCGTCATTTTAGAACTTCAAATCCCATCCCTTTAGATTTAAATAACCTCTGCACAACGCAAAAACATATACCACACATAAATAAATGAGAAGTTATGATGTGACTTTAATATCTAAAATACTTGGTAAATTGTAATACTTTTATGGTTCAAACTTCAATAGTGTTAAGAAAATCTTATAAATATCACGACAATCAAATGCCTTGCAAAGAATCAGGAAAAACAAAACAAAACAACAACAACAACAACAAAGAAAATATACCTGGCGAGGCATGGTGGCACACACCTTTAATCCAAGCACCTGAGAGGCATAGGTTCAAGGATCACGATGAGTAGAGGCCCACTTGATGGCAGAGAATATTTGTCCCACGACTAACCACAGACCATTTAAGGATGATTTATTCAGACAAGACCTCCAAAGTCTTACATCAAACAAAGGTGTTAGGCAGGGCATGGTAGCATGCACCATGTGGGAGGTAGAGGTAGGAGAATCACCATAAATTGGAGGCCACACTGAGACTAAATACTGAATTGCAGGCAGCCTTTGCAAAAGTGAGACCATACCTCAACAAAAAGCGAGAGAGTCTGGAGAGATGGTGTAGCAATTAAGCCTCCTGCCAGTGAAGACAAAGGCCCGAGGTTCGTGTAATGCAGGCTCCATGTAAGCCAGATGTAGAAGGTGCTGCATGCATCTTTAGTTCATTTGCAGTTGCTGGAAGCCCTGGTGTGCCTATCCTCTCTCTGTCTCTATCTACCTAACTCTCAAATAATTTTGTGTGTGTGTGTGTGTGTGTGTGTGTGTGTGTGTGTGTGTGTTTATGTAATTAAAAAAATCAGGAACATTAACTGGGTGTTAGTAAGAATTCTGGCTATTCAAGCACTAGTACCCAAGTCAAATCCCAGCACTAAGGTGAAAATCAGGTCATGGCAACACAAGGTGGACATCGTGGCACATGTCTTTAATCTCAGCTCTCCGGAGGCAGTGGTAGGAGGATCTCTGTGAGTTCAAGGCCACCCTGAGTCTACATATTAAATTCCAAATGATTCTGGGCTAGGGAGCAACCATACATCAGAAACCCCAGAACAACCACAACAAGAAAAAGTTAAGGTGAACAGGTTGGCAAAATGGCTCAGTGATTAAGGTGATTCCTTCCAAAGCCTAAGGGGCTGCATTCACTTCACTAGCACAAGCAGGGCATGGTGGTGTACACCTTTAATCCAGGAACTCAGTAGGCAGGGGAAGGAGGATCATCAGTTGAGTCCACCCTGACTCTACATAGCAAATTCCAGGACAGCCTGAGCTAAGCTGAAACCCTACATCAAAAACCAAAAATAGAGAGAAAGAGAGAGGGGGGGGGGAGAAAGAGAGAGAGAGAGAGAGAGATGCCCAAAGATGTGCACACAGCTGGCATCCAATGGCAGTGGCAAGACACAATGGCACATCCATATTTTGTCTCTCTCTCTCTCTGCAGACACATAAATATATAAAATATTTATGTAGAAAGGGTAAGGATGAGGGCAGGAGACATTTCTTAGTGCATAAGGCAATGCCTATGAAGCCTAAAGAGACATGATAGACAACCCAGAAACTGCATATACCAGAAGGACAAGGGGACACATGGTCAACTTCACACATGCATTGAAGGTGGTTCACACGTATGGAGTTCCATTACACTGCTTTGAGGCCCTAGCGTGCCATGTCATGCTCTCTCTCTCTCTTTCCACTCCCACCCTCTCTCAGTCTCTAACACAGAGACAACAAAAACTAAATAAAAGGCCAGTCTAACAAGTTTTCCACAAAAAAAGAATAATATGATATGCAATTTTTGCAAGTGTATTGTGTGGTGTGCATGTGCATGCATTTCTGTGGCTGTGGGTGTGCATGTGTGTGAGCACACATGGGATCGTGCACACAACACCTTCCTTAAATATAAACAATATATCCTCATGATAACCTTCTCACACAACCACTGAAAGTTGTAACACAAAGTGGTGCTTGTACACTGAAACACACACACACTTATGCACTCTCTTTTCTATCACTCTTTACCTCTCTCTCTCTTTTACACATACACACACACACACACACACACACACACACACACATAGTGGATCTGGAGAGGTTAGCTGGAAGGCACTCTTGGCTGTTGTTTTTGGAGGGCAAGTGAAGCTCTCCATTTTATTGTTTGAAACCTTCCATTTCAATGGTGATCTTTTCCCTTCCAAACCAATCACTGTGGTTTGAATGTGAAACATCCCTTCAGAGAATCATGGGTTTCAGCACTTAATCCCCAGCTGGTGATACTATTTGGGGGGATTGTGGAATCTTTGGGGGTAGAGGAAGTGGGTCATTAGGTGTGAGCCTTGAGGTCTGTGGCCTGTTTCTACTCCCTGACTGAGATACAATGTGAGCTGCTAGCTAATGCACCTGCGGTGATACCTTCCCTGACATGATGTGCCATGTGCCTTCAAACTACAAGATGGTGTAAACCGTTCCTCCATTACATATTTTTGAATAAACTCTTTCATTTACTTACTTATTTATTTGAGAGGGAGAGAGACAGATAATAAATATGGATATACCAGTGCATACAGCACTGCAAATGAACTCCAGGCTCAAGCACCATCCTGTGCATCTGGTGTACGTGGGTACAGAAGAATTGAACCTGTGTCCTTGTCTTTTTTTAGGCAAGCGCCTCCACCACTAAGACATCTCTTCAGCCTTTAGGTTGCATCCTGTCAGTTATTTAGTCACAGAAAGAGCAACTCACACCTCTCCATGCAGGCCTCAATCATCTTATTCCCTGTCATTTACCTATGATGACAAACTAGACAGAAATACCTTACACTGGAATGATGGGGGTTGGAGGGATGGCTTAAGCATTAGGGGATTTTCCTGCAAAGCCAAACAACCCAGGATTAGTTCCTGCGAACCCATGTTAGCCAGATGCTCAAGGGGATGCAAGTCTCATGAGTTCCTTGGTTGCACGAGGGGCCCAGCAATTGTAAACACTCTCCAGCTATATGTGCAAATTTGTGGATCTGGCTTTATGTGCATACTGAAGGGTTCACTCCTTCTCTTTCTTTCCATTTTCCCTTTCTCTCTCTCTCTCTCTCTCTCTCTCTGTCTCCCTCTCTCTCTCTTTCTCCCTCTCCCTCCCCTTCTCTCTATCTAAAATAAATCATCAAAAAGGAACTAGTCATGGCCATCTGGAGAGATAGCTGGGCAGTGAAGGTGCTTGCCAATAAAACCAAAATTCCACTGGTTTGATTTGCCAGTTCCCAGGAAAAGTCACATGCACTTGGTGGCATGTGTGGTTGGAGTTTGTTTGCACTGGCTGGGGACCTAGATTGCCCATTCTCTCTCTCTTCTCTCTCTCAAATAGGTATATAATCTGCACATGGACATCAGTTCAGAAGCCCAGAACCCACACCAAAAGGAAAATCTCTGGAATACCTCCTGGAATCCCAGTGTGCCTATGAGAAAATAGGAGATGAAGACAGGAGGATGTCAGAAGTCCCACAGCGTGGTACATAAGACATTGTCTCAAGGTAGAAGGAGGGTACAGACACCCAAAGTTGAATTCATGCCTCCACACATGATCTGTGGTGCATGTACACCAACAGACTTGTGTGTATGTGTTTGTGTGTGTGTGTTTGTGTGTGTGTGTGTCAGAAAGGAAGACCTAACAATAAGTTGCCAGAAACTAATCAGATAATATAAAGTATGTACAAACACTTCACTAACAAAGTTTTTAAACACCTATTTGAAGGAAATTCAATAAGCTTTAAGAAAACATGGAGAAATTAAGGAATATTCTAAGAGAAAAACTGAATTCAGAGGTATATTAAATAATTAACTGTTTCCATGTGTAGTCTCACTCCAGGCGTGGAATTCACTATCTAGTCCCAGGCAGACCTTGGACTCTGTGATCCCCTTGCTTCTGCCTACCAAGTGCTGGTATTAAAGACATGTGTCTTTACACCTGGCAATTTCTGAAAAAAAATTACCCTTTCACATATTTGGAATCAGACGGAGAAAGAATAGAGACAGAGAGAGGAAGAAAGTGTATAAGAATGGATCAGCAGGACCCCTAGTTGATGAAAACAAATGCCAGATTCATGCAGCCTGTTCATCTAGCTTTACATAGGGACTGAAAGGTAGAATATTTAGAACTTTTTTGTTTTTTGAGCTACGGACTCACTGTAGCCCATTCTGACCTGGAATTCACTAATAGTCTCAGGGTGGCTTTGAACTCACGGTGATCACCCTACCTCTGTCACCCAGGTCTGGGATTAAGGGCATGCATCACTGTAGCAGACAGATTCAGGTTCTCTGATACGAACTTCCAGACCAGGCACAGTTATGGAAGAAGGGATTTATTGAAGCTTACAGATCCAGGGGAAGTTCCATAAAGGGGGAAAAAGCTGGACTGCCTTCACAGGCCCAAGTGTGTGTATGTGTGTGAGTGTGTGTCTGTGTGTGTGAGAGTGAGAGAGACAGAGACAGAGAGAAAGAGAGAGACAAGGAAGAACTAACAATAAGTTGCCAGAGATGGATCACATAATATAAAGTATGTACAAACACTTCAGTAACGAATTTTTTAAACACGTGTTTTAAGGAAACTCAGTACTATTTCAGAAAAAATGAGAAACTAAGCAATATTCTCACAGAAAAACTGAATAGAGAGGTAGAAGTGGTAATTGCGTGGTTCCAGGTAGTGTCTCACTCTGGGCCTGGAACTCACTATCTAGTCCCAGGCTGACCTTGAACTCAGTGATCCTCCATCTGCCTAAATAGTGCTGGGATTAAACACATGTCCTTTACACCCGGCCATTTCTTAAAATCTTTTAAGTTTTACTTATTTGCAAGGAGAGGGAGAAAACAGGGAGACAGAGAGAGGAATAGAGCGTAAAACAATGGATTACCAGGACCTCTATTCGATGTAAATGAATGCCAGTTGCATGTTTCCTGTACATCCAGGATTACATGGGAAATAGAAATTAGAACTCAGGTCATTACAACTTGCAGGCGAGGATTTTAAACTAGATGCACCAGGGGGCACATGGGCCTGAGTTTACATGTTACGGTTAGAGGCCCTGGCCTACCCACTTTCTCTTTGTCTCTATCTATTTCCTTCTTCCATATGTAAATAAATGAAATATTTTTAAAAAAGGAAAACCTATGGCTGGGCGTGGTGGCGCATGCCTTTAATCCCAGCACTCGGGAGGCAGAGGTTGGAGGATCGCCATGAGTTCAAGGCTACCCTGAGACTCCATAGTGAATTCTAGGTGACCCTGGCCTTTAGTGAGACCCCACTGTAAAAAACCAAAAACAAAACAACAACAACAAAAGAAAACGGAAACCTACACCAGTATGATGGATGTAAGTGTAAAACTCACTGAAGCTGATATTGTGAGGCTGCTAAGGATACAATATTAAAAAGGAAAACAAAATATGGTATTTCAAAGTGGGGAAGGTGTTTGAGGAAGGGTATTACTAGGGGAAATTTCTTATAATCATGGGAAAGGTTTTAAAAAATTAAGGAACAATGAAAAAAACTCTAATGCTCATGAAAATGTATGGAAGAGCAGTTTGCAATAATAAATGAAATAAATAAATAAATAAAAGAAGGAAGACATTTCCTTGGCCTTAACAGGAATTTTTTTTAATGTTTTGTGTGTGTGTGTATCTGTGTGTGTGTTCACATGCTCTCACAACCGGTTTTAGTTTTTGTAGCAGAAAACTTTTAGATTACATTACACATATCTCTTGAAAGAGAAAAATGTAAACTGTACTCAACCTTGATTTTTTATTACATATTTGGGAGACAGAGAGACATACAGACAGACAGATGATTGCAGACAGAGAGAGAAAAAGAAGGACTGGTTGAAACAGGGAACCCTGGAATCATAAACAAACTCCAGCTGTATGTGGGAATTTCTGCATCTGGCTTTATGTGGATACTGAAGGTCCCTCTCTCTCTGTCTCTCTCTCTTTCTAACTCTCTCTCTCTCTCTCTCTCTCTATCTTTGTGTGTGTGTGTGTGTGTGTGATTTTTTCTGTCTCAAGCAAATCATGAAAAATGAACCAGTCATGGGCACCTGGACAGATAGCTGAGCAGTGAACATGATTGCCAGCAAAACCAAAAAGACATTTGTTTGATTTGTCAGTACTCAGGAAAGGTGACACATGTGTTTCGAGTTTGTTTGCATTGTCTGGAGGCCTAGTGTGACAATCCTCTCTCTCAAATTGATTTAGAATCTGGTCATGGATCTGGGTTCAGATCCTCAGGAACCACACCAAAAATGAAATCTGGAAAACACATCTGGGAATCCCAGCGTGACTATGAGA
>CM070791.1:30116281-30171840 GCA_036346955.1 Dipus sagitta
GTCTGCAGCTGCCTGGATAAACTTGAGCCTTGATCAGAACCTGTCTTGGCTCCATTCCTTGTGTGTTCTTGTCCTACCTTCATTCCCACTCCTTCCCTCAGGTCTTGTTCGACTCTGGGCCGCTGGACGGCACAAGTCAGTGGAACGGGGCAGTGTGGGTTTCCCTACCTGGGTGGTGCTGCCCTTACTGTCAGGAGCAGCTGAGGCACACAGGCCACCCAGAAACCAACTGGTAAGTAAACAAGCCTGTGGTACTGGCTGATGAAGGGAACAAGGTCTTGACCTTTATTTTCCTTTCAACATAGGGTGGGTGTCAAAGAGAGAAAAATAGAGGTCAAACAATTCTTGGTGGGGTTGTAGACCCCTCTCCCTTCCCAGACAAGGTCCCTCGGCTTCCTCTCGAACTTAAGGCCAATCTTCAGTTCTCAGAAAGGCCCACACCTAGTTAGAGTGCCTGGGAGGAACCTAGGACCCTTCTGTCAAGTCCGGGTTCGTGACCATTTTATTTCTTAAACACGGTTTCATTCTTTTCCAGGCTGAGTTGGAATTCACTCTGTTGCCCAGGCTCTCCTCAATCTTACCTCACACTTGTAAATTCTGGGAGTAAAGGTATGTGTGACCAGGCCTGTCTTATGACAAAGTTGAAAGTTTCGATTGGGTCCAGGCTGAGCCTGGACTAGCCTGGCGGGGCCAGTCCCATTCTAGGTAAGCCGAGCAGAGATAAGCCCCACCTAGCCTAGCTGGTCTGGGAAGAGCCTAACAGTGATGGGGAGTTCAGCTGTGCTGACGGGCCAAGCTGCACAACTTGTTTCAATCAGGCCAAGCCAAGCCAAGCTGGTTCTCCCTGAGCCTGCCCAGGATGAGCCTGGCCAGCCCAGGCCACGGTGGGCCCAACCAGGCAGGGCCTCATAGAGACGGACAGGCGTGGGCAGAGCCAAGCCAAGGAGAAGAGGGTAGAGCTGATATAAAACAGCTGTGGAAACCTCACCCCAATGGCACATGGAGGTGTCAATGTAGCCTAGGCTGGACCGAGGTGGGAGGAGGAAAGCTGCTTGGTGCCAAGTCAAACCAGGCAGAGCAGGGCGGAGCTGCTCCAAACCAGCTCAGGAAATGTCATCCCAGGGGCACAGGGAGTTGTCACTCTAGGGAAGGCTGAACAGAGGGGCATGGAGTGCAGTATCGTTAAGCGGAAGCAAGACAAGCACAGCAGGCCTGAGCCCATCCAAGCCAGCTGAGGAAATGTCACCCAAAGCCCCAGGGTATTTTCACTCTAGCCCAGGTGACCTGCAATTCACTAGGAAGACTCAAGGGGATTCACAATCACAGCAATCCTCCTACCACTGCATCCTGAGTGTAGGGATGAATGACCTGTGTCACCACACCTGGCTACTTAATTAAAATAACAGTATTATTTACTTACTTTAGAGAGAGAAAGAAGAAGATGGAGAGTCGGAGGGACGGAAAAAGGGAGAGAAACAGAAATAGAGAGCAAGAGCAAATATGGGCTTGCCTCGGAGGGACTGAAGTGGGACGAGACAGGCTGCTTGATGGCAACACAAACCATGCAGAGCAGGGCGGAGCTGCTCCAAACCAGCTGAGGAAATGTCGTTCAAACACCAGGGTGATTTTGATCTAGCCCAGGCTGACCTGATATTCATCAGACACTCTTAGGGTGGATTCAAATTAATAGTATTCTTCCTACCACTGCGTCCTGAGTGCAGGGATAAAAAACATGCGCCACCACACCTGGCTAATTATTTTCGATATGTGTTTTATTTACCTATTTAAGAGGGAGGAAGAGAAAGATGGAGAATCAGGGGGAGGGAAAGAGGGAGAGAGAGACAAATAAACAGCGAGAGCGAATATGGCCTTGCCAGGGTGTACGGGCACTGCAAATGAACTCTAGGCGAATTCACCCCCTTCTGCTCTGGCTTACTGTGTTTCGTGGGAATGAACATGGATCTTTTGGCTTTCAGTCAACTGCCCTATATGTTAAGCTTCTCTCCAGTCCTATTTTATTTTTTTCAAACATTTATTTATTTATTTATTTATTTTGCTTTAATTTTTTTCTCAGGTTTTATTAACATTTTCCATGATTATAAAAAATATCCCATGTTGGACCCTCTCGACCCCTCCCCACTTTTCCCTTTGAAATTCCACTCTCTATCATATCCTCTCCCCATGGTAATACCCTTCCTTCCCCCCACTTTCTTCTTGGAAGCTCCACTCTCCTTCTTGTACCCTCTCCATCTCAATCAGTCTCTCTTTTCTTTGATGTCATGATCTTTTCCTCCTCTTATGATCGCTTGGGTAGGTAGGGCCAGGCACGGTGAGGTCATGGATATCCAGGCCATTTTGTGTCTGAGGGAGCACGTTGTAAAGAGTCCTACCCTTCCTTTGGCTCTTGCATTCTTTCCGCCACCTCTTCCGCATTGGACCCTAAGCCTGGGAAGTAGTGATAGACATAATACAGTACTGAGCACCATGGTCTCTTCTTTCCAGCACCATGATACCTTCTGAGTCGTCCAAACGAAACATCCATTTCATTTCTGAAACAGGGTGTCATTCTTTCCCAGGCTGAGTTGGAATTCACTCTGTTGCCCAGGCTCTCCTCAATATAACCTCACACTGGTATATTCTGGGATTAAAGGCCTGTGTGACCAGGCCTGACTTATGACAAAGTTGAAAGTTTCAATAGCGTCCGAAGTGAGCCTGGCCAAGCCGGGTGGTTTCGTCGCAACCTAGGAGAGCCTAGCAGGAACAAGCCCCAAAGAACCTAGCCGGTCTGGGATGAGCCTATTCAGGCGCAGCAGGGTGGAGCCCAGCAGAAATGGTGAGTCAAGCTTGGAGTTGAGCTCTGCCCAGAAGGGCAGAGCTGCGCCAAGTGGTTCCATCTGGCCATGTGGAGAAGAGATGGACCGCGCCGAGCCTGGCCAGGGTGAACCAAGCTGACCCGGGCCAATGCGGGCCCAGCAGGACAAGGGCCAGCAGAGAGGGGCAAGTGAGGCGGAGCCAAGCCAGGCGAGGTGGAACCAAGGCAGTCTGAGCAGGGCAGAGATTATACAAACCAGCTGTGGAAACCTCACCCAAAGGGCACAGGGAGGTGTCAATCTTGCCTTGGAGGGCCCGAGGTGGGAGGAGACAGGCTACTTGATGCCAACTCAAACCAGGCTGAGCATGGCGGAGCTGCTCCAAACCAGCGGAGGAAACGTCACCCCGATGGCACAGGGAGTTGTCCCTCTAGCATAGGCTGGACAGAGGTGGAAGGAGCCCACCTGGGTTGAGCGGAAGCAAGCCAGGCACAGCAGGCCTGAGTCTATACAAGCCAGCTGAGGAAATGTCCTCCAAATGCCAAGGTGGTTTTGCTCTAGCCCAGGCTGACCTGGAATTCATTTGACAGTCTCCCGCGGATTCACAAGCATGGCAGTCCTTCTAGCACTGCATCCTAAGTGCAGGGATAAATGACCTGTGCCACCACAGCTGGATACTTATTGTATATATCTGTTTTATTTATTTACTTTAGAGAGAGAGAGAGCGGAAGATGGACAGTTGGAGGGAGGGAAAGAGGGAGAGAGAGAGAAACACAGAGTGAGAGCGAAGATGGGCTTGCCAGGGTCCCCAGCCCCTGAAAATGAACTCTAGACGAATGCGCCCCCTTCTGCTCTGGCTTATTTTGTTTTGTGAGAACGAACCTGGATCCTTTGGCTTTCAGTCAAATGCCTTAAATGTTAAGCTTCTCTCTAGTCCCATTGTATTTTTTTCAAACATTAATTAACAACTTCCATGATTATAACAAAAATTATCCCATGGTAATACCCTTCTACTCCAACCCCACTTTACCTTTGGAAACTCCATTCTCTATCATATACCCTGTCCATCTCAAACAGTCTCTCTTGTATTTTGATGTCGTGATCTTTTCCTCCTCTTATGATGGTCTTCGGAAGCTAGGGTCAGGCACTGTGAGGTCATCGATAACCAGGCCATTTTGTTTCTGGGGGAGCACGTTGTAAAGAGTCCGACCCTCCCTTGGGCTCTGGCATTCTTTCCGCCACCTCTTCCGCATTAGACCCTGAGCCTTGGAAGGTGTGATAGAGATATTACAGTACTGAGCACCATGGTCTCTTCTTTCCAGCACCATGATACCTTCTGAGTCATCCAAAGGTCGCTTCCATTTCATTTCTTAAACAGGGTGCCATTCTTGCCCAGGCTGAGTTGGAATTCACTCTGTTGCCCAGGCTCTCCTCCACATTACCTTACACTTGTAAATTCTGGGATTAAAGGACTGTGTGACCAGGCCTGTCCTATGACAAAGTTGAAAGTTTCAATTGGGTCCGACCTGAGCCTGGGCAAGCCCCACGGGCTCGTCGCAGCCTAGAGGAGCCTAGCAGGGACAAACCCCACAGAACCTACACAGCCTGGGACGAGCCTACTCAGGTGCAGCAGGGTGCAGCCTAGCAGAAATGGTGAGTCGAGCTCGGCCCAGACAGGCCGAGCTGCGCCAAGTGGTTCCATCTGGCCACTCCGAGTAGAGATGGACCGCGCCGAGCCTGGCCGGGGTGAGCCAGGCTGACCCGGGCCACTGCGGGCCCAGCAGGACAAGGCCCAGCGGAGAGGGGCAAGTGCGGGTGGAGCCAAGCCAGGCGAGGAGGATTTAAGGCAGTAGGAGCAGGGTACAGATTATACAGACCAGCTGTGGAAACCTCATTCCAATGGCACAGGGAGGTGTCAATCTAGCCTAGGCTTTACCGAGGTGGGAGGAGGCAAGCTGCTTGGTGCCAAGTCAAACCAGGCAGAGCTGGGCGGAGCTGCTCCAAACCAGCTCAGGAAATGTCACCCCAGCGGCACAGGGAGTTGTCACTCTAGGGTAGCATGGACAGAGGTGCATGGAGCACTGCTTGGTTAAGCGGAAGCAAGCCAGGCACAGCAGGCCTGAGCCCATCCAAGCCAGCTGAGGAAATGTCACCCAGAGCCCCAGGGTATTTTCACTCTAGCCCAGGTGACCTGCAATTCACTAGGAAGTCTCAAGTGGATTCACAATCACAGCAGTCCTTCTACCACTGCATCCTGAGTGTAGGGATGAATGACCTGTGTCACCACACCTGGCTACTTAATTAAAATAACAGTATTATTTACTTACTTTAGAGAGAGAAAGAAGAAGATGGATTGTCGGAGGGAGGGAAAGAGGGAGAGAAAGAGAAATAGAGAGCGAGAGCAAATATGGGCTTGCCAGGGTCTCCAGCCACTACAAAGGAAATCTAGAGGAATGCACTCACTTCTGCTCTGGCTCATTTTGTTTCGTGAGAACGAACCTGGATCCTTTGGCTTTCAGTCAAATGCCTTAAATGTTAAGCGCCTCTCCATTCTCATTATTCTCTTTTCAAATATTTATTAACCCACGGTAATACCCATGCTCCCCCCCCCCAACTTTCTTCTTGGAACCTCCATTCCCCATCTTGTACCCTGTCCATCTCAATCAGTCTCTCTATTTTGATGTCATGATCTTTTCCTCCTCTTATGATCGTCTTGGGTAATTAGGGTCAGGCACTGTGAGGTCATGGATATCCAGGCCATTTTGTGTCTGGGCGAGCACGTTGTGAAGATCCCTACCCTTCCTTTGGCTCTTCGTTCTTTCTGCCACCCCTTCTGCATTGGACCCTAAACCTTGGAAGTTCTGATAGAGATATTACAGTGCTGAGCACCACGGGCACCTATTTGCAGCACCATGATACTTTCTGAGTCTTCCAAAGTCGCTTCCATTTCATTTCTTAAACATGGTGTCACTCTTGTCCAGGCTGAGTTGGCATTCACTCTGTTGCCCAGGTTCTCCTCAATGTTACCTGACACTGGTAAATTCTGGGATTAACGGCCTCGGTGAACAGGCCTGTCTTATGACAAAGTTGAAAGTTCCAATTGGGTCCGACCTGAGCTTGGCCAAGCTGGGCGGATTCATCACAGCCTACATGAGCCAAGCAGGGACAAGCCCGGCAGATCCTCACCAGTCTGGGATGTGCCTATTCGGGCACAGCAGTGTGGAGCATAGCAGAAATGGTGAGCCGAGCTGGGCCCAGACGGGTCGCGCTGCACCTGGTGGTTCGATATGGCCATTCCAAGTAGAGCTGGACCTCGCCGAGCCTGGCCATGGTGAGCCAGGAGGCCCCTGGCCAATGAGGGGCCAGCAGTTGAAGGCCCAGCATAGAGAGGAAGTGAGGGCGGAGCCAACCCAGGCTAGGTGGAACCAAGGCAGTCTGAGCAGAGCAGAGATTATACGAACCAGCTGTGGAAACCTCACCCCAATGGCACAGGGAGGCAACAATCTTGCCTGAGGGACCGAGGTGGGAGGAGACAAGCTGCTTGATACCAAGTGAAACCAGGCAGAGCAGGGCTTAGCTGCTCCAAGCCAGCTGAGGAAACGTCACTCAAATGGCACAGGGAATTGTCCCTCTAAGGTAGGCTGGACAGAGGTGGAAGGAGCCCACCTGGGTTGAGCGGAAGCAGGCCAGGCACAGCAGGGCTGAGTCTATACAATCCAGCTGAGGAAATGTCCTCCAAACGCCAGGGTGGTTTTGCTCTAGCGCAGGCTGACCTGGAATTCATTAGACACTCTTAGGGTGGATCTAGACTCCGAGTATTCCTCCTACCACTGCGTCCTGAGTGCAGGGATAAAACACGTGTGCCACCACACCTGGCAAGTTATTTCAAATATCTGTTTTACTTATTTATTTTAGAGAGAGGAAGTTGAGGATGGAGAGTCGGAGGGAGGGAGAGAGGGAGACAGAGAGAAATAGAGAGCTAGAGTGAAAATGGGCTTGGCAGGGTCTCCAGCCACTGCAAATGAATTCTAGACGAATGCGCCCCCTTCTGCTCTGCCTTATTTTGTTTCATGAGAACGAACCTGGATCCTTTGGCTTTCACTCAAATGCCTTAAATGTTGAGCTTCTCTCCAGTCCCATTATATTTTTTTTCAAATATTTATTAACAACTTCCATGATTATAAAACATATCCCATGGTAATACGGTTCCTCCCCCCAACTTTGCCCTTGGAAACTCCATTCTCCATCATGTACCCTCTCCATGTCAGTCAGTCTCTCTTTTATTTTGATGTCATGATCTTTTCCTCATCTTATGATGGTTTTGGGTAGGTATGGTCAGGCACTGTGAGGTCATGGACGTCCACGCCATTTTTTGTCTGGAGTAGCACGTTGTAAAGAGCCCTACCCTTCCTTTGGTTCTTGCATATTATCCGCCACCTCTTCCGCATGCGACCCTGACCCTTGGAAGTTGTGATAGAGATATTACAGTACTGAGGACCATGGTCTCTTCTTTCCAGCACCATGATATCTTCTGAATCATCCAAAGTTCGCTTCCATTTTATTACTTAAACAGGGTGTCATTCTTGTCCAGGCTTAGTTAGAATTCACTCTGTTGCCCAGGCTCTCCTCAATGTTATCTCACACTCGTAAATTCTGGGATTGAAGGCCTGTGTGACCAGGCCTGTCTTATGACAAAGTTGAAAGTTTCAGTTGGGTCTGAGCTGAGCCTGGCCAAGCCGGGCGGGTTCGTCCCAGCCTACCTCAGCCAGGCAGGGACAATCTCCGCAGATCCCAGCCAGGCTGGGAAGAGCCTATTCAGGCGCAGCAGATTGGAGCCTAGCCGAAATGGTGAGTGGAGCTGCGCCGAGACGGGACGAGCAGCGCCAAGTGGTTCCACCTGCCCATGTGGAGTAGAGATGGACCGCGCCGAGCCTGGCCGGGTTGAGCCAGGCTGACCTGGGCCAATGCGGGCCCAGCAGGACATGGTCCAGCAGAGAGGGGCAAGTGAGGCAGAGCCAAGCCAGGCGAGGCGAAACCAATGCAACCTGAGCAGGGCAGAGATTATACAAACCAGCTGTGGAAACCTCACCGGAATAGCACAGGGAGGTGTCAATCTTGCCTCGGAGGGACTGAGGTGGGATGAGACAGGCTGCTTGATGGCAACTCAAACCATGCAGAGCAGGGGGGGAGCTGCTCCAAACCAGCTGAGGAAATGTCGTTCAAACACCAGGGTGGTTTTGCTCTAGCCCAGGCTGACCTGGTATTCATCAGGCAGTCTTAGGGTGGATTCAAATTCATAGTATTCTTCCTACCCCTGCGTCCTGTGTGCAGGGATAAAAAACGTGCGCCACCACACCTGGCTAATTATTTTAGATATCTGTTTTACTTACGTATTTTAGAGAGAGGAAGAGGAAGATGGAGACTCAGGGGGAGGGAAAGAGGGAGAGAGAGAGAGAAATAAACAGCGAGAGCGAAAATGGCCTTGCCAGGGTCTACAGGCACTGCAAATGAACTCTAGACGAATGCGCCCCCTTCTGCTCTGGTTTATTTTGTTTCATGAGAACGAACCTGGATTCTTTGGCTTTCACTCAAATGCCTTAAATGTTAAGCTTCTCTCCAGTCCCATTATATTTTTTTTCAAATATTTATTAACAAATTCCGTGATTATAAAGAATATCCCATGGTAATACGGTTCCTCCCCTCAACTTTCCCCTTGGAAACTCCATTCTGCATCATGTATCAACTCCATCTCAGTCAGTCTCTCTTTTGTACTGATGTAATGATCTTTTCCTCATATTGTGATGGTCTTGTTTAGGTAGGGTCAGGGACTGTGAGGTCATTGTTGTTCAGGCCATTTTGTGTCTGGAGGAGCTCGTTGTAAAGAATCCTACCCTTCCTTTGGCTCTTGCATACTTTCCGCCACCCTTTCCGCCTTAGACCCTGAGCCTTGGAAGGTGTGATAGAGATATTTACAGTACTGAGGACCATGTTCTGTTCTTTCCAGCACCATGATATCTTCTGAATCGTCCAAAGGTCACTTCCATTTTATTGCTTAAACAGGGTGTCATTCTTGTCCAGTCTTAGTTGGAATTTACTGTGTTGCCCAGGCTATCCTCAATATTACCTCACACTTTTAAATTCTGGGATTAAAGGCTTGTGTGATCTTACATGTTTTATAACAAAGTTGAAAGTTTTGATTGGGTCCCAGCTGAGCCTGCCCTGCTGAGTGGGGCCTTTGCAGCTTAGGTGAGCAGAGCAGAGATAAGCCCCGCCCCGCCCAGCGTAGCTGGTCTAGGAGGAGCTGTTTCGGGCACAGCAGGGCAGAGCTTAGCAGAGATGGTGAGTCGACCTGGACAGAGATGGGCCGAGGTGCGCGAAGCGGTTCCATCCGGCCAAGCCGAGCAGAGCTGGACCCGCCGTGCCTGGCTGACATGGGGCACGCCAGGCCCACCGGGATAGGGCCCAGCAGAGAGGGGTGGTGTGGGCGGAGCCAAACCGAGCGGGGCGGAGCCAAGTCAGCCAGAGCAGGGCGGAGCTGCTCCAAACCAGCTGAGGAAACATCACCCCAATGGCACAGGGAATTGTCCCTCTAGCGTAAGCTTGATAGAGATGGACGGAGCCCACCCGGCTTGAGCGGAAGACAGCCAGGCACAGCAGGACTGAGCCTATCCAAGGAAGCTGAGGAAATGTCGCGCAAAGCCCCATGGTATTTTCTGTCTAGCCCAGGCTGACCTGGAATATATTAGGCAGTCTGAGGGTTGCGAGAGGCAAGCCCGGGGAGCAGGGCTCAGCTGCTCCGAACCAGCTTAGAAAACTTAACCCCAATGGCACAGCGAGTTGTCACTCCAGCGTAGCTTGACAGAGGTGGACAGATCCCACCAAGCTTGAGCAAAAGCAAGCCAGACACAGCAGGCATGAGCCTATAAAAGCCAGCTGAGGAAATGTCACCCAGAGTTCCAGGATAGTTTCACTATAGCCCAGGCTCACTTGGAATTCATTAGGCAGTCTCAGTGTGGATTCAAACTCACACCACTGCGTCCTGAGTGCTGGGATTAAAGACCTGTGCTGGCTAATTATTTTAAGTAGTTGTTTTATTTATTTATTTTAGAGATAGAAAGAGGAAGAGGACGATGGAGAGGGGGAGTGAGGGAGAGAGAGTGAAATAGAGAGCGAGATCATAAATGAGCTTGCCAGGGCCTCCAGCCACTGCAAATGAACTGTAGAGGAATGGACCCCCTTCTGCTCTGGCTTCATTTCGTTTCTTCAGAATCGAACCTGGCTCCTTTGGCTTACATTAAAAGGCCTTTAATGTTAAGCCACCTCTCCAGTCCCATTTCATTTTATATTATTTTATTTTACTTTTCAAATTTGTATTAACTTCCATGATTATAAAACTATCCCATGGTAATACCCTCCCTCCCCCCCACTTTCCTCTTTGAAACTCCATTCTCCATCACATCCCCTTCCATCTCAATCAGTATGCTTTAATTTGGTGTCATAATCTTTTTCTGCCCTTATGATGGTCATGTGTAGGTATTGTGGGGCACTATGGCGTCATGGATATCCAGCACATTTTGTGTCTGGAGCGAACATGTTGTAAGGGTTCCTACCCTTCCTTTGGCTCTTACATTCTTTCCACCACCTCTTCTGCATTAGACCCTGAGCCTTGGAAGATGTGATAGAGATATTACAGTACTGAGCACTCCGGTCACTTCTTTCCAGCACCATGATATATTGAGTCTTCCCAAGGTCACTGCCATCTGAAAAGAGAAGATTCTGTACCAAAAGTGAGAGTAGCATTAATATAAGGGTATGAACATTAAGAGAAGTGCTTACTGGGCAGTTTGAGAAGCATAGTATATACATTTAGCCATAAAGCAGCAGGCATTACACCCCTAGGGCTCATGACTACCTCTGTTTTAAGTTTTCCTTATCAGGGATGTATTCCCTCCATAGAGCGGGCCACCAGGTCCATTAGAAGGCAGTTGGTTTCCACCATGACAGACATGCCACTATTGCACCCATTGGCTCATTTGGAGAGGATGGCCAAATATAAGGTTTGCAATGTCCACTGTTGAGTATCTTCACTGGTGACTTCTCTTTCTCCCATTGAAGTGCATGCAGAATGGCTTCTTCCAGTTTTCTCTCAGCTTGTCTACTTGGAGGAGGTTATCAGCTGAGTTCTAGCAGGATTTCTCAGTGCCCTTGCAGCCCAAGTATGTGGGTTCTTCAGCAATAGGGTCTTATCATTGATTCCTGGTGGGAAACCAAGGGCCTCAGCAATGGCCTATAATATTTGGGGGCATCAGGGACCTCCCTGTCCAATAACTCCCTGGAAGGTATCCCACCCCTGGCACTGAAAATTTTCTAAGAACTATCTATGGCTCCTGGGTGTTCCATTGTCCTAAAAGTAGGATTCCATATGATATATTTATATCCTTTTAGATTTTGATAAGCTCTCCCTCCACCTTTCCTTTACTCAATCACTTTCTCTGACGACAATTTGGGCCTTTTCACCCCCATTAACCTGCATATATATATATATATATATATATATATATATATATATATATATACATATATGCAATACTATATATATATATATATATATATATATATATATATATGTGCAATACCATCCTATTAAGTATCCCCCTTCCTTCCTTTCTCTTCCTTTTATATTTCTTTTCTAGTTTGCTGGCCTTTGCTACTGAGTTTTCTTCCTTCTCACACAGAAAACCAATCATCTTCATAGCCCATTTTTAAATTGGCTTGTTTGATTTCTTATTAATTTTTTTTAGTTTTGTATATCCTAAATATTAATCCTCTGTCAGATATATAGCTGGCAAAGATTTTTTTCTCATTCTGTAGGTTGCCTCTTTGCTTTATTCACAGTGTCCTTTGCCATGCGAAATCTCTGTAATTTCCTGAGTTCCCAGTGGTTAATCTGTGGTTTTATTGTCTGAGCAATTGGGGTTATATTCAGAAAGTCTTCGCCTAGACCAATATGTTGAAGGGTTTCCCCTACTTTTTCCTCTAGCAGTTTCAGAGTTTCAGGTCTGATGTTAAGGTCTTTAATCCATTTGGACTTAATTCTTGTGCGTGGAGAGAGAGAAGAATCTATTTTCAACCTTCTAAAGATACATATCCAGTTTTCCCAGCACCATTTGCTTCAGAGGCTGTCTTTTCTCCAATGAGTATTTTTGGCATTTTTATCAAATATCAGGTGGCTATAGGTACCTGGACTTGCATCTGGGTCCTCTATTCTGTTCCATTGAGCTACATGTCTGCTTTTGTGCCAGTACCATGCTGTTTTTGTTACTCTGGCTCTGTAGTATAGGTTAAAATCAGGTATGGTGATACCACCAGCCTTATTATTATTATTTTTTTTTGCTCATTATTGTGATTCCAAATGAATTTTTGGATTTTTTTTTTCTATTTCTGTGAAGAATGCCACTGGAATTTTGATAGGGACTGCATTAAATGTATAGATTGCTTTTGATAAGATTGCCGTTTTCACAATATTGATTCTTCCAATCCCGGAACAAGGGATGTTTTTCCATGTCCTAGTGTCTTCTGCAATTTCTTTTTTTTTTTTCTCTTTTTTTTCTCCATTTTTATTAATATTTTCCATGATAACAAAAAAAATCCCATGGTATTACCCTCCCCCCTTTCCCCTTTGAAATTCCATTCTCCATCATATCCCCTCCCCATCTCAATCTTTCTACTTACATATATACAATACCAACCTAATAAAAGCCCTCCTCCCTTTCTTTCTCTTCCCTTTCTATCTCCTTTTTTAACTTACTGGCCTCTGCTACTGAGTTTTTTCCTTCTCACACAGAAGCCCAATCATCTCTAGCTAAGATCCACATATGAGGGAGAACATGTGGCGCTTGGCTTTCTGGGCCTGGGTTACCTCACTTAGTATAATTCTTTCCAGATCCATCCACTTTTCTGCAAATTTCATAACTTCATTTCTCTTTACTGCTGAGTAAAACTCCATTGTATAAATGTGCCATATCTTCATTATCCACTCATCAGTTGAGGGACATCTAGGCTGGTTCCATTTCCCAGCTATTATAAATTGAGCAGCAATAAACATGGTTGAGCAAGTATCTCTAAGGTAATGAGATGAGTCCTTAGGATATATGCCTAGGAGAGCTATAGCTGGGTCATATGGTAGATCAATCTTTAGCTGTTTTAGGAACCTCCACACTGATTTCCACAATGGCTGGACCAGATTGCATTCCCACCAACAATGTAGAAGGGTTCCTCTTTTTCCACATCCCCGCCAACATTTATGATCATTTGTTTTCTTGATGGTAGCCAATCTGACAGGAGTGAGATGGAATCTCAATGTAGTCTTAATCTGCATTTCCCTGATGACTAGGGATGTAGAACATTTTTTTAGATGCGTATATGCCATTCGTATTTCTTCCTTTGAGAATTCTCTATTTAGCTCCATTTCCCATTTTTTGATTGGTTTGTTTGATTCCTTATTATTTAACTTCTTGAGTTCTTTGTATATCTTAGATATTAATCCTCTATCAGATATATAGCTGTCGAAGATTTTTTCCCATTCTGTAGGTTGCCTCTTTGCTTTCTTCACCGTGTCCTTTGCAGTGCAAAATCTTTGTATTTTCATGAGGTCCCAGTGGTTAATCTGTGGTTTTATTGCCTGAGCAATTGGGGTTGTATTCAGAAAGTCTTTGCCAAGACCAATATGTTGAAGGGTTTCCCCTACTTTTTCCTCTAGCAGTTTCAGAGTTTCAGGTCTGATGTTAAGGTCCTTAATCCATTTGGACTTAATTCTTGTGCACGGAGAAAGAGAAGAATCTATTTTCATCCTTCTACAGATATATATCCAGTTTTCCCAACACCATTTGCTGAAGAGGCTGTCTTTTCTCCAATGAATATTTTTGGCATTTTTATCAAATATCAGGTGGCTATAACTACATGGGGTTACATTTGGGTCCTCTATTCTGTTCCATTGATCTACGAGTCTGCTTTTGTGCCAGTACCATGCTGTTTTTGTTACTATGGCTCTGTAGTATAGGTTAAAATCAGGTATGGTGATACCACCAGCCTTATTTTTGTTGCTCAGTATTATTTTAGATATTCGAGGTTTTTTGTGATTCCAAATGAATTTTTGGATTGTTTTTTCTATTTCCGTGAAGAATGCCTTTGGAATTTTGATGGGGATTGCGTTAAATGTGTAGATTGCTTTTGGTAAGATTGCCATTTTCACAATATTGATTCTTCCAATCCAGGAACAAGGGATGTTTTTCCACTTCCTAGTGTCTTCTGCAATTTCTCGCTTGAGTGTTTTAAAGTTCTCATTGTATAGATTCTTTACTTCCTTAGTAAGGTTTATTCCAAGCTACTTTATTTTTTTTGATGCAATTGTGAATGGGAGTGATTCTCTGATCTCATCCTCTCTGTGTTTGTTGTTAGCATATATGAAGGCTACTGATTTCTACATGACTGTAGGTTTTTATCAGCTCTAACAGTTTGCTAGTAGAGTCTTTAGGGTCCTTTATATATAGAATCATGTCATCTGCAAATAATGATAACTTGACCTCTTCCTTTCCGATTTGTATCCCTTTTATGCATGTCTCTTGCCTTATTGCTATGGCTAAGACTTCCAGAACTATATTAAATAAAAGTGGGGACAGTGGACACCCTTGTCTTGTTCCTGATTTTAGTGGAAAAGCATCCAGTTTTTCCCCATTTAGTAATATGTTGGCTGTAGGCTTATCATAAATAGCCTTTATTATATTGAGATATGTTCCTTCTATTCCCAGTCTCTGTAGGACTTTTATCATGAAGGGATGTTGGATTTTGTCGAATGCTTTCTCTGCGTCTAATGAGATGATCATGTGATTTTTGTCCTTCAACCCATTTATATAATGTATAACATTTATAGATTTGCGTATGTTGAACCATCCCTGCATCTCTGGGATAAAGCCTACTTGGTCAGGGTGAATGATCTTTCTAATGTATTCTTGTATTCTGTTTGCCAATATTTTGTTGAGAACTTTTGCATCTATGTTCATGAGGGAGATTGGTCTGTAATTTTCCTTTTTTGTTCTATCTTTGCCTGGTTTTGGTATCAGAGTGATGCTGGCTTCATAGAAGGAGTTTGGTAGAATTCCTTCTTTTTCTATTTCATGGAAAAGCTTAAGAAGCAATGGTGTTAGCTCTTCCCTGAAGGTCTGGTAAAATTCAGCAGTGAATCCATCTGGGCCTGGGCTTTTTTTAGTTGGGAGATTTTTGATAACTGTTAGGATCTCCATGCTTGTTATAGGTCTATTTAAGTGATTAATCTCATCTTGATTTAATTTAGGTAGGTCATAGAAATCAAGGAAATCATCCATTTCTTTCAGATTTTCATACTTTGTGGAGTATATGTTTTTATAATATGTCCCTATGATTTTTTGAATTTCTCTGGCATCTGTCGTGATGTTACCTTTTTCATCTCTAATTTTATTAATTTGTGTCTCTTCTCTCTTTCTTTTGGTCAGATTTGCTAAGGGTTTATCAATCTTGTTTATCCTTTCAAAGAACCAGCTCTTTGTTTCATTAATTCTTTGTATTGTTTTTTTGGTTTCTATTTCATTAATTTCTGCCCTAATCTTTATTATTTCTTCCCGTCTACTGATTTTTGGTTTGCCTTGTTCTTCTTTTTCCAAGGCTTTAAGGTGAAGCATTAGGTCATTTATTTGCGACCTTTCTAATTTCTTAATATAGGCACTTAAAGCTATAAATTTACCTCTTAGAACTGCCTTCATTGTGTCCCAGAGATTTTGGTATGTTGTGTTCTCATTATTGTTTGACTCTATAAATTTTTTGATTTCCTTCTTGATTTCTTCATTGACCCATTCATCATTTAGTAATGTATTGTTTAGTTTCCATGATTTTGTGTATGCTCTATATCCTTTCTTGCTATTGATTTGTAGTTTGATTCCATTGCGGTCAGATAGAATGCAAGGAATTATTTCAATTTTCCTGAATTTGTTAAGATTTGCTTTGTGTCCTAATATATGGTCTATTTTAGAGAATGATCCATGTGCTGCTGAAAAGAATGTATATTCTGCAGCATTTGGATGAAATGTCCTGTATATGTCTGTTAGGTCCATTCCTTCTATGACCTCGTTTAGTCCAGATGCCTCTCTGTTTATTTTTTCCCGGGATGACCTGTCAATTGATGAGAGTGGGGTGTTAAAGTCACCAACTACCACTGTGTTTGGTGTTATCTGTGACCTTAGTTCTAACAGTGTTTGTTTGATGAATTTGGGAGCCCCCATGTTAGGTGCATATATGTTTAGGATTGTAATGTCCTCCTGTTGGAGTGTGCCCTTAATCAATATAAAGTGACCTTCCTTATCTTTCTTGACTAATGTTGGAGTGAAGTCTGCCTTGTCAGCTATTAGGATAGCAACCCCTGCTTGCTTTATGGGTCCATTTGCTTGAAACACCGTTTTCCAACCTTTCACCCTAAGATAATGTCCATCCTTTGTAGAAAGGTGAGTTTCTTGGAGACAACAAATTGTAGGGTCCTGCTTTTTAACCCAGTCTGCAAATCTATGTCTTTTGGTTGGAGCATTGAGGCCATTGATATTAAGAGATATTATTGAAAGATGTGCATTTATGCTTGCCATTTTTTTTCTGTGGTTCTGGTTCTACCTTTGCTCTCTTATATTAACTAGTATTTGAGTGTTGTTTGTTGTTTTCCAGGTTCCTTATATGTGTGTTTTTCTTTCTCTTCGGCATGGAGGATTCTTTCAAGTATTTTGTGTAGAGCTGGTTTTGTCTTCAAGTATTCCTTTAGCCTGCTTTTGTCATGGAATGTCCTTATTTCTCCATCTATTTGAATGGATAGTTTTGCAGGATAAAGTAGCCTAGGTTGACAGTTGTTATCTTTCAGAGTTTGGAATACATCACTCCAAGCCCTTCTGGCTTTGAAAGTTTGTGTTGAGTAATCTGCTGTGATCCTGATGGGCTTGCCTTTGTAGGTAACTTGATTTTTCTCTCTAACTGCTTTCAATATTTTTTCTTTGGATTGTGTGTTTGGTAGTTTGATTATAATATGGCGAGGAGAGGTTCTTTCCAGGTTTTGTCTGGCTGGTGTTCTAAATGCTTCCTGTATCTGCATTGGCACCTCTTTCCTAATTTGGGGGAAGTTTTCTTCTATGATTTTGTTGAAGATGCCTACTATACCTTTGGATTGAAATTCTTCTCCTTCTACTATACCCTGAATTCTTATATTTGATCTTTTCATAGTGTCCCGAATATCTTGAAATTCCCATTCATACTTTTCTATTAGTTTGTCTTTCTCTTTGTTGGATTGTATTAGATCTGCCACCTGGTCTTCTAGCTTAGATATTCTGTCCTCTCCTTCATCCATTCTACTGGTGAGATTTTCTACAGAGTTTTTTATTTCATTAACTGTGTTCTTCATTGCTAGTAATTCTGACTGGTTTTTCTTCATTATTTCTATTTCCTTATTTATGTCTTGTATTGATTTCTTTACTTCGTTAAATTGGTGTCCTGTATCTTCTCTGATTCCTTTGATTTCTTCTTTGAGTTCATTGAACATATTTACAATCATTCTTTTGAAATCTTTCTCAGGCATTTTCTCTAACTCGTTTTCACTAGAGGTCATTTCTGAAGCATTGATGCTTTTTGGTGGATTTATATTGCCTTGGTTTTTGGTGTTTCTTGTGTTATAATGTATATATTTTTGCATCTTGGATTAAGTTACTGCTTAGATTTTCCAGTTAGCTGGGTATCCTTTGCTGTATCTATTGATCTGATATTGTATATCTTCTATGTAGGAGATTAAGATGTTAGGTGTCGCTCTTACCACTCTCAGAGTATCTAGACACGTGGTCCTAGGGGTTAAGTTTGCCTGCTATGGGAGTATTCAAATAGGTTGAGTGGAATAAAATACAGGTATATTCTAAAATTTAACTAAACCCTATACACATTCAGTCAAGAACAGCACCGAGCATTTATGCAAGATCAGGTATTATAAAAACCAGATCCTCTATCAACAAAGAAGTTAAGATTTCTGGTCTGTTGAGGGATCCAAGTCAGCTTGTGACCAGGTGAGACCCTTCCCTGGCTCAATCCCAGTTACCTCTTTGGATGCTTTTGGTCTCAGTCAAGTTGCTGGCTGGGATGTTGGGCCGCTGTTCTGCTCTCTGGAACTGGGTACTGGCTTTTCCTGTGGGGCAAACCAAGCCTGGCAACTGTGGCCCTGCAGATTGGCACCCCTGATGCTGGATCCCCGCTGCTGCCACTGGAGCTGCCGCTGCTGGGACCACTGCTGCTGGATCCGCCACTGGAGATGCCGCTGCTGGGTCTGCCCCCGCTGATCCACTGGAGCTGCTGCTGCTGGGTCCTCCGCCTCTGATCCGCTGGTGCTGCCGCTGCGGGATCCGCCTCTGCCGCTGAAGCCGCTGGAGCCTCCGCTGCTGGATTCGCTGCCCTGGAGCCGCTGTGGCCGGTACCGGAGCAGCTGATGGTGTTTTGGGGGCTGGAGTCACGGCTTCCACCGCCGCTTCCGGCTTCCACCACCGCTTCCGCTGCCGGGGTCTGAGCCGCCGCTGTTGGATCCCGAGTCGCCACTGCCAGAGCCCGCGATGCAGCTGCCCGTGCCCGTGCTGCCGCTGCCGCTGCCAGAGTCCGAATCGCCGCAACCGGGTCCCATGGTGCCGCTGCCGGAGCCCAAGTCGCCGCTACCGGGTCCCGAGCTGCCGCTGCCGGATCCCGAGCTGCCGCTACCGGGTCCCGAGCTGCCGCTGCCGGAGCTGCTTCGGCCTGCCCGTGTGGGCTCTGGTTATCTCCTACTTCTCCGCTGCTGTTTTAATCTCTTATACACCTCCCTTGTGTATTTTGCTGGGTTTTCTTTGGCTTTTTCTCCCCTAGGCTGCTTAGGCGTGGTTCCTATGCCGCCATCTTGACCGGAAGTCCTTCTGCAATTTCTTGCTTGAGTGTTTTAAAGTTTTCATGGTAGAGATAAGTACTTCACTTCCTTGGTTAAGTTTATTCCAAGGTACTTTATTTTCTTTGATTCAAATATAAATGGGAGTGATCATCCTCTGTGTGTTTCTTGACAGCATATAAGAAGGCTACTGATTTCTGTGTATTTACTTTGTATCCTGCTACATGACTGTAGGTGTTTCTCAGCTCTAACACTTTGCTGGTGGAGTCTTTAGGGTCCTTTATGTATAGAATCATGTCATCTGCAAATAATGATAACTTGATCTCTTTCCAGTTTGTATGCCTTTTATGTGTGTCTCTTGCTTTATTGCTATGGCTAAGACTTCCAGTACTATATTAAATAAAATTGGGGTTAGTGGACACCCTTATGGTTTACAAAGTTGAGAGTGAACATTGATGTGAATTTCACTCACATAGTAGCTTCACGGTTTGTAACAAACACAGAAAAATCGGCTTGATAAGTAAATCAAACTCAGAATAACAACAATCCAGTTGTTCTCCTAGCCTGTAATCTTCAGTTACATACTGTTGCTAAGAAACACAAGAAACATGGCACCAGTTATTCCAAAATGAGTCATGATTTACTTCTCATGTGCACAGTGTCTACTGGTACAATAAAAACTTATTACCATCTTTGGTTCACCTAAATGTAATTATGTATGTCAGTATTGCTTGCAACTAACATAAGAAATTTCTGTTTTTGACAGTCCAACTCCTACCCTATATTGAACTGAAATATATGCACTATAGAGTATGAAAGACATACAATCCCATGTAATAGGTTATTTATTAGAAAATCGCCCTCAGAAGAATAACTTTGTTTTCCATGCACAATGCGTTACTGAGCTTCTCAAACATTATATATAGCAGGCTGAACCTGAGATGAATTGAAATGAGAAAGTACACTGAAGTCAGAAACTAGAAAAAAAGATTTCATTGAAGAGCCATTGAAAGAAAAAAACAGTTTAAGAAAGACAAGAGATTCTCTTATTTGACCAAAATGGTCAAGTGTGAGTGTCATTCAAGACCAATTTTGCAACACACTAAGGGTGAATGCCTTTCTGACTGTCAGTGTTCTTTGACAACAAATATTGAAAGGAACTTACACATATGAATGTGTTCTGTCAAAAACCTGCTATTTGTTTTCAAGAGAAAGCACGTAAGAATTCTACACAGGCTAACTGTAAATGATTAAACGCACAAAACATCTATCATTCTCCTTCTTCTTAGATAAGAAGACTTAAGAAATTCAAGGCAAGTGTCTTTGAGAACACGTGTGGCAGTCGGACACAGAAGCCCACTTTGGTATGATGAGAATGTTTTGCCCAAACCGGTTTTCACGTGTCATTCAAACTAGAGATGAATTCTCATCCGTGAGGCTTGCAGAGTTGACAGTCAATAGTGAAGTAACTGCTACTCACATAGCAGCTTCACGCTTAGAAATGAACACAAAAAATTGGCCACAGAGGTGAAGTAAACTCTTATTAGAAAAAACATTTCCAGTTGTTCTATTCATAATCATTAGTTTGAAAGTGTTGCTAAGAAACACAAAACAAATGGGACAGTTGGTTTAAAACTAGACTTCACCAAGTGCTCACGTGCACAAATTCTACTTCCCCTGTAAAAACTTGTTACCATCTAGAACTCGACATCAAAGTAGTTATCTCTGTGCCAATAGTGTTTTCAATTAATATTCACAAGAATTTACTCATTTCTTGCTCATACCGCTCCTACACTAAACTGAACAGAAATAAATAAGAGGGAGAAAGACATATACCCTGAAAACACAGAACTGAATTTTTAAGTAATTCCACTCTAAGAACAACTTTGCTTTCCCTGCACACTGCGCTACTGCACCTCTAAAATATTACATTAATGAACACTACATACTGCACGTGAAATGAATCAGTTTTTGGTGGTCTAGATCCTGGTCAAAACTGAATAAAAATATGTCCTATAGAGAAGGAGAAAGTCATGTATTCAGAAAACAAAGAACTGCATTTCCATGTCATAGTCTATTTCTTAAGTAATCCTCCTCTAGGAACAACTATTACATACTGCGCAACTGCACCTCTTAAAGATTACATTGGTGAACACTGCATACTGAACATGAGATGAATCTAATTGAGAAACTACAGTGACAATTCACTAACAAGAATCCAATGCAGATTTTATTGAAGACCCACTGTAAGACATATCACTCTTAGAAACACAAGAAATTCTCATTTGACCGAGATGGTCAAATGTGAGTGTCACTCAAGAGCAAATTTGAATCACACAAAAGGTGAATTCCTTCCTGACTGACAGTGTTCTTTGAGAACAAACATGGAAAGTAAATTGTGTTCTATCGAAAATCTGCCATTAGTATTCAAAAGAAAGCAAAAAGGCACAAAACCTCTCTCATTCTTCTTCTCCTTTTTAGGAAAGAAGAGTTACTAAAGAAATTCAAGATCTGTGAGTTTGGGAACACATGTGGCAATCGGACACAGAGGCCCAGTATGGGATGCTGAGGATATTTTCCTCAAACGGTTTTCACCCTTCATTCAAATTAGAGATGAATATCAACCGTGAGGTTAGCAAAGTTGAACGTGAAGACTGATGTGACTCTCACTCCCACAGCAGCTTCACGTTTAGAAAAGAACACAAAGAAATCTGCCACAGAGGTCTATCAAACTCTTATTAGAATAACCATGTTCCAGTAGTTCTACTTATAATTTTCTAGGACAAAAAACAAACTGGACAGTTTGTTTAAAACAGTCTTCATCTGTAGCTGATGGGCACAAATTCTACTTCCCGCATAAAAAACTTGTTACCACCTGCAAATCGATATCAAAGTAGTTATCTGTGTGTCAATAGTGCATCCACTTAATGTTCACCAGAATTTACTCAGTTTTTGCTCATCCAGCTGTTACTCTGAATTGAACGGAAATATAGCCTGTAGAGAGCACGAAAGGCACATACTCTGAAAACACAGAACTGAATTTTGGTTACAGTCTCTTTGTTAAGTAATCCTCCTCAGAGAACAACTGTGTTACATATGCATAATTCGCAAGTGCGCCTCTTAATAATTACATTGGTGAACACTGCATACTGAACATGAATTGAATCAAATTGAGAAACTGCAGTGACAATTCACTAACAGGAATCCAATGCAGAGTTTATTGAAGACCCACTGTAAGATATACCACATTAAGAAACACAAATTCTCATTTGACTGAGATGGTCTACTGTGAGTGTCACTCAAGAGCCAATTTGAATCACACAAAAGGTGAATTCCGTCCTGACTGACAGTGTTCTTTGAGAACAAATATTGAAGGTAACTTCCACGTATACATGTGTTCTGTCGGAAATCTGCCATTAGTTTTCAACAGAAAGCACCTATGAGTTTTACACAAGGTAACTGTAAATAATTAAAGGCACAAAACCTCTCTCTTTCTTCTGCTCCTTTTTAGGAAAGAAGACATACTAAAGAAATTCAAGACCTGAGAGTTTAGGAACAAGTGTGGCCAATGGACACAGAGGCCCGCTTTGGGATGATGAGGATGTTTTACCTCAAGCGGTTTTCACCCTTCATTCAAAGTAGAGGTGAATACCCATCCGTGAGATTTGCAAAGATTAATGTGAAGACTGATGTGACTGTCACTCCCACAGCAGCCTCATGTTTAGAAAGGAACACAAAGAAATCTGCCACAGAGGTCTATCAAACTCTTATTAGAAAGACAATACTCCAGTAGTTCTGTTTATAAATAATTAGTTGAAAGTGTTGCTAAGAAACAAAACAAACTGGACGTTTTGTTTAAAACAGACTACATGGGCACAAATTCTACTTCTACGTGTAAAAAACTTGTTACCATCTGCAAATCGACATCAAAGTAGTTATCTGTGTGTCAAGATTGTATCCAATTAATAAGTTCTTGTTCGTCCACCTTTTACTCTAAAATGAACAGCGATATATACTGCAGGGAGGACGAAAGGCATATACCCTAAAAACACAGAAAAGAATTTCCTGTAACACACTATTTGTTAAGTAATCCTCCTCAAAGAACAACTGCGTTTTCCATGCATACTGCGCAACTGCGCATCTTAAAGATTCCATTGGTGAACACTGCATACTGAAAATGAGATGAATGGAATTGAAAAACTACAGTGACAATTCACTAACAAGAATCCAATGCAGATTTTATTGAAGACCCACTATAAGACATTGCACGTTTAGAAACACAAGAAATTCTCATTTGTCCGTGATGGTCAAATGTGTCACTCAAGAGCAAATTTGAATCACACAAAAGGTGAATTCCGTCCTGAATGACAGTGTTCTTTGAGAACGTTGAAAGTAACTTCCACGTGTCTTTGCACTAAACCATGATTGTTTCATGAGGAAATGTTTGTACATACTTGGGTTAGAAAAAGATGGTTACATCACGACAGATACATGAGGTACATGATTTTTGTTTACATATCATGAAACAAGCATGTTATACTGCAATGATGTTCACATCATCAGGCGGATACTTGCCGTTGAGGAAAGATGGTTTAGTGCAAAGAGACAGAAGCATGGAGTATTAAGTGTTGTTTACCTTTCATGAACCAAGAACGGTTTCGGAAAAATATACTCATTTCATCATTGCAGACTAAGGGCGATGGTACAGATGTTAACATCATCATGCAGATGTTTACGCATACTTGGAGTAAAGGGAAGATATTAGCATCATCATGACAGTACCATGGACTAGAGGATTGTTGTTTTCATACCATGAAACAAGCATGGTTTAGTGCAAAGATGTTCACATCATCGTGCAGAAGCTTGGGGTAGAGGAAGGATGTTATAATGCGGCTGCTCACATTTCCAGTGGCAAACTAAAAGTGAATTGTAATTTCTGAAAACTATCTGCGACAAACATTTAATAATGAAATTAAGAGTGGGTTCATAGGGATAGAAGCTGCTTGTACACTAAGACCGTTTCCTCTTGGAAACTAACTTTGAATTCATAAGAATAGAGGCTGCTTGTATACTAAGACCATTAACAAATGAAAACTAACAGTGAATTGGTAGCAAAAAAGCTGATTGTACACTAAGAACGTTTGCCATTGGAAACTAACCATAAATTCAGTGTTCTAGCACCCTATTGGCTAGTAACACCATTTCCTGTGGTAAACTAACAGTGAGTTGGAAGTTCTTTAAGCTACTTATCTGCGACAAACGTTTCCTATTGAAAACTAACAGCGAATTCATAGGAATGGAAACTGCTTCTATACAAACACCGTTTCCCACTGCAGACTAACAGTGAATTCATCGGGATAGAAGATGCTTGTATACTAAGACCATTTCCCATTGAAAACTAACCGTGAATTCAATGTTCTACAATCCTACTATATAGTAACCACATTTCCCATGGAAAACTACCAGTCAATTGAAATTTCTTCTAGTTACTTATCTGTGACACACGTTTCCTATTGAAAACTAACAGGGAATTCAAAGACTAGAATCTGCTTGTATACTAAGACCATTTCCCATTGAAAACTAACCGTGAATTCAATGTTCTACAATCCTCCTGTCTAGTAACAACATTTCCCGTGGAAACCAACAGTGAATCGAAAGTTCTTAAGCTACTTATCTGCGACAAAGTTTTCCTATTGAAAACTAACAGAGGATTCATTGGAATAGAAACTGCTTGTTTACTAAGACCATTACGCGTTGAACACTGACTGAATTCAATATTCTACAATCCTATTGTCTAGTAACAACATTTCCCATGGCAAACTAACAGTGAATTGAATGGTCTTTCAACTACTTGTCTGAAAAAACCTTACTAATTGTAAAGTAGCAGAGAATTCATAGGAAGAGAACCTGCTTGTATACTAAGAACGTTTCCCATTCAAAACTAACCATCAATTCAATGTTCTACAATCTTAGCGTCTAGTAAAAACATTTCCCGTGGCAAACTAACAGTGAATTGAAAGTTCGTTAAGCTACTTATCTCTGACAAACTTTTTCTATTGGAAAATAACAGAGCATTCACAGGAGTAGAAGCTGCTTGTATACTACGACCTTTTTCCTTTGAGACCTAACAGTGAATTCATAGGAATACAAGCTGCTTGGCACTAATTACGTTTCCCATTGAAAACTAACCGTGAACATTTCATGAGGGAAACAAACAGAGAATTGAAAGTTGTTTAAGCTACTTATCTGCAACAAATGGTTCCTACTAAAAACTAACAGTGAATTCATAGGAATGGAAACTGCTTCTATACTAAGACCATTTCCCATAGAAAACTAACCGTGAATTCAATGTTCTACAGTCCTACTATCTGGTAACCACATTTCCCATGGAAAACTACCAGTCAATTGAAATTTCTTCTAGTTACTTATCTGTGACAAACGTTTCCTATTGAAAACTAACAGGGAATTCAAAGACTAGAATCTGCTTGTATACTAAGACCATTTCCCATTGAAAACTAACCATGAATTCAATGTCCTACAATCCTCCTGTCTCCACAGGAGACAACATTTAATGTGGAAACTAACAGTGAATCGAAAGTTCTTAAGCTACTTATCTGTGACAAAGTTTTCCTATTGAAAACTAACACTGGATTCATCGGAATAGAAACTGCTTGTTTACTAAGACCATTTCCCGTTGAAAACTGACTTTCAATTCAATATTCTACAATCCTATTGTCTAGTAACAACATTTCCCATGGCAAACTAAAAGTGAGTTGTAATTTCTGTAAGCGATCAGCGACAAACATTTAATATTGAAATTAACAGTGGCTTCATGGAATAGAAGCTGCTCGTGTAGTAAGACCGTTTCTCATTGGAAATTAACTGTGAATTCATAAGAATAGATGCTGCTTGTATACTAAGACCATTTCCAAATGAAAACTAACATTGAATTCATAGTAAAAAAGCTGCTTGTATACTAAGAACGTTTGCCACTGAAAAATAACCATAAATTCAGTGTTCTACAACCCTGTTGTCTAGTAACACCATTTCCAGTGGCAAACTAACAGTGAGTTGGAAGTTCTTTAAGCTACTTATCTGCGACAAACGTTTTCGATTGAAAACTAAGAGTGAATTCATAGGGATAGAAGCGGCTTGTATACGAAGAATGTTTCCCATTGAAGACTAACCATGAATTCAATGTTCTACAATCGTGCTGTCTAGTGACAATATTTCCCGTTGCCAACTAACAGTGAATTGAAAGCTTTTTAAGCTACGTACCAGCAACAAACGTTTCCTACTGAAAACTAACAGTGTGTTCCTAGGAATAGAAGCTGCTTGTATACTAAGACCCATTATCCTTGAAAACTAACAGTGAATTCACAGGAATATAAGCTGCTTTATACTAAGACCGTTTCTCAATGAAAACTAACAGGGAATTCATTGGAATAGAAGCTTCATGTCCACTAAGAACGTTTCCCATGGAAAACTAACCGTGAATTACATGTTCTACAGTCCTATTGTATAGTAAAAACATTTCCCATTGCAAACCAGCAGTGAATTGAATGTTCTTTCAACTACTTGTCTGCGAAAACCTTTTTAATTGTAAACTAGCAGAGAATTCATAGGAAGAGAACCTGCTTGTATACTAAGAATGTTTCCGATTCAAAACTAACCATCCATTCCATGCTCGACAATCTTGTCGTCTAGTAACAACACTTCCTGTGGCAAACTAAAAGTGAATTGAAAGTCCTTTAAGCTACTTATCTCTGACAAGCTTTTCCTATTGGAAACTAACAGAGCATTCACAGGAGTAGAAGCTGCTTGTATACTAAGACCCTTTTCCACTGAGAACTAACAGTGAGTTCATAGGAATACAAGCTATGTGGTACTAAGTATGTATGCCATTGAAAACTAACCGTCAACATTTCATGAGGCAAACTAACAGAGAATTCAAAGTTGTTTAAGCTACTTATCTGCAAAAATGTTTCCTATTGAAAACTAACAGTGAATTCATAGGAACGGAAACTGCTTCTATACTAAGACCGTTTCCCATTGCAGACTAACAGTGAATTCATTGGGATAGAAGATGCTTGTATACTAAGACCATTTCCCATTGAAAACTAACCATGAATTCAATGTTCTACAATCCTACTATCTAGTAACCACATTTCCCCTGGAAAACTACCAGTCAATTGAAATTTCTTCTAGTTAATTATCTGTGACACACGTTTCCTATTGAAAACTAACAGGGACTTCAAAGACTAGTATCTGCTTGTATACTAAGACCATTTCCCATAGAAAACTAACCGTGAATTCAATGTACTACAATCGTCCTGTCTGCACAGGAGACAGCATTTCATGTGTAAACTAACAGTGAATCGAAAGTTCTTAAGCTACTTATCTGCGACAAAGTTTTCCTATTGAAAACTAACAGTGGATTCATCGGAATAGAAACTGCTTGATTACTAAGACCATTTCACGTTGAAAACTGACTGAATTCAATATTCTACAATCCTATTGTCTAGTAACAACATTTCCCCTGGCAAACTAACAGTGAATTGAATGGTCTTTCAACTACTTGTCTGCAAAAACCTTACTAATTGTAAAGTAGCAGAGAATTCATAGGAAGAGAACCTGCTTGTATACTAAGAACGTTTCCCATTCAAAACTAACCATCAATTCAATGTTCTACAATCTTAGCGTCTAGTAAAAACATTTCCCGTGGCAATCTAACAGTGAGTTGAAAGTTCGTTAAGCTACTTATCTCTGACAAACTTTGCCTTTTGCAAACTAACAGAGCATTCACAGGAGTAGAAGCTGCTTGTATACTAAGACCTTTTTCCTTTGAGAACTAACAGTGAGTTCATAGGAATATAAGCTGCTTGGTACTAATTACATTTCCCATTGAAAACTAACCGTGAACATTTCATGAGGCAAACAAGCAGAGAATTGAAAGTAGTTCAATCTACTTATCTGCAACAAGTGGTTCCTATTAAAAACTAACAGTGAATTCATAGGAATGGAAACTGCTTCTATACTAAGAAAATTTCCCATTGAAAACAGTGAATTCATCGGGATAGAAGATGCTTGTATACTAAGACCATTTCCCATTGAAAACTAACCGTGAATTCAATGTTCTACAATCCTACTATCTTGTAACCACATTTCCCATGGAAAACTACCAGTCAATTGAAATTTCTTCTAGTGACTTTTCTGTGACACACGTTTCCTATTGAAAACTAAGAGGGAATTCAAAGAATAGAATCTGCTTGTATACTAAGACCATTTCCCATTGAAAACTAACCGTGAATTCAATGTTCTACAATCCTCCTCTCTAGTAACAACATTTCCCATGGAAACCAACAGTGAATCGAAAGTTCTTAAGCTACTTATCTGCGACATAGTATTCCTATTGAAAACTAACAGTGAATTCATCGGGATAGAAGATGCTTGTATACTAAGACCATTTCCCGTTGAAAACTGACTTTGAATTCAATATTCTACAATGCTATTGTCTAGTCACAACATTCCCCGTGGCAAAGTAGAAGTGAATTGTAATTTCTCTAAGCTACCTCTCTGCGACTAACACTTCCTATTGAAATTAACAGTGGGTTCATAGGAATAGAAGCTGCTTGTACACTAAGACCATTTACTATTGGAAACTAACTTTGAATTCATAAGAATAGAGGCTGCTTGTGTACTAAGACCATTTACAAATGAAAACTAACAGTGATTTGGTAGCAAAAAAGCTGATTGTATACTAAGAACTTTTGCCATTGAAAACTAACCATAAATTCAGTGTTCTACCACCCTATTGTCTAGTAACACCATTTCCTGTGGCAAACTAACAGTGAGTTGGAAGTTCTTTAAGCTACTTATCTGCGACGAACGTTTCCTATTGAAAACTAACAGCGAATTCATAGGAATGGAAACTGCTTCTATATTAAGACCGTTTCCCATTGCAGACTAACAGTGAATTCATCGGGAAAGAAGTTGCTTGTATACTAAGACCATTTCCCATTGAAAACTAACCATGAATTCAATGTTCTACAATCCTACTATCTAGAAACCACATTTCCCATGGAAAACTACCAGTCAATTGAAATTTCTTCTAGTGACTTTTCTGTGACACACGTTTCCTATTGAAAACTAACAGGGACTTCAAAGACTAGAATCTGCTTGTATACTAAGACCATTTCCCATAGAAAACTAACCGTGAATTCAGTGTACTACAATCCTCCTGTCTGCACAGGAGACAGCATTTCATGTGTAAACTAACAGTGAATTGAAAGTTCTTAAGCTACCTATCTGCGACAAAGTTTTCCTATTGAAAACTAACAGTGGATTCATCGGAATAGAAACTGCTTGATTACTAAGACCATTTCACGTTGAAAACTGACTGAATTCAATATTCTACAATCCTATTGTCTAGTAACAACATTTCCCCTGGCAAACTAACAGTGAATTGAATGGTCTTTCAACTACGTGTCTGCAAAAACCTTACTAATTGTAAAGTAGCAGAGAATTCATAGGAAGAGAACCTGCTTGTATACTAAGAACGTTTCCCATTCAAAACTAACCATCAATTCAATGTTCTACAATCTTAGCGTCTAGTAAAAACATTTCCCATGGCAATCTAACAGTGAGTTGAAAGTTCTTTAAGCTACTTATCTCTGACAAACTTTGCCTTTTGCAAACTAACAGAGCATTCACAGGAGTAGAAGCTGCTTGTATACTAAGACCTTTTTCCTTTGAGAACTAAAAGTGAGTTCATAGGAATATAAGCTGCTTGGTACTAATTACATTTCCCATTGAAAACTAACCGTGAACATTTCATGAGGCAAACAAGCAGAGAATTGAAAGTAGTTTAATCTACTTATCTGCAACAAGTGATTCCTATTAAAAACTAACAGTGAATTCATAGGAATGGAAACTGCTTCTATACTAAGAAAATTTCCCATTGAAAACAGTGAATTCATCGGGATAGAAGATGCTTGTATACTAAGACCATTTCCCATTGAAAACTAACCGTGAATTCAATGTTCTACAATCCTACTATCTTGTAACCACATTTCCCATGGAAAACTACCAGTCAATTGAAATTTCTTCTAGTGACTTTTCTGTGACACACGTTTCCTATTGAAAACTAACAGGGAATTCAAAGAATAGAATCTACTTGTATACTAAGACCATTTCCCATTGAAAAATAACCGTGAATTCAATGTTCTACAATCCTCCTCTCTAGTAACAACATTTCCCATGGAAACCAACAGTGAATCGAAAGTTCTTAAGCTACTTATCTGCGACATAGTATTCCTATTGAAAACTAACAGTGAATTCATCGGGATAGAAGATGCTTGTATACTAAGACCATTTCCCGTTGAAAACTGACTTTGAATTCAATATTCTACAATGCTATTGTCTAGTCACAACATTCCCCGTGGCAAAGTAGAAGTGAATTGTAATTTCTGTAAGCTACCTATCTGCGACTAACACTTCCTATTGAAATTAACAGTGGGTTCATAGGAATAGAAGCTGCTTGTACACTAAGACCATTTACTATTGGAAACTAACTTTGAATTCATAAGAATAGAGGCTGCTTCTATACTAACACCATTGACAAATGAAAACTAACAGTGAATTGGTAGCCAAAAAGCTGATTGTATACTAAGAACTTTTGCCATTGAAAACTAACCATCAATTCAGTGTTCTACCACCCTATTGTCTAGTAACACCATTTCCTGTGGCAAACTAACAGTGAGTTGGAAGTTCTTTAAGCTACTTATCTGCGACGAACGTTTCCTATTGAAAACTAACAGCGAATTCATAGGAATGGAAACTGCTTCTATACTAAGACCGTTTCCCATTGCAGACTAACAGTGAATTCATCGGGAAAGAAGTTGCTTGTATACTAAGATCATTTCCCATTGAAAACTAACCGTGAATTCAATGTTCTACAATCCTACTATCTAGTAACCACATTTCCCATGGAAAACTACCAGTCAATTGAAATTTCTTCTAGTGACTTTTCTGTGACACACGTTTCCTATTGAAAACTAACAGGGAATTCAAAGAATAGAATCTGCTTGTATATAAGACCATTTCCCATTGAAAACTAACTGTGAATTCAAGGTTCTACAACCCTCTTGTCTCCACAGGAGACAACAGTTCATGTGGAAACTAACAGTATATCGAAAGTTCTTAAGCAACTTATCTGCGACAAAGTGTTCCTATTGAAAACTAACAGTGGATCCATCGGCATAGAAACTGCTTGTTTACTAAGACCATTTCCGGTTGAAAACTGACTGAATTCAATATTCTACAATCCTATTGTATTGTAACAACATTTCCCGTGGCAAACTAAAAGTGAATTGTAATTTCTGTAAGCTATCTGCGACAAACATTTAATATTGAAATTAACAGTGGCTTCATAGGAATAGAAGGTGCTTGTGTAGTGAGACCGTTTCTCATTGGAAACTAACTGTGAATTCATAAAAATTGATGCTGCTTGTATATTAAGACCATTTCCAAATGAAAACTAACAGTGAATTCATAGTAAAAAAGCTGCTTGTATACAGAGAAGGTTTGCCATTGAAAACTAACCATAAATTCAATGTTCTACAACTCTATTGTCTACTAACACCATTTCCTGTGGCAAACTAACAGTGAGTTGGAAGTTCTTTATGCTACTTATCTGCGACAAACGTTTTCAATTGAAAACTAAGAGTGAATTCATAGGGATAGAGGCGGCTTGTATACGAAGAATGTTTCCCATTGAAGACTAACCGTGAATTCAATGTTCTACAATCGTGCTGTCAAGTGACAATATTTCCCGTTGCCAACTAACAGTGAATTGAAAGGTACCAGCAACAAACGTTTCCTATTGAAAACTAACAGTGTGTTCCTAGGAATAGAAGCTATTTGTATACTAAGACCGATTCTCTTTGAAAACTAACAGTGAATTCAGAGGAATATAAGCTGCTTTATACTAAGACCGTTTCTCAATGAAAACTAACAGGGAATTCATTGCACTAGAAGCTTCATGTCTACTAAGAACGTTTCCCACTGAAAAGTAACCGTGAATTGCAGGGTCTACAGTACTACTGTATAGTAACAACATTTCCCATTGCAAACTAACAGGGAATTGAATGTTCTTTCAACTACTTGTCTGCGAAAACCTTTCTAATTGCAAACTAGCAGAGAATTCATAGGAAGAGAACATGCTTGTATACTAAGAACGTTTCCCATTCAAAACTAAACATCAATTCAATGTTCTACAATCTTATCGTCTAGTAACTACATTTCCTGTGGCAAACTAACAGTGAATTGAAAGTTCTTTAAGCTACTTATCTCTGACAAACTTTTCCTATTGGAAACTAACAGAGCCTTCATAGGAGAAGAAGCTGCTTGTATACTAAGACCTTTTTGCTTTGAGAACTAACAGTGAGTTCAAAGGAATACAAGCTGCTTCGTACTAAGCAAGTTTGCCATTGAAAACTAACCGTGAACATTTCATGAGGCAAACTAACAGAGAATTGAAAGTTGTTTAAGCTACTTGTCTGCAAGAAATGTTTCCTACTAAAAACTAACAGTGAATTCATAGGAATGGAAACTGCTTCTATACTAAGACCGCTTCCCATTGAAAACTAACAGTGAATTAATTGGGATAGAAGATGCTTGTACACTAAGGCCATTTCCCGTTGAAAAAGGACTTTGAATTCAGTATTCTACAATGCTATTGTCTAGTAACAACATTTCCCGTGGCAAAGTAGAAGTGAATTGTAATTTCTGTAAGCTACCTATCTGCGACTAACATTTCCTCTTGAAATTCACAGTGGGTTCATAGGAATAGAAGCTGCTTGTACACTAAGACCGTTTCCTATTGGAAACTAACTTTGGATTCATAAGAATAGAGGCTGCTTGTATCCTAAGACCATGTACATATGGAAACTAACAGTGAATTGGTAGCAAAAAAGCTGATTGTATACTAAGAACGTTTGCCATTGAAAACTAACCATAAATTCAGTGTTCTACCACCCTCTTGTCTAGTAACACCATTTCCTGTGGCAAACTAAGAGTGAGTTGGAAGTTCTTTAAGCTACTTATCTGCGACAAACTTTTGCTATTGAAAACTAACAGCGAATTCACAGGAATGGAAACTGCTTCTATACTAAGACCGTTTCCCATTGCAGACTAACAGTGAATTCATAGGGATAGAAGATGCTTGTATACTAAGACCACTTCCCATTGAAAACTAACCGTGAATTCAATGTACTACAATCCTACTATACAGTAACCACATTTCCCATGGAAAACTACCAGTCAATTGAAATTTCTTCTAGTTACTTATCTGTGACACACGTTTCCTACTGAAAACTAACAGGGAATTCAAAGACTAGAATCTGCTTGTATACTAAGACCATTTCCCATTGAAAACTAACCGTGAATTCAATGTTCTACAATCCTGCTGTCTAGTAACAAAATTTTCTGTGGAAACTAACAGTGAATTGAAAGTTCTTAAGCTACTTATCTGCGAGAAAGTTTTCCTATTGAAAACTAACAGTGGATTCATCGGAATAGAAACTGCTTGTTTACTAAGACCATTTCCCGTTGAAAACTGACTTAATTCAATATTCTACAATCCTATTGTATTGTAACAACATTTCCCGTGGCAAACTAAAAGTGAATTGTAATTTCTGTGAGCTATCTGTGACAAACATTTAATATTGAAATTAACAGTGGCTTCACAGGAATAGAAGCTGCTTGTATACTAAGACCCATTCTCTTTGAAAACTAACAGTGAATTCACAGGAATATAAGCTGCTTTATACTAAGACCGTTTCTCAATGAAAACTCACAGTGAATTCCTTAGAATAGAAGCTTCTTGTCTAGTAGGAAGGTTTCCCAGGGAAAACTAAGGGTGAATTACAGGTTCTACAGTCCTATTGTATAGTAACAACATTTCCCGTTGCAAACTAACAGTGAATTGAATGTTCTTTCAACTACTTGTCTGCGAAAACCTTTCTAATTGTAAACTAGCAGAGAATTCATAGGAAGAGAACCTGCTTGTATACTAAGAATGTTTCCCATTCAAAACTAACCATCAATTCAATATTCTACAATCTTATTTTCTAGTAACAACATTTCCCGTGGCCAACTAACAGTAAATTGAAAGTTCTTTAAGCTACTTATCTCTGACAAAGTTTTCCTATTGGAAACTAACGGAGCCTTCATAGGAGTAGAAGCTGCTTGTATACTAAGACCTTTTTCCTTTGAGAACTAACAGTGATTTCATAGGAATACAAGGTGCTTGGTACTAAGTACGTTTGCCATTGAAAACTAACCGTGAACATTTCATGAGGCAAACTAACAGAGAATTGAAAGTTGTTTAAGCTACTTGTGTGCAACAAATGTTTCCTATTAAAAATTAGCAGTGAATTCATAGGAATGGAAACTGCTTCTATACTAAGACCGTTTCCCATTGAAAACTAACAGTGAATTAATTGGGATAGAAGATGCTTGTACACTAAGGCCATTTCCCGTTGAAAACTGACTTTCAATTCAATATTCTACAATGCTATTGTCTAGTAACAACATTTCCCGTGGCAAAGTAGAAGTGAACTGTAATTTCTGTAAGCTACCTATCTGCGACTAACATTTCCTCTTGAAATTAACAGTGGGTTCATAGGAATAGAAGCTGCTTGTACACTAAGACTGTTTCCTATTGGAAACTAACTTTGAATTCATAAGAATAGAGGCTGCTTCTATACTAACACCATTGACAAATGAAAACTAACAGTGAATTGGTAGCCAAAAAGCTGATTGTATACTAAGAACTTTTGCCATTGAAAACTAACCATCAATTCAGTGTTCTACCACCCTATTGTCTAGTAACACCATTTCCTGTGGCAAACTAACAGTGAGTTGGAAGTTCTTTAAGCTACTTATCTGCGACGAACGTTTCCTATTGAAAACTAACAGCGAATTCATGGGAATGGAAACTGCTTCTATACTAAGACCGTTTCCCATTTCAGACAAACAGTGAATTCATCGGGATAGAAGATGCTAGCATACTAAGACCATTTCCCATTGAAAACTAACCGTAAATTCAATGTTCTGCAATCCTACTATCTAGTAACCACATTTCCCATGGATAACTACCAGTCAATTGAAGTTTCTTCTAGTTACTTATCTGTGACACACGTTTCATATTGAAAACTAACATGGAATTCAAAGACTAGAATCTGCTTGTGTACTAAGACCATTTCCCATTGAAAACTAACCGTGAATTCAATGTTCTACAATCCTCCTGTCTCCAGAGGAGACAACAGTTCATGTGGAAACTAACAGTGCATCGAAAGTTCTTAAGGTACTTATCAGCGACAAAGTTTTCCTATTGAAGACTAACAGTGGATTCATCGGAATAGAAACTGCTTGTTTACTAAGACCATTTCGCTTTGAAAACTGACTGAATTCAATATTCTACAATCCTATTGTCTTGTAACAACATTTCCCGTGGCAAACTAAAAGTTAATTGTAATTTCTGTAAGCTATCTGCGACAAACATTTAATATTGAAATTAAGAGTGGCTTCATAGGAACAGAAGCTGCTTGTGTAGTAAGAACGTTTCTCATTGGAAACTAACTGTGAATTCATAAGAATATATGCTGCTTGTATACTAAGACCATTTCCAAATGAAAACTAACAGTGAATTCATAGTAAAAAAGCTGCTTGTATACTAAGAACGTTTGCCACTGAAAACTAACCATAAATTCAATGTTCTACAACCCTATTGTCTAGTAAAACCATTTCCTGTGGCAAACTAACAGTGAGTTGGAAGTTCTTTAAGCTACGTATCTGCGACAAACGTTTTCGATTGAAAACTAAGCGTGAATTCATAGGGATAGAAGCGGCTTGTATAGGAGCAATGTTTCCCATTGAAGACAAACCGTGAATTCAATTTTCTACAATCATGCTGTCAAGTGACAATACTTCCTGTTGCCAACTAACAGTGAATTGAAAGTTTTTTAAGCTACGTACCAGTAACAACCGTTTCCTATTAAAAACTAAGAGTATGTTCCTAGGAATAGAAGCTACTTGTATACTAAGACCCATTCTCTTTAAAAACTAACAGTGAATTCACAGGAATATAAGCTGCTTTATACTAACACCGTTTCTCAATGAAAACTAACCGTGAATTCATTGGAATAGAAGCTTCATGTCTATTAAGAACGTTTCCCACGGAAAACTAACGGTGAATTACATGTTCCACAATCCTACTGTATAGTAACAACATTTCCCATTGGAAACTAACAGTGAATTGAATGTTCTTTCAACTACTTGTCTGCAAAAACCTTTCTAATTGTAAACTAGCAGAGAATTCATAGGAAGAGAACATGCTTGTATACTAAGAACGTTTCCCATTCAAAACTAACCATCAATTCAATGTTCTACAATCTTATCGTCTAGTAAAAACATTTCCCATGGCAAACCAACAGTGAATTGAAAGTTCTTTAAGCTACTTATCTCTGACAAACTTTTCCTATTGGAAACTAACAGAGCCTTCATAGGAGAAGAAGCTGCTTGTATACTAAGACCTTTTTCCTTTGAGAACTAACACTGATTTCATTGGAATACAAGCTGTTTGGTACTAAGCACGTTTGCCATTGCAAACTAACCGTGAACATTTCATGAGGCAAACTAACTGAGAATTGAAAGTTATTTAAGCTACTTGTCTGCAACAAATGTTTCCTACTAAAAACTAACAGTGAATTCATAGGAATGGAAACTGCTTCTATACTAAGACCGTTTCCCATTGAAAACTAACAGTGAATTCATTGGGATAGAAGATGCTTGTATACTAAGACCATTTCCCGTTGAATACTGACTTTGAATTCAATATTCTACAATTATATTGTCTAGTAACAACATTTCCCGTGGCAAAGTTGAAGTGAAATGTAATTTCTGTAAGCTATCTATCTGCGACTAACATTTCCTATTGAAATTAACAGTGGGTTCATAGGAATAGAAGCTGCTTGTACACTAAGACCGTTTCCTATTGGAAACTAACTTTGAATTCATAAGAAGAGAGGCTGCTTGTATACTAAGACCTTTACCAAATGAAAACTAACAGTGATTTGGTAGCAAAAAAGCTGATTGTATACTAAGAACGTTTGCCATTGAAAACTAACCATAAATTCAGTGTTCTACCACCCTATTGTCTAGTAACACCATTTCCCGTGGCAAACTAACACTGAGTTGGAAGTTCTTTAAGCTACTTACCTGCGACAAACGTTTGCTATTGAAAACTAACAGCGAATTCACAGGAATGGAAACTGCTTCTATGCTAAGACCGTTTCCCTTTGGAGACTAACAGCGAATTCATCGGGATAGAAGATGCTTGTATACTAAAACCATTTCCAATTGAAAACAAAATGTGAATTCAATGTTCTACAATCCTAATATCTAGTAACCACATTTCCCATGGAAAACTACCAGTCAATTGAAATTTCTTCTAGTTACTTATGTGTGACACACGTTTCCTATTGAAAACTAACAGGGAATTCAAAGACTAGTATCTGCTTGTATATTAGGACCATTTCCCATTGAAAACTAACCGTGAATTCAAGGTTCTACAATCCTCTTGTCTCCACAGGAGACAAAAGTTCATGTGGAAACTAACAGTGAATCGAAAGTTCTTAAGCTACTTATCTGCAACAAAGTTTTCCTATTGAAAATTAACAGTGGATTCATCGGAATAGAAACTGCTTGTTTACTAAGACAATTTCCGGTTGAAAACTAACTGAATTCAATGTTCTACAATCCTATTGTCTTGTAACAACAATTCCAGTGGCAAACTAAAAGTGAACTGTAATTTCTGTAAGCTACCTATCTGCGACTAACATTTCCTATTGAAATTAACAGTGGGTTCATAGGAATAGAAGCTGCTTGTACACTAAGACCGTTTCCTATTGGAAACTAACTTTGAATTCATAAGAAGAGAGGCTGCTTGTATACTAAGACCGTTACCAAATGAAAACTAACATTGAATTCATAGGAATAGAACCTTCGTGTCTTCTAAGAACGTTTCCCACGTAAAACTGACCGTGAATTACATGTTCTACAGTCCTATTGTATAGTAACAACATTTACCATGGCAAACTAACAGTGAATTGAATGTTCTTTCAACTACTTGTCTGCAAAAACATTTCGAATTGCACACTAGCAGAGAATTCATAGGAAGAGAACCTGCTTGTATACTAAGAACGTTTCCCATTCAAAAGTAACCATAAATTCAATGTTCTACAACCCTATTGTATAGGAACACCATTTCCTGTGGCAAAGTAACAGTGAGACGGAAGTTCTTTAAGCTACTTATCTGCCTCAAATGTTTCCTATTGTCAACTAACTGCGAATTCATAGGAATGTAAACTGATCTGTACTAAGACCGTTTCTCATGGCCAACTAACAGTGAATTCATCGGGATAGAAGATGCTTGTATACTAAGACCATTTCCCATGAAAACTAACCATGAAATCAATGTTCTACAATCCTACTACCTAGTAACCACATTTCCAATGGAAAACTACCAGTCAATTGAAATTTCTTCTAGTTACTTATCTGTGACACACGTTTCCTATTGAGAACTAACAGGGAATTCAAAGAATAGCATCTGCTTGTATACTAAGACCATTTCCCATTGAAAACTAAGTTTGACATCAACGTTCTACAATCCTCTTGTCTAGTAACAACATTTCCCGTGGTAACTAACAGTGAATCGTAAGTTCTTAAGCTACTTATCTGTGACAAAGTTTTCCTATTGAAAAGTAACAGTGGATTCATCGGAATAGAAACTGCTTGTTTACAAACACCATTTCCCGTTGAAAACTGACTTTGAATTCAATATTCTACAATCCTATTGTCTAGTAACAATATTTCCCGTGGCAAAGTAGAAGTGAATTGCAATTTCTGTAAGCTACCTACTGCGACTATCATTCCCTATTCAAATTTACAGAGGGATCATAGGAATAGAAGCTGCTTGTATACTAAGACCGTTTCATATTGGAAACTAACTTTGAATTCATAAGAATAGAGGCGGCTTTTATACTAAGACCATTTCCAAATGAAAACTAACAGTGAATTCATAGCAAAAAAGCGGCTTGTACACTAAGAACGTTTGCCATTGAAACCTAACCATAAATTCAATGTTCTGCAATCCTATTGTCTAGTAACACCATTTCCTGTGGCAAACTAACAGTGAGTTGGAAGTTCTTTAAGCTACTTATCTGCTACAAAAGTTTCCTATTGAAAACTAACAGCAAATACATAGGAATGGAAACTGCTTCTATACTCAGACCATTTCCCATTGCAAACTAACAGTGAATTCATTGGGATAGAAGATGCTTGTATACTAAGACCATTTCTCGTTGAAAACTGACTTTGAATTCAATATTCTACAATCCTATTGTCTATTAACAACATTTCCCGTGGAAAAGTAGAAGTGAATTGTAATTTCTGTAAGCTACCTATGTGCGACTAACAATCCCTATTCAAATTTACAGAGGGATCATAGGAATAGAAGCTGCTTGTACACTAAGACCGTTTCATATTGGAAACTAACTTTGAATTCACAAGAATAGAGGCTGCTTGTATACTAAGACCATTTCCAAATGAAAACTAACAGTGAATTCACAGCAAAAAAGCGGTTTGTATACTAAGAACATTTGCCATTGAAAGCTAACCATAAATTCAATGTTCTACAGTCCTGTTGTCTAGAAACAACATTTCCTGTGGCAAACTAACAGTGAGTTGGAAGTTCTTTAAGCTACTTATCGGCGACAAAAGTTTCCTATTGAAAACTAACAGCGAATACATAGGAATAGAAACTGCATCTATACTAAGACCGTTTCTCATTGCAAACTAACAGTGAATTCATCGGGATAGAAGATGCTTGTATACTAAGACCATTTCCGTTGAAAACTGACTTTGAATTCAATATTCTACAATCCTATTGTCTAGTAACAACATTTCCCATGGAAAGCACAAGTGAATTGTAATTTCTGTAAGCTACCTATCTGCAACTAACATTTTCTTTTGATATTAAGAGTGGCTTCATAGGAATAGAAGCTGCTTGTACACTAAGACCGTTTCCTATTGGAAACTAATTTTGAATTCATAGGAATAGAGGCTGCTTGTATACTAAGACCATTTCCAAATGAAAACTAACAGTGAATTCATTGGAATAGAAGCTTCATGTCTACTAAGAATGTTTCCCACGGAAAACTAACCGTGAATTACATGTTCTACAGTCCTATTGTGTAGTAACCACATTTCCCATGGCAAAGTAACAGTGAATTGAATGTTCTTTCAACTACTTGTCTGCGAAAACATTTCTAATTGAAAACTAGCAGAGAATTCATAGGAAGAGAACCTGCTTGTATACTAAGAACGTTTCCCATTCAAAACTAACCATAAATTCAATGTTCTACAACCCTATTGTCTAGTAACACCATTTCCTGTGGCAAACTAACAGTGAGTTGGAAGTTCCTTAAGCTACTTCTCTGCGACAAAAGTTTCCCAGTAAAAACTAACAGCTAATTCATAGGAATGGAAACTGCTTCTATACTAAGACCGTTTCCCATTGCAAACTAACAGTGAGTTCATTGGGATAGAAGATGCTTGTATACTACGACCATTTCCCATTGATAACTAACCATGAATTCAATGTTCTACAATCCTACTATCTTGTAACCACAATTAACATGGAAAATTACCAGTCAATTGAAATGTTTTCTAGTTACTTATCTTTGACACACGTTTCAAATTGAAAACTAACAGGGAATTCAAAGAATAGAATCTGCTTGTATCCTAAGACCATTTCCCATTGAAAACTAACCGTGAGTTCAATGTTGTACAATCCTCCTGTCTAGTAACAACATTTCCCCTGGAAAGTAACAGTGAATCGAAAGTTCTTAAGCTACTTTTCTGTGACAAAGTTTTCCTATTAAAACTAACAGTGGATTCATCTGAATAGAAACTGCTTTTTTACTAAGACCATTTCCCGTTGAAAACTGACTTTGAATTCAATATTCTACAATCCCATTGTCTAGTAACAACATTTTCCGAGGCAAAGTAGAAGTGAATTGTAATTTCTGTAAGCTACCTATCTGCGACTAACATTTCCTATTCAAATTAACAGTGGGATCATAGGAATAGAAGCTGCTTGTATACTAAGACCGTTTCATATTGGAAACTAACTTTGAATTCATAAGAATAGAGGCTGCTTGTATACTAAGACCATTTCCAAATGAAAACTAACAGTGTATTCACAGTAAAAAAGCGGCTTGTATACTAAGAACATTTGCCATTGAAAGCTAACCATAAATTCAATGTTCTACAGTCCTATTGTCTAGAAACACCATTTCCTGTGGCAAACTAACGGTGAGTTGGAAGTTCTTTAAGCTACTTATCGGCGACAAACGTTTCCTATTGAAAACTAACACCGAATGCATAGGAATGGAAACTGCTTCTATACTAAGACCGTTTCCAATTGCAAACTCAAAATGAATTCATCGGGATAGAAGATGCTTGTATACTAAGATCATTTCCCGTTGAAAACTGACTTTGAATTAAATATTGTACAATCCTATTGTCTAGTAACAACATTTCCCGTGGCAAAGTAGAAGTGAATTGTAATTTCTGTAAGCTACCTATCTGTGACTAACAATTCCTATTCAAATTAACAGTGGGATCATAGGAATAGAAGCTGCTTGTACACTAAGACCGATTCATATTGGAAACTAACTTTGAATTCATAAGAATAGAGGCTGCTTGTATATTAAGACCATTTCCAAATGAAAACTAACAGTGAATTCATAGCAAAAAAAGCGGCTTGTATACTAAGAACGTTTGCCATTGAAACCTAACCATAAATTCAATGTTCTACAATCCTATTGTCTATTAACACCATTTCTTGTGGCAAACTAACAGTGAGTTGGAATTTCGTTAAGCTACTTATCTGCGACAAACATTTTCCATTGAAAACAAACAGTAAATACATAGGAATGGAAACTGCTTCTATACTAAGACCGTTTCCCATTGCACACTAACAATGAATTCATCGGATAGAAGATGCTTGTATTCTAGGACCATTTCCCGTTGAATACTGACTTTGAATTCAATATTCTACAATCCTATTGTCTAGTAACAACATTTCCCGTGGGAAAGTAGAAGTGAATTGTAATTTCTGTAAGCTACCTCTCTGCAACTAACATTTCCTATTGAAATTAAGAGTGGGTTCATAGGAATAGAAGCTGCTTGTACACTAAGACCATTTCCTGCTGCAAACTAACTTTGAATTCATAAAAATACAGGCTGCTTGTATACTAAGACCATTTCCAAATGAAAACTAACAGTGAATTCATTGGAATAGAAGCTTCATCTCTACTAAGAACGTTTCCCTCGGAAAACTAACCGTGAATTACATGTTCTACAGTCCTGTTGCATAGTGACAATATTTCCCCTAGCAACCTAACAGTGAATTGAATGTTCTTTCAACTACTTGTCTGCGAAAACCTTTCTAATTGCAAACTAGCAGACAATTCATAGGAAGAGAACCTGCTTCTATAGTAAGAACGTTTCCCATTCAAAACTAACCATAAATTCAATGCTCTACAACCCTATTGTGTAGGAACACCATTTCCTGTGGCAAACTAACAGTGAGGTGGAAGTTCTTTAAGCTACTTATCTGCGACAAACGTTTCCCAGTGAAAACTAACAGCGAATACAAAGGAATGGAAACTGCTTCTATACTAAGACCGTTTCCCATTGCAAACTAACAGTGAGTTCATTGGGATAGAAGATGCTTGTATACTAAGACCATTTCCCATGAAAACTAACCATGAATTCAATGTTCTACAATCCTACTACCTAGTAACCACATTTCCAATGGAAAATTACCAGTCAATTGAAATTTCTTCTAGTTACTTATCAGTGACACACGTTTCCTATTGAAAACTAACAGGGAATTCAAAGAATAGCATCTGCTTGTATACTAAGACCATTTCCCTTTGAAAACTAAGTGTGACATCAACGTTCTACAATCCTCCTGTCTAGTAACAACATTTCCCAGGGAAACTAACAGGGAATCGAAAGTTCTTAAGCTACTTATCTGTGACAAAGTTTTCCTATTGAAAACTAACAGTGGATTCATCGGAAGAGAAACTGCTTGTTTACTAAGACCATTTCCCGTTGAAAACTGACTCTGAATTCGATATTCTACAATCCTATTGTCTAGTAACAACATTTCCCATGGCAAAGTAGAAGTGAATTGTAATTTCTGTAGGCTAACTATCTACGACTAACATTCCCTATTCAAATTTACAGAGGGATCTTAGGAATAGAAGCTGCTTGTACACTAAGACCGTCTCATATTGGAAACTAACTTTGAATTCACAAGAATAGAGGCTGCTTGTATACTAAGACCATTTCCAAATGAAAACTAACAGTGAATGCATAGCAAAAAAGTGGCTTGTATACTAAGAACGCTTGACATTGAAACTTAACCATAAATTCAATGTTCTACAATCCTATTGTCTAGTAACACCATTTCCTGTGGCAAACTAACAGTGAGTTGGAAGTTCTTTAAGCTACTTATCTGCGACAAAAGTTTCCTATTGAAAACTAACAGCGAATACATAGGAATGGAAACTGCATCTATACTAAGACCGTTTCCCATTGCAAACTAACAGTGAATTCATCGGGATAGAAGATGCTTGTATACTAAGACAATTTCCCATTGAAAATTGACTTTGAATTCAATATTCTAAAATCCTATTGTCTAGTAACAACATTTCCCGTGGGAAAGTAGAAGTGAATTGTAATTTCTGTAAGCTACCTATCTGCAACTAACATTTTCTATTGATATTAAGAGTGGCTTCATAGGAATAGAAGCTGCTTGTACACTAAGACTGTTTCCTATTGGAAACTAACTTTGAATTCATAAGAATAGAGGCTGCTTGTATACTAAGACCATTTCCAAATGAAAACTAACAGTGAATTCATTGGAATAGAAGCTTCATGTCTACTAAGAACGTTTCCCACGGAAAACTAACCGTGAATTTCATGTTCAACAGTCCTATTGTCTAGTAACAACATTTCCCATGGCAAACTAACAGTGAATTGAAAGTTCTTTCAACTACTTGTCTGTGAAAACATTTCTAATTGCAAACTAGCAGAGAACTCACGGGAAGAGAACCTGCTTGTATACTAAGAACGTTTCCCATTCAAAACTAACCATAAATTCAATGTTCTACAAACCTATTGTCTAGTAACACCATTTCCTGTGGCAAACTAACAGTGAGTTGGAAGTTCCTTAAGCTACTTATCTGCGACAAACGTTTCCCAGTGAAAACTAACAGCTAATTCATAAGAATGGAAACTGCTTCTATACCAAGACCGTTTCCCATTGCAAACTAACTGTGAGTTCATTTGGATAGAAGATGCTTGTATACTAAGACCGTTTCTCATTGAAAACTAACCGTGAATTCAATGTTCTACAATCCTACTATCTTGTAACCACATTTAACATGGAAAACTACCAGTCAATTGAAATTTCTTCTAGTTACTTATCTGTGACACACGTTTCCTATTGAAAACTAACAGGGAATTAAAAAATAGAATGTGCTTGTATACTAATACCATTTCCCATTGAAAACTAACCGTGAATTCAATGTTCTACAATTCTCCTGTCTAGTAACATTTCCCGTTGAAACTAACAGGGAATCGAAATTTCTTAAGCTACTTATCTGTGACAAAGTTTTCCTATTGAAAACTAACAGTGGATTCATCGGATTAGAAACTGCTTTTTTACTAAGACCATTTCCGGTTGAAAACTGACTTTGAATTCACTATTCTACAATCCTATTGTCTAGTAACAACATTTTCCGTGGCAAAGTAGAAGTGAATTGTAATTTTTGTAAGCTACCTATCTGCGACTAACATTTCCTATTCAAATTAACAGTGGGATCATAGGAATAGAAGCTGCTTGTACACTAAGACCGTTTCATATTGGAAACTAACTTGGAATTCATAAGAATAGAGGCTACTTGTATACTAAGACCATTTCCAAATGAAAACTAGCAGTGAATTCATGGCAAAAAAGCGGCTTTTATACTAAGAACTTTTGCCATTGAAACCTAACCATATATTCTATGTTCTACAAGCCTATTGTCTAGTAACACTATTTCCTGTGGCAAACTAACAGTGTGTAGGAAGTTCTTTAAGCTGCTTATCTGCGACAAACTTTTCTTATTGAAAACTAACAGCGAATACATAGGAATGGAAACTCCTTCTATACTAAGACCATTTCCCATTGCAAACTAACAGTGAATTCATCGGGATAGAAGACGCTTGTACACTAAGACCATTTCCCGTTGAAAACTGACTTTGAATTCAATATTCTACAATCCTATTGTCTAGGAACAACATTTCCTGTGGCAAAGTAGAAGTGAATTGTAATTTCTGTAAGCTACCTATCTGCGAATAACATTTCCCATTGAAATTAACAGTGGGTTCATAGGAATAGAAGCTGCTTGTACACTAAGAACGTTTCCTATTGGAAACTAACTTTGAATTCATAAGAAGAGAGGGTGCTTGTATACTAAGACCATTTCGAAATGAAAACTAACAGTGAATTCATTGGAATAGAAGCTTAGTGTCTTCTAGGAACGTTTCCCACGGAAAACTGACCGTGAATTATATGTTCTACAGTCCTATTATATAGTAACAACATTTCCCATGGCAAAGTAACATTGAATTGAATGTTCTTTCAACTGTTTGTCTGCAAAAACCTTTCTAATTGCACACTAGCAGAGAATTCATAAGAAGAGAACCTGCTTGTATACTAAGAACGTTTCCCATTCAAAACTAACCATAAATTCAATGTTCTACAATCCTATTGTCTAGGAACACCATTTCCTGTGGCAAACTAACAGTGAGACGGAAGTTCTTTAAGCTACTTATCTGCCTCAAATGTTTCCTATTGACAACTAACAGCGAATTCTTTGGAATGGAAACTGATATATACTTAGACCGTGTCTCATTGCCAACTAACAGTGAATTCATCGGGATAGAAGATGCTTGTATACTAAGACCATTTCCCATTGATAACTAACCGTGAATTCAATGTTCTACAATCCTACTATCTACTAACCACATTTCCCATGGAAAACTACCAGTCAATTGAAATTTCTTCTAGTTACGTATCTGTGACACACGTTTCTTACTGAAAACTAACAGGGAATTCAAAGAATAGAATCTGCTTCTATACTAAGACCATTTCCCATTGAAAACTAACCGTGAATTCAATGTTCTACAATCCTCCTGTCTAGTAACAACATTTCCCATGCAAACTAACAGTGAATCGAAAGTTCTTAAGCTACTTATCTGCGACAATGTGTTACTATTGAAAAGTAACAGTGGATTCATCGGAATAGAAACTGCTTGTTTACTAAGACCATTTCCCTTTGAAAACTGACTTTGAATTCAATATTCTACAATCCTATTGTCTAGTAACAACATTTTCCGTGGCAAAGTAGAAGTGAATTGTAATTTCTGTAAGCTACCTATCTGCGACTAACATTTCCTATTCAAATTAACAGAGGGATCATAGGAATAGAAGCTGTTTGTACACTAAGACCGTTTCATATTGGAAACTAACTTTGAATTCATAAGAATAGAGGCTGCTTATATACTAAGACCATTTCCAAGTGCAAATTAACAGTGAATTCATAGCAAACACGGCTTGTATACTAAGAACATTTGCCATTTAAACCTAACCATAAATTCAATGTTCTACAATCCTATTGTCTAGTAACATCATTTAACATGGTAAACAAACAGTGAGTTGGCAGTTCCTTAAGCTACTTATCTGCGACAAACGTTTCCTATGGAAAACTAACAGAGAATACATAGGAATGGAAACTTCTTCTATACTAAGACCGTTTCCCATTGCAAACTAACAGTGAATTCATCGGGATAGATGATGCTTGTATACTGAGATCATTTCCAAATGAAAACTGACAGTGAATTCATATTAAAAACCTGCTTGTATACTTAGAACGTTTGCCATTGAAAACTAACCATAAATTCAATGTTCTACAACCCTATTGTCTAGTAACACCATTTCCTGTGGCAAACTGACAGTGAGTAGGAAGGTCTTTAAGCTCCTTATCTGCGACAAACGTTTTCTATTGAAAAGTGAGAGTGAATTCACAGGGATAGAAGCGGCTTGTACAAGAAGAATGTTTCCCATTGAAGACTAACCGTGAATTCAATGTTTTACAATCGTGCTGTCTAGTGACAATATTTCCCATTGTCAACTAACAGTGAATTGAGAGATTTTTAAGCTACGTACCAGCAACAAACCTTTCCTATTGAAAACTAACAGTGTGTTGATAGGAATAGAAGCTGCTTGTATACTAAGACCCATTCTCTTTGAAAACTAACTGTGAATTCAGAGGAATATGAGCTGCTTTATACTAAGACCGTTTCTCAATGAAAACTGACAGTGAATTCATTGGAATAGAAGCTTCATATCTACTAAGAACGTTTACCACGGAAAACTAACGGTGAATTACATGTTCTACAGTCCTATTGTATAGTAACAACATTTCCCATGGCAAAACTAACCATAAATTCAATGCTCTACAATCCTATTGTGTAGTAACACCATTTTCTGTGGCAAAGTAATAGTGAGATGGAAGTTCTTTAAGCTACTTATCTGCGTCAAATGTTTCCTATTGAAAGCTAACAGCGAATTCATAGGAATGTAAACTGATCTATACTAAGACTGTTTCCCATTGCAGACTAACAGTGAATTCATTGGGATAGAAGATGCTTGTATACTAAGACCATTTCCCATTGAAAACTAACCGTGAATTCAATGTTCTACAATCCTACTATCTAGTAACCACATTTCCCGTGGAAAACTACCAGTCAATTGACATTTCTTCTAGTTACTTATCTGTGACACACGTTTCCTATTGATAACTAACAAGGAATTCAAAGAATAGAATCTGCTTGTATACTAAGACCATTTCCCATTGAAAACTAACCGTGAATTCAATGTTCTACAATCCTCCTGTCTCCACAGGAGACAACATTTCATGTGGAAACTAACAGTGAATCGAAAGTTCTTAAGCTACTTCTGTGCGACAAAGTTTTCCTATCGAAAAGTAACAGTGGATTCATCGGAATAGAAACTGCTTGTGTACTAAGACAATTTCCCGTTGAAAACTGACTTTGAATTCAATATTCCACAATCCTATTGTCTAGTAACAACATTTCCCTTGGCAAAGAAGAAGTGAATTGCAATTTCTGTAAGCTACCTACCTGCGACTAACATTTCCTATTGATATTAACAGTGGGATAATAGGAATAGAAGCTGCTTGTACACTAAGACCGTTTCCTTTTGGAAAGTAACTTTGAATTCATAAGAATAGAGGCTGCTTGGATACCAAGACCATTTCCAAATGAAAACTAACAGTGAATTCATAGCAAAACCTGCTTTTATACTAAGAACGTTTGCCATTGAAAACTAAGCATAAATTCAGTTGTCTACAACCCTATTGTCTATTAACAGCATTTCCTGTGGCAAACTAACAGTGAGTTGGAAGTTCTTTAAGCTACTTATCTGGGACAAACGTTTCCCATTGAAAACTAGGAGTGAATTCATAGGGATAGAAGCGGCTTGTATAGGAGCAATGTTTCCCATTGAAGACTAACCGTGAATTCAATGGTCTACAATCGTGCTGTCTAGTGACAATATTTCCCGTTGCCAACTAACAGTGAATTGAAAGTTTTTTAAGCTACGTACCAGCAATAAACGTTTCCTATTGAAAACTAACAGTGAATTCATCGGGATAGAAGATGGTTGTATACTAAGACCATTTCCCGTTGAAAACTGACTTTGAATTCAATATTCTACAATCCTATTGTCTAGTAACAACATTTCCCGTGGCAACGTGGAAGTGAATTGTAATTTCTGTAAGCTACCTATCTGCGGCTACTATTTCCTATTCAAATTAACAGAGGGTTCATAGGAATAGAAGCTGCTTGTACACTAAGACCGTTTCCTATTGCAAACGAACTTTGAATTCATAAGAATAGAGGCTGTTTGTATACTAAGACCACTTCCAAATGAAAACTAACAGTGAATTTATTGGAATAGAAGCTTCATATCTTCTAAGAACGTTTCCCACGGAAAACTAACCGTGAATTACATGTTCTACAGTCCTATTGTGTAGTAACAACATTTCCCATGGCAAAGTAACAGTGAATTGAATGTTCTTTCAACTACTTCTCTGCAAAAACCTTTCTAATTGTAAACTAGCAGAGAATTCATAGGAAGAGGACCTGCTTGTATACTAAGAAAGTATCCCATAAAAAAACTGACCCTAAATTCAATATTCTACAATCCTATTGTCTAGTAACACCATTCCTGTGGCAAAGTAACAGTGATAAGGAAGTTCTTTAAGCTACTTATCTGTGTCAAACGTTTCCTATTGAAAAATTAACAGCGAACACATAGGAATGGAAACTGATCTATAGTAAGACCATTTCCCATTGCAAACTAACAGTGAATTCAACGGGATAGAATCTGCTTGTATACTAAGACCATTTCCCATTGAAAACTCACCGTGAATTCAATGTTCTACAATCCTCCAGTCTAGTAACAACATTTCCCGTGGAAACTAACAGTGAATCGAAATTTCTTAACCTACTTATCTGTGACAAAGTTTTCATATTGAAAAGTAACAGTGGATTCTACTTATCTGCGACAAAGGTTTTCGATTGAAAACTAAGAGTGAATTCATAGAGATAGAAGCGGCTTGTATAAGAATAATGTTTCCCATTGAAGACTAACCGTGAATTCAATGTTCTACAATCGTGCTGTCTAGTGACAATATTTCCCGTTGCAAACGAACAGTGAATTGAAAGTTTTTTAAGCTACGTATCAGCAACAAACGTTTCCTATTGAAAACTAACAGTGTGTTCATAGGCATAGAAGCTGCTTGTATACTAAGACCCATTGTCTTTGAAAACTAACAGTGAATTCACAGGAATATAAGCTGCTTTATACTAACACCGTTTCTCAATGAAAACTAACATTGAATTTATTGGAATAGAAACTTCATGTCTACTAAGAACGTTTCCCACGGAAAACTAACCGTGAATTACATGTTCTACAGTCCTAATGTATAGTAACAACATTTCCCCATTGCAAACTAACAGTGAATTGAATGTTCTTTCAACTACTTCCCGGCGAAAACCTTTCTAATTGTAAACTAGCAGAGAATTCATAGGAAGAGAACCTGCTTGCATACTAAGAACGTTTCCCATTCAAAACTAACCATCAATTCAATGTTCTACAATCTTATCGCCTAGTAACAACATTTCCCGTGGCAAACTAACATTGAATTGAAAGTTCTTTAAGCTACTTTTCTCTGACAAACTTTTCCTATTGGAAACTAACAGAGCATTCATAGGAGTAGAAGCTGCTTGTATACTAAGACCTTTTTCCTTTGAGAACTAACAGTGAGTTCAAAGAAATACAAGCTGCTTGGTACTAAGTACGTTTGCCATTGAAAACTAACCGTGAACATTTCATGAGGCAAACTAAGAGAGAATTGAAAGTTGTTTAATCTACTTATCTGCAACAAATTTTTCCAATTAAAAACTAAAAGTGAATTCATGGAATGGATACTGCTACTATGCTAAGACCGTTTCCAATTGAAAACTAACAGTGAATTCATCGGGATAGAATATGCTTGTACACTAAGACCATTTCCCGTTGAAAACTGACTTTGAATTCAATATTCTACACTCCTATTGTCTAGTAACAACATTTCCCGTGGCAAACTGGAAGTGAATTGTAATTTCTGTAAGCTACCTATTGGCGACTAACATTTCCTATTGAAATTAACCTTGGGTTCAGAGGAATAGAAGCTGCTTGTACACTAAAACCGTTTCCTATTGGAAACTAACTTTGAATTCATAAGAATAGAGGCTGCTTGTATACTAAGACCATTGACAAATGAAAACTAACAGTCAATTCATTGGAATAGAAGCTTCATGTCTACTAAGAACGTTTCTCACGGAAAACTAACCGTGAATTACATGTTCTACAGTCCTATTGTATAGTAACAACATTTCCCATGGCAAACTAACAGTGAATTGAATGTTCTTTCAACTACTTCTCTGCAAAAACCTTTCTAATTGTAAACTAGCAGAGAATTCATAGGAAGAGAACCTGCTTGTATACTAACACCATTTCCCATTGAAAACTAACCGTGAATTCAATGTTCTACAATCCTCCTGTATAGTAACAACATTTCCGGTGGACACTAACAGTGAACCGAAAGTTCTTAAGCTACTTATCTGTGATAAAGTTTTCCGATTGAAAACTAGCAGTGGATTCATCGGAATAGAAACTGCTTGTTTCCTAAGACCATTTCCCGTTGAAAACTGACTGAATTCAATATTCTACAATCCTATTGCTTAGTAACAACATTTCCCATGGCAAACTAACAGTGAATTGAAAGTTCTTGAAGCTACTTATCTCTGACAAACTTTTCCTATTGGAAACTAACAGAGCATTCGCAGGAGTAGAAGCTGCTTGCATACTAAGACCTTTTTCCTTTGAGAACTAACAGTGAGTTCATAGGAATACAAGTTGCTTGGTATTAAGTTCGTTTGCCATTGAAAACTAACCGTGAACATTTCATGAGGCAAACTAACAGAGAATTGAAAGTTGTTTAAGCTACTTACCTGCAACAAATGTTTCCTATTAAAAACTAACAGTGAATTCATAGGAATGGAAACTGCTTCTATACTAAGACTGTTTCCCATTGGAAACTAACAGTGAATTCAATGTTCTACAATCCTACTATCTAGTAACCACATTTCCCATGGAAAACTGCCAGTCAATTGAAATTTCTTCTAGTCACTTATTTCTGACACACGTTTCCTATTGAAATCTAACAGGGAATTCAAAGAATAGAATCTGCTTGTATACTAAGACCATTTCCCATTGAAAACTAACCGTGAATTCAATGTTCTACAATTCTCCTGTCTCCACAGGAGACAACATATCCTGTGGAAACTAACAGTGAATTGAAAGTTCTTAAGCTTCTGATCTGCGACAAAGTTTTCCTATTGAAAACTAACAGTGGATTCACCGGAATGGAAACTGCTTGTTTAATAAGACCATTTCCCATTGACAACTGACTTTGAATTCAATATTCCACAATCCTATTGTCTAGTAACAACATTTCCCGTGGCAAAGAAGAAATGAATTGTAATTTCTGTAAGCTACCTATCAGCGACTAACATTTCCTATTGAAATTAACAGTGGGTTCATAGGAATAGAAGCTGCCCTTACACTAAGACCGTTTCATATTGGAAACTAACTGAATTCATGAGAATAGAGGCTGCTTGTATACTAAGACTATTTACAAACGAAAGCTAACAGTGAATTCGTAGCAAAAAAGCGGCTTGTATACAAAGAGCGTTTGCCATTGAAAACTGCCCATAAATTCATTGTCCTACAAACCTATTGTCTAGTAACGCCATTTCCTGTGGCAAACCAACAGTGAGTTGGAAGTTCTTTAAGCTACTTATAAGCGACAAACGTTTCCTATTGAAAACTAACAGCGAATTCATAGGAATGGAAACTGCTTGTATAATAAGACCGTTTCCCATTGCAAACTAACAGTGAATTCATCGGAATAGAAGATGCTTGTATACTAACACCATTTCCCCTTGAAAACCGAACTTGAATTCAATATTCTACAATCCTGTTGTCCAGTAACAACGTTTCCCGTGGCAAAGTAGAAGTGAATTGTAATTTCTGTAAGCTACCTATCTGCGACTAACATTTCCTATTGAAGGTAACAGTGGGTTCATAGGAATACAAGCTGCTTGGTACTAAGCACGTTTGCCATTGAAAACTAACCGTGAACATTTCATAAGGCAAACTAACAGAGAATTGAACATTTTTTAAGCTACTTATCTGCAACAAATGTTTCCTATGAAAAAGTAACAGTGAATTCATAGGAATGGAAACTGCTTCTACACTAAGACCGTTTCCCATTGAAAACGAACAGTGAATTCAATGTTCTACAATCCTTCTATATAGTAACCACATGTCCCATGGAAAACTACCAGTCAATTGAAATTTCTTCTAGTTACTTATCTGTGACACATGTTTCCTATTGAATACTAACAGGGAATTCAAAGAATAGAATCTGCTGGTATACTAAGAATATCTCCCATTGAAAACTAACCGTAAATTCAATGTTCTCCAATCCTCCAGTCTAGGAACAACATTTCCCGTGGAAACTAAAAGTGAATTGGAAGTTCTTAAGCTAGTTATCTGTGACAAAGTTTTCCTATTGAAAATTAACAGTGCATTCATCGGGATAGAAGATGCTTGTATACTAAGACCATTTCCCGTTGAAAACTGACTTTGAATTCAATATTCCACAATCCTACTGCCGAGTAACAACATTGCCCATGGCAAACTAAGAGTGTTCTCTCAACTACTTGTCTGCGAAAAGCTTTCCAAAGGTAAATTAGGAGAAAATTCAAAGGAAGAGAACGTGCTTGTATACTAAGAACGTTTCCTATTCAAAACTAACCATCAATTCAATGTTCTCCAATCTTAGCATTTAGTAACAACATTTCCCGTGGCAAACTAACAGTGAATTGAAAGTTCTTGAAGCTACTTATCTCTGACAAAATTTTCCTATTGGAAACTAACAGAGCATTCACAGGAGTAGAATCTGCATGTATACTAAGACCTTTTTCCTTTGAGAACTAACAGTGAGTTCATAGGAATACAAGCTGCTTGGTACTAAGTACGTTTGCCATTGAAAACTAACCGTGAACATTTCATGAGCCAAACTAACAGAGAATTGAAAGTTGTTTAAGCTACTTATCTGCAACAAATGTTTCCTATTAAAAACTAACAGTGAATTCATAGGAATGGAAACTGCTTCTATACTAAGACCGTTTCCCATTGAAAACTAACAGTGAATTCATCGGGATAGAGGATACCTGTATAAAAAGACCATTTCCCATTGCAAACTAACCGTGAATTCAATGTTCTACAATCCTCCTGTCTCTTAACAACATTTCCCATGGTAACTAACTGTGAATCAAATGTTCTTAAGCTACTTATCTGCGACAAAGTTTTCCTGTTGAAAACTAACAGTGGATTCATCGGAATAGAAACTGCTTGTTTATAAGACCATTTCCCCTTGAAAACTGACTGAATTCAATATTCTACAATCCTATTGTCTAGTAACCACATTTCCTGTGGCAATGTAGAAGTGAATTGAAATTTCTGTAAGCTACCAGCTGCGACCAGCATTTCCTATTGAAATTAACAGTGGGTTCATAGGAATAGAAGCTGCTTGTACACTAAGACCGTTTCATATTGGAAACTAACTTTGAATTCATAAGAATAGAGGCTGCATGTATACTAAGACCATTTCCAAATGAAAACAAACAGTGAATTCATAGCAAAAAAGCTGCTTGTATACTGAGAAGGTTTGCATTGGAATCTAAGCATAAATTCAGTGTTCTACAACCCTATTGATTAGTAATGCCATTTCCTGTGGCAAACTAACAGTGAGTTGGAAGTTCTTTATGCTACTTATCTGCGACAAACGTTTCCTATTGAAAACTAACAACGAATACATAGGAATGTAAACTGCTTCTATACTAAAACCGTTTGCCATTGCAAACTAACAGTGAATTCATTGTGATAGAAGATGCTTGTATGCTAAGACTGTTTCCCATTGAAAACTACCGTGAATTCAATGTTCTACAATCCTATTGTCCAGTTATACCATTTCCTGTGGCAAATTAACAGTGAGTTGGAAGTTCTTTAAGCTACTTATCTGCGTCAAATGTTTCCTATTGAAAACTAACAGCGAAAACATAGGAATGGAAACTGCTTCTATACTACACCGTTTCCCATTGCAAACTAACAGTGAATTCATCGGGATAGAAGATGCTTGTATACTGAAAACATTTTCCATTGAAAACTAACCGTGAATTCAATGTTCTACAATCCTACTATCTAGTAACCACACTTTCCATGGAAAACTACCAGTCAATTGAAATTTCTTCAAGTTACTTATCTGTGACACACGTTTCCTATTGAAAACTAACAGGGAATTCAAAGAATAGAATCTGCTTGTATACTAAGACCATTTCCCATTGAAAACAATCCGTAAATTCAATGTTCTACAATCCTCCTGACTAGTAACAACATTTCCCGTGGAAACTAACAGTGAATCGAAAGTTCTTAAGTTACTTATCTGCGACAAAATTTTTCTATTGAAAACTAACAGTGGATTCATCGGAATAGAAACTGCTTGTTTACTAAGACCATTTCCCGTTGAAAAGTGACTGAATTCAATACTCTACAATCCTATTGTCTACTAACACCATTTCCTGTGGCAAACTAACAGTGAGTTGGAAGTTCTTTAAGCTACTTATCTGAGTCAAATGTTTCCTATTGAAAACTAACAGCGAATTCATAGGAATGGAAACTGCTTCTGTATTAAGATCGTTTCCCATTGCAAACTAACAGTGAATTCCTCAGGATAGAAGATGCTTGTATACCAAGACCATTTCCCATTGAAAACTAACCGTGAATTCAATGTTCTACAATCCTACTGTCTATTATCAACACTTCCTGTGTCAAAGTAGAAGTGAATTGTAAT
>CM070791.1:30171940-30221940 GCA_036346955.1 Dipus sagitta
ATCCGTAAGCTACCTATCAGCGACTAACATTTCCTATTGAAATTAACAGTGGGTTCATAGGAATAGAAGCTGCTTGTACACTGAGACCGTATACTATTAGGAACTGACTTTGAATTCATACGAATAGAGGCCGCTTGTATACTAAGACCATTTCCAAATGAGAACTAACAGTGAATTCATAGCAAAAAAGCTGCTTGTATACTAAGAACATTTGCCATTGAAAACTAAGCATAAATTCAGTGTTTTACAAACCTATTGTCTAGTAACGCCATTTCCTGTGGCAAACTAACAGTGAGTTGGAAGTTCTTTAAGCTGCTTATCTGTGACAAACGTTTCCTATTGAAAACTAACAGCGAATTCATAGGAATGGAAACTGCTTCTATACTAACACCGTTTCCCATTGCAAACTAACAATGAATTCATCGGGATAGAAGATGCTTGTATAATAAGACCATTTCCCATTGAAAACTAACCGTGAATTCAATGTTCTACAATGCTACTATCTAGTAACCCCATTTCCCATGGAAAACTACCAGTCAATTGAAATTTCTTCTAGTTACTTATCTGTGACACACGTTTCCTATTGAAAACTGACAGGGAATTCAAAGAATAGAATCTGCTTGTATACTAACACCATTTCGCATTGAAAACTAACCGTGAATTCTATGTTCTACAATCCTCCTCTCTAGTACCAACATTTCCCGTGGAAACTAACAGAGAATCGAAAGTTCTTAAGCTACTTATCTGTGACAAAGTTTTCCTTTTGAAAAGTAACAGTGGATTCATTGGAATAGAAACTGCTTGTTTACTAACACCATTTCCCGTTGAAAACTGACTTTGAATTCAATATTCTACAATCCTATTGTCTAGTAACAACATTTCCCGTGGCAAAGTAGAATTGAATTGTAATTTCTGTAAGCTACCTATCTGCGACTAACATTTCCCATTGAAATTAACAGTGCATTCATCGGAATAGAATCTGCTTGTACACTAAGAACGTTTCCTATTGGAAATTAACTTTGACTTCATATGAATAGAGGCTGCTTGCATACTAAGACCATTTCCAAATGAAAGGTAACAGTGAATTCATAGCAAAAAAGCTGCTTTTATACTAAGAATGTTTGCCACTGAAAGCTAAGCATAAATTCAGTGTTCTAAAACCCTATTGTCTAGTAACGCCATTTCCTATGGCAAACTAACAGTGAGTTGGAAGTTCTTTAAGCTACTTATCTGCGTCAAATGTTTCCTATTGAAAACTAAAAGCGAATTCATAGGAACGGAAACTGCTTCTATACTAAGACCGTTTCCCTTTGCAAACTAACAGTGAATTCAACAGGATAGAAGATGCTTGTATACTAAGACCATTTCCCATTGAAAACTAACCGTTAATTCAATGTTGTACAATCCTACTATCTAGTAACCACATGTCCCATGGAAAACTCCCAGTCAATTGAAATTTCTTCAAGCTACTTATCTGTGACACACGTTTCCTGTTGAAAACTAACAGGGAATTCAAAAAATAGAATCTGCTTGTAAACTAAGACCATTTCCCATTGAAAACTAACCGTGAATTCAATGTTCTACAATCCACCTGTCTAGTAACAACATTTCCCATGGAAACTAACAGTGAATCATAAGTTCTTAAACTACTTATCTGTGACAAAGTTTTCAGATTGAAAAGTAACAGTGGATTCATCGGGATAGAAGATGCTTTTATACTGAGACCATTTCCCATTGAAAACTGACTTTGAATTCAATATTATACAATCCTATTGTCTAGTAACAACATTTCCTGTGTCAAATTAGAAGTGAATTGTAATATCTGTAAGCTATCTATCTGCGACTAACATTTCCTATTGAAATTAACAGTGGGTTCATAGGAATAGAAGCTGCTTGTACACTGAGACCGTTTCCTATTAGAAAATAACTTTGAATTCATAAGAATAGAGGCTGCTTGTATACTAAGACCATTTCCAAATGAAAACTAATAGTGAATTCATAGCAAAAAAGCTGCTTGTATACTAAGAACGTTTGCCATTGAAAACTAAGCATAAATTCAGTGTTCTACAAACCTATTGTCTATTAACGCCATTCCCTGTGGCAAACTAACAGTGAGTTGGAAGTTCTTTAAGCTACTTATCTGCGACAAACGTTTCCTATTGAAAACTAGCAGCAAATTCATAGGAATGGAAACTGCTTCTATACTAAGACCATTTCCCATTGCAAACTAAGAGTGAATTCATTGGGATAGAAGATGCTTGTATACTAAGACCATTTCCCATTGAAAACTAACCGTGAATTCAATGTTCTACAATCCTACTATCTTGTAACCACATTTCCCATGGAAAACTACCAGTCAATTGAAATTTCTTCTAGTGACTTTTCTGTGACACACGTTTCCTATTGAAAACTAAGAGGGAATTCAAAGAATAGAATCTGCTTGTAAACTAAGACCATTTCCCATTGAAAACTAACCGTGAATTCAATGTTCTACAATCCACCTGTCTAGTAACAACATTTCCCATGGAAACTAACAGTGAATCATAAGTTCTTAAACTACTTATCTGTGACAAAGTTTTCAGATTGAAAAGTAACAGTGGATTCATCGGGATAGAAGATGCTTTTATACTGAGACCATTTCCCATTGAAAACTGACTTTGAATTCAATATTATACAATCCTATTGTCTAGTAACAACATTTCCTGTGTCAAATTAGAAGTGAATTGTAATATCTGTAAGCTATCTATCTGCGACTAACATTTCCTATTGAAATTAACAGTGGGTTCATAGGAATAGAAGCTGCTTGTACACTGAGACCGTTTCCTATTAGAAAATAACTTTGAATTCATAAGAATAGAGGCTGCTTGTATACTAAGACCATTTCCAAATGAAAACTAATAGTGAATTCATAGCAAAAAAGCTGCTTGTATACTAAGAACGTTTGCCATTGAAAACTAAGCATAAATTCAGTGTTCTACAAACCTATTGTCTATTAACGCCATTCCCTGTGGCAAACTAACAGTGAGTTGGAAGTTCTTTAAGCTACTTATCTGCGACAAACGTTTCCTATTGAAAACTAGCAGCAAATTCATAGGAATGGAAACTGCTTCTATACTAAGACCATTTCCCATTGCAAACTAAGAGTGAATTCATTGGGATAGAAGATGCTTGTATACTAAGAACATTTCCCATTGAAAACTACCGTGAATTCAATGTTCTACAATCCTATTGTCTAGTGACAACATTTCCCATGGAAAACTACCAGTCAATTGAAATTTCTTCAAGTTACATATCTGTGACACAGGTTTCCTATTGAAAACTAACAGGGAAATCACAAATAGAATCTGCTTGTATATTAAGACCATTTCCCATTGAAAATTAACCGTGAATTCAATGTTCTACAATCCTCCTGTCTCCACAGGAGACAACAGTTCATGTGGAAACTAACAGTGAATCGAAAGTTCTTAAGCTACTTATCTGTGACAAACTTTTCCTATTAAAAACTAAGAGTGGATTCATCGGAATAGAAACTACTGGTTTACTAAGACCATTTCCAATTGAATACTAACCGTGAATTCAATGTTCTACAATCCTCCTGTCTAGTAACAACATTTCCCGTGGAAACTAACAGTGAATCGAAAGTTGTTAAGCCACTTATCTGTGACAAAGTTTTCATATTGATAAGTAACACTGGACTCATGGCAATAGAAACTGCGTTGAAAACTGACTTTGAATTCAATATTCTGCAATCCCATTGTCTAGTAACAACATTTCCCGTGGCAAAGTAGAAGTGAATTATAATTTCTGTAAGCTACCTATCTGCGTCTAACATTTCCTATTGAAATTAACAGTGGGGTCAAAGGAATATAAGCTGCTTTTACCCTAAGACCGTTTCATATTGGAAACTAACTTTGAATTCATAAGAATAGAGGTAGCTTGTATACTAAGACCATTTCCAAATGGAAACTAACAGTGAATTCATAGCAACAAAAGCTGCTTGTATACTGAGAACGTTTGCCATTGAAAACTAACCATAAATTCAGTGTTCTACAACCATATTGTCTAGTAACGCCATTTCCTGCGGCAAACTAACAGTGAGTTGGAAGTTCTTTAAGCTACTTATCTGCGACAAACTTTTCCTCCATTGAGAACTACCGTGAATTCAATGTTCTACAATCCTACTATCTAGTTACCACATTTCCCATGGAAAACTACCAGTCAATTGAAATTTCTTCTAATTACTTATCTGTGACACACGTCTCCTTTTGACAACTAACAGGGAATTCAAAGAATAGAATCTGCTTGTTTATTAAGACCATTTCCCATTGAAAACTAACCGTGAATTCAATGTTCTACAATCCTCCTGTCTAGTAACAACATTTCCCTTGGAAACTAAGAGTGAATCGAAAGTTCTTAAGCTAGTTATCTGCGACAAAATTTTCCTATTGAACACTAACAGTGGATCCATTGGAATAGAAACTGCGTGTTTACTAAACCATTTCCCATTGAATACTCCCCTTGGATTCAATATTCTACAATCCTATTGTCTAGTAACAACATTTCCCGTTGCAAACTAAAAGTGAATTGTAATTTCTGTAAGCTATCTGCGACAAACATTTAATATTGGAATTAAAAGTGGCTTCAAAGGAATAGAAGCTGCTTGTGTAGTAAGACCGTTTCTCATTGGAAACTAACTGTGAATTCCTAAGAATAGATGTTGCTTGTATACTAAGATCATTTCCAAATGAAAACTAACAGTGAATTGATAGTAAAAACGCTGCTTGTATACTAAGATCGTTTGCCATTGATAACTAACCATAAATTCAATGTAAGCTATCTGCGACAAACATTTAATATTGAAATTAACAGTGGCTTCAAAGGAATAGAAGCTGCTTGTGTAGTAAGACTGGTTCTCATGGGAAACTAACTGTGAATTCATAAGATTAGATGCTGCTTTTATACTAAGACCATTTCCAAATGAAAACTAACAGTTAATTCATAGTGAAAAAGCTGCTTGTATACTAAGAGGTTTACCATTGAAAACTAACCATAAATTCAGTGTTCTACAACCCTGTTGTCTAGTAACACCATTTCCTGTGGCAAACTAACAGTGAGTTGGAAGTTCTTTAAGCTACTTTTCTGCGACAAACTTTTCCTGTTGAGAACTAAGAGTGAATTCCCAGGGATAGAAGCGGCTTGTATACGAAGAATGTTTCCCAATGAAGACTAACCGTGAATTCAATGTTCTACAATCGTGCTGTCTAGTGACAATATTTCCCATTGCCAAATAACAGCGAATTGAAAGTTTTTTAAGCTACGTACCAGCAACAAACGTTTCCTATTGAAAACTAACAGTGTTTTCATAGGAATAGAAGCTGCTTGTATACTAAGACACATTCTCTTTGAAAGCTAACAGTGAATTCACAGGAATATAAGCTTCTTTATACTAAGAAAGTTTCTCAATGAAAACTAACAGTGAATTCATTGGAATAGAAGCTTCATGTCTACTAAGAACGTTTCCCACGGAAAACTAACCGTGAATTACATGTTCCACAGTCCTATTGTATAGTAACATTTCCCATGGCAAAGTAACAGTGAATTGAATGTTCTGTCAACTACTTGTCTGCGAAAACCTTACTGATTGTAAACTAGCAGAGAATTCATAGGAGGAGAACCTGCTTGTATACTAAGAACGTTTCTCATTCAAATCTAACCATAAGTTCAATGTTCTACAATCCTATTGTCTAGTAACACCATTTCCTGTGGCAAACTGACAGTGAGTTGGAAGTTCTTCAAGCTACTTATCTGCATCAAATGTTTCCGATTGAAAACTAACAGCGAATTCATAGGAATGGAAACTGCTTCTATACTAAGACCGTTTCCCATTGCAAACTAGCAATGATTTCATCGGGATAGAAATGCTTGTATACTAAGACCATTTCCCGTTGAAAACTGACTTTGAATTCAATATTCTACAATCCTATTATCTAGTAACAACATTTCCCGTGGCAAAGTAGAAGTGAATTGTAATTTCTGTAAGCTACCTATCTGCGACTAACATTTCCTATTGAAATTAAGAGTGGGTTCATAGGAATAGAAGCTGCTTGTACACTAGACCGTTTCCTGTTGGAAACTAACTTTGAAGTCATAAGAATAGAGGATGTTTGTATACTAAGCCCATTTCCAAATGAAAACTAACAGTGAATTCACAGCAAAAAAGCTGCTTGTATACTGAGATCGTTTGCCATTGAAAACTAACCATAAATTCAGTGTTCTACCACCCTATTGTCTAGTAACGCCAGTTCCTGTGGCAAATTAACAGTGAGTTGGAAGTACTTTAAGCAACTTATCTGCGACAAACGTTTCCTATTGAAAACTAACAGCGAATTCATAGGAAGGGTAACTGCTTCTATACTAAAACCGTTTCCCATTGCAAACTAAGAGTGAATTCATCGGGATAGAAGATGTTTGTATACTAAGACCATTTCCCATTGAAACCTAACCGTGAATTCAATATTCTACAATCCTATTGTCTAGTAGCAACATTTCCCGTGGCAAACTAAAAGTGAATTGTAATTTCTGTAAGCTATCTGGGACAAACATTTAATATTGAAATTAAGATTGGCTTCAAAGGAATAGAAGCTGCATGTGTAGTAAAACCGTTTCTCAATGAAAACTAACAGTGTATTCATTGGAATAGAAGCTTCATGTCTACTAAGAACGTTTCCTATGGAAAACAAACCGTGACTTACAGGTTCTACAGTCCTATTGTATTTTAACATTTCCGATGGCAAAGTAACACTGAATTGAATGTGCTTTCAACTACTTGTCTGTGAAAACCTTTCTAATTGTAAACCAATGAAGAATTCTTAGGAAGAGAACCTGCTTGTCCAGTAAGTACTTTTCCCATTCAAAACTAACCATAAATTCAATGTTCTACAATCCTATTGTCTAGTAACTCCATTTCCTGTGGCAAACTAACAGTGAGTTGGAAATTCTTTAAGCTACTTATCTGCGCAAGTGTTTCCCATGGAAAACTAACAGCGAATTCATAGGAATGGAAACTGCTTCTATACTAAGACCGTTTCCTTTTGCAAACTAACAGTGAATTCATCGGGATAGAAGATGCTTGTATACTAAGACCATTTCCCACTGAAAATTAACCGTGATTTCAATGTTCTACAATCCTACTATCTACTAACCACATTTCCCATGGAAAACGACCAGTCAATTGAAATTTCTTCTAGTTACTTATCTGTGACACACGTTTCCTATTGAGAACTAACAGGGAATTCAAAGAATAGAATCTGCTTATATATTAACACCATTTCCCATTTAAAACTAACCGTGAATTCAATGTTCTACAATCCTCCTGTCCAGTAACAACATTTCCTGTGGAAACTAACACTGAATCGAAAGTTCTTAAGCTACTTATCTGTGACAACGTTTTCCTATTGAAAGTAACAGTGTATTCATCGCAATAGAATCTCCGTGTTTACTAAGACTATTTCCCGTGGAAAACTGACTTTGAATTCAATATTGTACAGTGTTATTGTCTAGTAACATTTCCCGTGCAAAGTAGAAGTGAACCGTAATTTGTGTAAGCTACCTATCTGCGACTAATATTTCCTATTGAAATTAACAGAGGGGTCATAGGAATAGAAGCTGCTTGTACACTAAGACCGTTTCCTATTGGAAACTAACTTTGAATTCATAAGAATACAGGCTGCTTGTATACTAAGACCATTTACAAATGAAAACTAACAGTGAATTCATAGCAAAAAGCTGCTTATATACTAAGAAAGTTTGCTATTGAAAACTAAGCATAAATTCAATGTTCTACAATACTATTGTCTAGTAACACCATTTCCGGTTGCAAACTAACAGTGAGTTAGAAGTTCTTTAAGCTACTTATCTGCGACAAACGTTTCCTATTGAAAACTAACAGCGAATACAAAGGAATGGAAACTGCTTCTATACTTAGACAGTTTCCCATTGCAAACTAACAGTGAATTCATCGGGATAGAAGATCCTTGTATACTAAGACCATTTCCCGTTGAAAACTGACTTTGAATTCAATATTCTACAATCCTATTGTCTAGTAACAACATTTCCCGTCGCAAGGTAGAAGTGAATTGTAATTTCTGTAAGCTACGTATCTGCGACTATCTTTTCCTATTGAAATTAACAGTGGGTTCATCGGAATAGAAGCTGCTTGTACACTAAGACCGTTTGCTATTGGAAACTCACTTTGAATTCATAAGAATAGACGCTGCTTGTATACTAATACCATTTCCAAATGAAAACTAACAGTGAATTCATAGCAAAAAAGCTGCTTGTATACTAAGAATGTTTGCCATTGAAAACTAAGCATAAAATCAGTGTTCTATAACCCTATTGTCTAGTAACGCCATTTCCTGTGGCAAACTAACAGTGAGTTGGAGGTTCTTTAAGCTACTTATCTCCTACAAAAGTTTCCTATTGAAAACTAACAGCGAATTCATAGGAATGGAAACTGCTTCTATAGTAAAACGGTTTCCCATTGCAAACTAACAGTGAATTCATAGGGATAGGAGATGCTTGTATATTAAGACCATTTTACATTGAAAACTAACCGTGAGTTCAATGTTCTACAATCCTACTATCTGGTAACCACATTTCCCATGGAAAACTACCAGTCAATTGAAATTTCTTCTAGTTTCTTATCTGTGACACACGTTTCCGATTGAAAACTAACAGGGAATTCAAAGAATAGAATCTGCTTGTATATTAAGACCATTTCCCATTGAAAACTAACTGTGAATTCAATGTTTTACAATCCTCCTGTCTAGAAACAACATTTCCCGTGGAAACTAACAGTGAATCGAAAGTTCTTAAGCTACTTATCTGCGACAAGGTTTTTCTATTGAAAACTAACAGTGGATTCATCAGAATAGAAACTGGTTGTTTACTAAGACCATTTCCCATTGAAAAGTGACTTTGAATTCAATATTCTACAATCCTATTGTCTAGTAACAACATTTCCCTTGGCAAACTAAAAGTGAATTGCAATTTCTGTAAGCGATCTGCGACAAACATTTAATATTGAAATTAACAGTGGCTTCAAAGGAATAGAAGCTGCTTGTGTAGTAAGACCGTTTCTCATTGGAAACTAACTGTGAATTCCTAAGAATAGATGCTGCTTGTATACTAAGTCCATTTCCAAATGAAAACTAACAGTGAATTCATAGTAACAATGCTGCTTGTATACTAAGAAGGTTTGCCATTGAAAACTAACCATAAATTCCATGTTCTACAACCCTGTTGTCTAGTAACACCATTTCCTGTGGCAAACTAACAGTGAGTTCGAAGTCCTTTCAGCTACTTATCTGTGACAAACATTTCCTGTTGAAATCTAAGAGTGAATTCATAGGGATAGAAGCGCCTTTTATACGAAGAATGTTTCCCATTGAAGACTAACCGTGAATTCAATGTTCTACAATCGTGCTGTCTAGTGACAATATTTCCCGTTCCCAACTAACAGTGATTTGAAAGTTTTTAAGGTACGTACCAGCAACAAACGTTTCCTGTTGAAAATAACACTGTGTTCATAGGAATAGAAGCTGCTTGTATACGAAGTCCCATTCTCTTTGAAAACTAACAGTGAATTCACAGGAATATAAGCTGCTTTATACTAAGAAAGTTTCTCAATGAAAACTAACAGTGAATTCATTGGAATAGAAGCTTCATGTCTACTAAGAACGTTTCCCACGGAAAACTGACCGTGAATTACAGGTTCTACAGTCCTATTGTATAGTAACAACATTTCCCTTTGCAAACTGACAGGGAATTGAATGTTCTTTCCAGTACTTGTCTGCGAAAACCTTTCTAATTGTATACTAGCAGAGAATTCATAGGAAGAGAACCTGCTTGTATACTAAGAACGTTTCCCATTCAAAACTAACCATAAATTCAATGTTCTACAATCCTATTGTCTAGTAACACCATTTCCTTTGGCAAACTAACAGCGAGTTGGAATTTCTTTGAGCTACTTATCTGCGAAAAATGTATCCTATTGAAAACTAACAGCGAATTCATAGGAATGGAAACTGCTTCTATAGTAAAAACCGTTTCCCATTGCAAACTAACAGTGAATTCATCGGGATAGAAGATGCTTGTATACTAAGACCATTTCTCATTGAAAACTAACCATGAATTCAATGTTCTACAATCCTACTATCTAGGAACCACATTTCCCATGGAAAACTACCAGTCAATTGAAATTTCTTCTGGTTACTTATCTGTGACACACGTTTCCTATTGAAAACTAACATGGAATTCAAAGAATAGAATCTGGTTGTATACTTAGACCATTTCCCATTGAAAACTAACCGTGAATTCAATGTTCTACAATCCTCCTGTCTAGTAACAACATGTCCCGTGGAAACCAACAGTGAACCGAAATTTCTTAAGCTACTTATCTGCGAAAAACTTTTCCTATTGAAAACTAACAGTGGATTCATCGGAATAGAAATTGCTTGTTTTCTAAGTTCATTTCCCATTGAAAACTGACTGAATTCAATAATCTACAATCCTATTGTCTAATAACAACATTTCCCGTTGCAAAGTAGAAGTGAATTGTAATTTCTGTAAGCTGCCTTTCTGCGACAAACATTTCCTATTCAAATTAACAGTGGGTTCATAGGAATAGAAGCTTCTTGTACACTAAGACCGTTTCCTATTGCAAACTAACTTTGAATTCATAAGAAGAGAGGCTGCTTATATACTAAGACCATTTCCCAATGAAAACTAACAGTGAATTCACAACAAAAAAGCTGCTTGTAAACTAAGGACGTTTGCCATTGAAAACTAAGCATAAGTTCAGTGTTCTACAACCCTATTGACGAGTAACGCCATTTCCTGTGGCAAACTAATAGTGAGTTGGAAGTTCTTTAAGCTACTTATCTGCCCCGGCCAGCGGGGCTTCAACGGGAGCACGGACCCCAGAAAACCTGAAATGAAGGGAACAAGAAACTGCTTGTATACTAAGAACGTTTCCCATTCAAAACTAACCATAAATTCAATGTTCTACAATCCTATTGTCCAGTAATACCATTTCCTGTGGCAAACTAACAGTAAGATGGAAGTTCTTTAAGCTACTTATCTGCGACAAACCTTTCCTCTTGAAAACTAACAGCGAATTCATAGGAATGGAAACTGCTTCTATACTAAGACCGTTTCCCTTTGCAAACTAACAGTGAATTCATCGGGATAGAAGATGCTTGTATACTAAGACCATTTCCCATTGAAAACTAACCGTGAATTCAATGTTCTCCTATCCTACTGTCTAGTAACAACATTTCACGTGGCAAAGTAGAAGTGAATTGTACTTTCTGTAAGCTACCTATCCGCGACTAACATTTCCTATTGAAATTACCAGTGCGTTCATCGGAATAGAAGCTGCTTGTACACTAAGACTGTTTCCTATTGGAAACTAACTTTGAATTCATAAGAATAGAGGATGCTTGTATACTAAGACCATTTCCAAATGAAAACTAACAGTGAATTCATAGCAAAAAACTGCTTGTGTACTAAGAACTTTTGCCATTGAAAAGTAAGCATAAATTCAGTGTTCTACAACCCTATTGTCTAGTAACGCCATTTCCTGTGGCATACTAATAGTGAGTTGGAAGTTCTTTAAGCTACTTATCCTCCACGGCCAGGGGGGCTTCAACGGGAGCACGGACCCCAGAAAACCTGAAATGAAGGGAACAAGAGACACAAGCAACCGACAGCAAGATCGGAGTCTGATCAATCTGCCAAATTTTATTTTTCTCAGTGTGCTTTTTATACAGCAGAACAGAGGAGTTTCTCAGCAGTTTAGGTATTCCTGCAGTTCTGTTTCAATAGGGTAAGGTCCCGGCCCCAAGGCTACAAGATGATCCACAGCTACAGGATAAGCCCCCAGCCCCAAGGCCATGAGACAATGACTTTCTCATTCTTTATGGGTGCATGAATTAACAAACAACTGCAGGCCTTGTGACTTTCCAGAACAGACAACTTATTACAAAATGCAGTCATTATTTAAGATGGAGGCACTTTTGCTTTCCTAGTGTCCAATGGTTCCCCACATCTCCTCCCTTTCTATTAGTTTTAGAAGGTGTTTTCTGTGGTGGCCAATTTTTGTACACTTTGGTAGGACTCCCAGGGTCCCGTGATTTCATGGTGGGCCTGTAACCAACTGGGAGAGCAGTGACCTGACTCCTCCAGTGGGGTTCGTACCCCACCTTGGTTGCTCTTGGTACCTTTTGGGGAGGGGAGGCAGAGCCAACACAGAAAGAACGGTACCAACCTCCATGCAAGTCAGGTTTGACTCTCAGGGAATTCAGAAGTGGTCAAAAGGGACCTTCCCTTGCGGTGCTATGCCTCGCACCCATGTTGGTGCCCATATTGTACTCACACATTTGTGAGCCAATATGCACAGGTCTGAATCCTATGCAGCTCCTAAAGTTGGGGAGTCACTCGGATCATTTTAAGTTTAGATAAGTGTCAATAAGGGAGGAGATATGGGGCACACCTGCAAACTAGGGCGAAGGTTCAGCACCTATGCCAGGGGGCGACATAGAGGGAGAAAGACTGTAAGTAGGACCTCTGATAAGAATTATAACATCCCCCTTGTCCATAAGAGTGGTGACGATCAATTTCAGGAGCAATATGTTGTGAAAAGATGGCACCAAGTCCCCAAGCGTTCAGGCTGCCGAGGGCCACTTTGCAGAGGTCTGGAGTTAGGGTCGGCCAAGTGATGGTCTGAGAAACCGTAGAGTGGGCCCAGATCACAGCAGCGACTTCACTGAGCACGGTCCAGGTGAAATGCATGGATTGATGGCCAGCAGTGATCAATCCAGATGCCAGGAGCAAGAGGCCAACGAAATCAGGGGCAGCCATAGTCCTGAAAAGGAAAGGACAAAACCTCAGGGGGGTGGGGAGCCTTCCCTGGGAGAGGGTGAATTTTAAAGGGGTGAGGGTGGTGAGAAACAGAAAGATGTTTAGGAGCAGTGCATTCACGAGAGAAATATCCAGGTTGTTTACAATTATAACATGTTTTCGTACCCTGAGTGAGACCAGCAGAACGGAGAGCAGCTCCAATTGCTAATCCCATGGCGTGGGAGGAGCCCACGCAGGCACATAACTTGATATAATCAGATATGGACTCCCGCTTGTGAGAGCGGAGAATGGACTGACAAGCAGGATTAGCATTCTCAAAGGCCAGGTGTTTGATAAAGGGGCTGTTGGTTTCCCCAACACCAAAAAGGCGCTCAGCAGTTTCATTAAGTCTACTAATAAAGTCACTGTTAGGCTCTTCTGGACCCTGTCTAATATTAGCCAGGAAGGAGGTGGCGGCCCCTTTAAGAGGGAGGCGCCGCCAGGCAGCGAGGCCTGCCTGTTGTATTTGGGTTAAAAGTCCACGGGGGTAGCGTGTTTGCCGGAATCGTAGGGATGTTTCCCCAGCAATTTTTGTTTTGTCCAATTTTTAGAAACAGCCTATTGTAAATTATGGCGAGCAAAGTCAGAACAGTTTTCATTACATTCAGTGCACCATAACAGGAAAAGCAAGAAGGCCAGTATTGCAGGTGTGTGGGTCTGCTTTTGTTTTGCACCTACGGCTGTCAGAGGAAGGATTAGAAAAGGCAGCAAGTACTTTTGTGACAGAATCAAGTTCCTGGAGAAGCTGCAGCTGAAGTTTTTTATCCTGAAGTACCCTACGGAGGTCAGAGACAAAAGCTAATGTGGCAGGTTGTAGTTCTGTGAAAGGAGAGTCAGCGAGAGGTTCAGCAGGTGCAGAGGGAAGTACGGCGGTGGAGCGGTTGAGTACAGGAGCGCAGAGTGGCGGACAATAGGGAGGAAGTACTAGAGGAGGTTTATTGGTGGGGTCCACATCAAGCAATGGGGGAAGGGGTGAACCAGCTTCAATATCCACTAGGGAGGGATAAAGGTGGCAGGAAGGCTTTTCAGAGGCAGGAGATTTAGGTCTCTTTTGAGTTTCATTTTCAACAATGACAGAGGCGCAAGCAGAAGGAGGCCTAGAAGAGCGTTTCAGAGCAGCCTCTCCCTTATTGACAAGAACCTGTACAGCCATAGAATGATTGTGGACCTTAAGAACATCATTTATAAGATTCAAATAAGAGTAGGCAGAAAAAGGGACCTTCTCGGGGCCAAAGGTTTCATAATAATCACGTAAACAATCTCCAACTCTTAACCAAGTTTTTTCATTTATAGTCCCTTCCTTTGGGAACCAAAGACAGAGATCACCAATATAATCTAAAAATATCTTTAAATCTTTTCTTTTAACCCTAGTTCCTCGTACCTTGAGAGCTTGTTTTAGCCCAGTCACAAAAGAGTCTTCTTTTGAAAATGCTTGTCCCATGGTAAAGAAAAAACCTTATCTTACCTCACCGTCCGAGTGTTCCAACAGATCTGTCTCACGGGCGGGCGACTCCGTGGCGATCACCAGCGGGCCAGTGTCTAACTCCCTCTTTGGGTTGCGGCGGCCTCAGTGCGGGATCCCAATGGGCAGGTAGCAGACGGTGTTTCAGGCGATCCTAGGTTCGTGCCCCACGTTGGGCGCCAGTTGCCCCGGCCAGCGGGGCTTCAACGGGAGCACGGACCCCAGAAAACCTGAAATGAAGGGAACAAGAGACACAAGGAACCGACAGCAAGACAGGAGTCTGATCAAGCTGCCAAATTTTATTTTTATCAGGGTGCTTTATATACAGCAGAACAGAGGAGTTTGTCAGCAGTTTAGGTATTCCTGCAGTTCTGTTTCAAAAATGTAAGGTCCCGGCCCCAAGGCCACAAGATGTTCCGCAGCCACAGGATAAGGCCCCAGCCCCAAGGCAATGAGACAATGACTTTCTCATTCTTTATGGGTGCATGAATAAACAAACAACTGCAGGCCTTGTGACATTCCAGAACAGACAACTTATTACAAAATGGAGTCTTTATTTAAGATGGAGGCACTTTTGCTTTCCTAGTGTCCAATGGTTCCCCACACTTATCTACGACAAACGTTTCCTATTGAAAACTACCAACGAATTCATAGGACTGGAAACTGCTTCAATACTAAGACCGTTTCCCATTGCAAACTAACAGTGAATTCATCGGGATAGAAGATGCTTGTATACTAAGACCATTTCCCATTGAAAACAAACAGTGAACTCAATGTTCTACAAACCTACTATCTAGTAACCACATTTCCCATGGAAAACTACCAGTCAATTGAAATTTCTTCTAGTTAGTTATCTGGGACACACGTTTCCTATTGAAAACTAACAGGGAATTCAAAGAATACAATCTGCTTGTATATTAAGACCATTTCCCATTGAAAACTAACCGTGAATTCAATGTTCTACAATCCTCCTGTCTAGAAACAACATTTGCCGTGGAAACTAACAGTGAATTGAAAGTTCTTAAGCTACTTATCTGTGACAAAGTTTTCCTATTGAAAACTAACAGTGGATTCATCAGAATAGAAACTGCTTGTTTACTAAGACCATTTCCCATTGAAAACTGATTTGAATTCAATATTCTACAATCCTATTGTCTAGTAACAACATTTCCCGTGGCAAACTAAAAGTGAATTGTAATTTCTGTAAGCTATCTGCGACAAACATTTAATATTGAAATTAACAGTGGCTTCAAAGGAATAGAAGCTGCTTGTGTAGTAAGACCGTTTCTCATTGGAAACTAACTGTGAATTCCTAAGAATAGATGCTACTTGTATACTAAGACCATTTCCAAATGGAAACTAACAGTGAATTCATAGTAAAAAAGCTGCTTGTATACTAAGAACGTTTGCCATTGAAAACTAACCATAAATTCAATGTTCTACAACCCTGTTGTCTAGTAACACCATTTTCTGTGGCAAACTCACAGTGAGTTCGAAGTTCTTTAAGCTACTTATCTGTGACAAACGTTTCCTGTTGAAAACTAAGAGTGAATTCATAGGGTAGAAGCGGCTTGAATACGAAAAATGTTTCCCATTGAAGACTAAGCGTGAATTCAATGTTATACAATCGTGCTGTCTAGTGACAATATTTACAGTGGCCAACTAACAGTGAATTGAAAATTTTTTAAGCAACGTATCAGCAACAAACGTTTCCTATTGAAAACTAACAGTGTGTTCATGGGAATAGAAGCTGCTTGTATACAAAGACCCATTCTCTTTGAAAACAGTGAATTCACAGGAATATAAGCTGCTTTATACTAAGACCGTTTCTCAATGAAAACTAACAGTGAATTGATTGGAATAGAAGCGTCATGTCTACTAAGAACGTTTCCCACGGAAAACTAACCGTGAATTACATGTTCTACAGTCCTATTGTATAGTAACAACATTTCCCATGGCAAAGGAACAGTGAATTGAATATTCTTTCAACTACTTGTCTGCGAAAACCTTTCTAATTGTAAACTAGCAGAGAATTCATAGGAAGAGAACCTGCTTGTATACTAAGAACGTTTCCCATTCATAACTAACCATAAATTCAATGTTATACAACCCTATTGTCTAGTAACACCATTTCCTGTGGCAAACTACGGGTGAATTCGAAATTCTTTACGCTACTTATCTGCGTCAAATGTTTCCTATTGAAAAGTAACAGCGAATTCATAGGAATGGAAACTGATCTATACTAAGACCGTTTCCCATTGCAAACTAACAGTAAATTCATCGGGATTGAAGATGCTTGTATACAAAGACCATTTCCCATTGAAAACAAAATGTGAATTCAATGTTCTACAATCCTACTATCTAGTAACCACATTTCCCATGGAAAACTACCAGTGAATTGAATTTATTCTAGTTACTTATCTGTGACACACGTCTCCTATTGAAAACTAACAGGGAATTCAAAGAATAGAATCTGCTTGTATACTAAGGCCATTTCCCATTGAAAACTAACCGTGAATTCAATGTTATACAATCCTCCTGTCTAGTAACAACATTTCCCGTGGAAAGTAACAGTGAATCGAAAGTTCTTAAGCTACTTATCTGTGACAAAGTTTTCCTATTGAAAACTAACAGTGGATTCTTCAGAATAGAAACTGCTTGTTTACTAAGACCATTTCCCGTTGAAAACTGACTTTGAATTCAATATTCTACAACCCTATTGTCTAGTAACAACATTTACCGTCGCAAAGTAGATGTGTATTGTAATTTCTGTAAGCTACCTATCTGCGAATAACATTTCCTATTGAAATTAACAGTGCATTCATCGGAATAGAAGCTGCTTGTACACTAAGACCGTTTCCTATTGGAAATTAACTTTGAATTCATAAGAATCGAGGAAGCTTGTATACTAAGACCATTTCCAAATGAAAACTAACAGTGAATTCATAGCAAAAAACTGCTTGTATACTAAGAACGTTTTCCATTGAAAACTAAGCAATAATTCAGTGTACAACGACCCTATTGTCTAGTAACGCCATTTCCTCTGGCAAACTAACAGTGAGTTGGATGTTCTTTAAGCTACTGATCTGCGACAAACGTTTCCTATTGAAAACTAACAGCGAATTCATCGGAATGGAAACTGCTTCTATACTAAGACCCTTTTCCATTGCAAACTAACAGGGAATTCATCGGGAAAGAAGATGCTTGTATACTAAGACGATTTCCCATTGAAACCTAACCATGAATTCAATGTTCTAAAATCCTACTATCTAGTAACCACATTTCCCATGGAAAACTACCAGTCAATTGAAATTTCTTCTAGTTACTTTTCTGTGACATACGTTTCCTTTTGAAAACTAACAGGGAATTCAAAGAATAGAATCTGCTTGTATATTAAGACCATTTCCCATTGAAAACGAACCGTGAATTCAATGTTCTACAATGCTGCTGTCGAGTAACAACATTTCCTGTGGAAACTAACAGTAAATCGAACGTTCCTAAGCTGCTTATCTGTGACAAAGTTTTCCTATTGAAAACTAAGAGTGGATTCATCAGAATAGAAACTGCTTGTTTACTAGGACCATTTCCCATTGAAAACTGACTTTGAATTCAATATTCTACAATCCTATTGTCTAGTAACAAACTTTCCCGTGGCAAACTAAAAGTGAATTGTAATTTCTGTAAGCTATCTGCCACAAACATTTAATGTTGAAATTAACAGTGGCTTCAAAGGAATAGAAGTTGCTTTTCTAGTAAGACCGTTCCTCATTGGAAACTAACTGTGAATGCCTAAGAATAGATGCTGCTTGTATACTAAGACCATTTCCAAATGAAAACTAACAGTGAATTCATAGTAAAGAAGCTGCTTGTATACTAAGGTTTGCCATTGAAAACGAACCATAAATTCAATGTTCTACAACCCTGTTGTCTAATAACACCATTTCCTGTGGCAAACTAACAGTGAGTTGGAAGTTCTTTAAGCTACTTATCTGTGACAAACGTTTCCTGTTGAAAACTAAGAGTGAATTCATAGGGATAGAAGTGGCTTGTATACGAAGAATGTTTCCCATTGAAGACTAACCGTGAACTCAATGTTCTACAATCGTGCTGTCTAGTGATAATATTTCCCGTTGCCAACTAACAGTGAATTGAAAGTTTTTTAAGCCACGTACCAGCAACAAACGTTTCCTAATGAAAACTAACAGTGTGTTCATAGGAATAGAAGCTGCTTGTATACAAAGACCCATTCTCTTTGAAAACCAACACTGAATTCACAGGAATATAAGCTGCTTTATACTAAGACCGTTTCTCAATGAAAACTAGCAGTGAATTGATTGGAATAGAAGCTTCATGTCTACTAAGAACGTTTCGCACGGAAAACTAACCGTGAATTACATGTTCTACAGTCCTATTGTATAGTAACAACATTTTCCATGGCAAAGTAACAGTGAATTGAACGTTCTTTCAACTACTTGTTTGCGAAAACCTTTCTAATTGTAAACTAGCAGAGAATTCATAGGAAGAGGACCTGCTTGTATACAAGAACGTTTCTTATTCAAAACTAACCATTAATTCAATGTTCTACAACCCTATTGTCTAGTAACACCATTTCCTGTGGCAAGCTAATGGTGAATTCGAAGTTCTTTAAGCTACATTTCTGCGTGAAATGTTTTCTATTGAAAACTAACAGCGATTTCATAGGAATGGAAACTGATCTATACTAAGACCGTTTCCCATTGCAAACTAACAGTGAATTCATCGGGATAGAAGATGCTTGTATCCTATGACGATTTCCCATTGAAAACAAACCGTGAATTCAATGTTCTACAATCCTACTATCTAGTAACCACATTTCCCATGAAAAACTACCAGTCAATTGAAATTTCTTCTAGTTAGTTATCTGTGACACACGTTTCCTATTGAGAACAAACAGGGAATTCAAAGAATAGAATCTGCTTTTATGCTAAGACCATTTCCCATTGAAAACTAACCGTGAATTCAATGTTCTACAATCCTCCTGTCTAGTAACAACATTTCCCATGGAAACTAACAGTGAATCGAAAGTTCTTAAGCTACTTATCTGTGACAAAGATTTCCTATTGAAAAGTAACAGTGGATTCATCGGAATAGAAACTGCGTGTTTACTAAGACCATTTCCTGTTGAAAACTGACTTTGAATTCAATATTCTACAATCCTATTGTCTAGTAACAACATTTCCCGTGGCAAAGTAGAAGTGAATTGTAATTTCTGTAAGCAAACTATCTGCGACTAACATTTCCTATTGAAATTAACAGTGGGGTCAAAGGAATATAAGCTGCTTGTACACTAAGACCGTTTCATATTGGAAACTAACTTTGAATTCATAAGAATACAGGCTGCTTGTATACTAAGACCATTTTCAAATGAAAACTAACAGTGAATTCATAGCAAAAAAAAAAAAGCGGCTTGTATACTAAGAACGTTTGCCATTGAAACCTAACCATAAATTCAATGTTCTACAATCCTATTGTCTAGTAACACCATTTCCTGTGGCAAACTAACAGTGAGTTGGAATTTCTTGAAGCTACTTATCTGCGAAAAACGTTTCCTATGGAAAACTAACAGCGAATACATAGGAATGGAAACTGCTTCTATACTAAGACCGTTCCCATTGCAAACTAACAGTGAATTCATCGGGATAGAAGATGGTTGTATACTAAGACCATTTACCGTTGAAAACTGACTTTGAATTCAATATTCTACAATCCTATTGTCTAGTAACAACATTTCCATTCGCAAAGTAGAAGTGAATTGTAATTTCTGTAAGCTACCTATCTGCGACTAACATTGCCTATTGAAATTAACATTGCGTTCCTCGGAATAGAAGCTGCTTGAACACTAAAACCATTTCCTATTGGAAACTAACTTTGAATTCATAAGAATAGAGGATGATTGTATACTAAGACCATTACCAAATGAAAACTAACAGTGAATTCATTGCAAAAAACTGCTTGTGTACTAAGAACGTTTGGCATTGAAAACTGAGCATAAATTCAGTGTTCTACAACCATACTGTCTGGTAACGCCATTTCCTGTGGCAAACTAACAGTGAGTTGGATGTTCTTTAAGCTACTTATTTGCGACAAACGTTTCCTATTGAACACTAATAGCGAATTCATAGGAATGGAAACTGCTGCTATACTAAGATAGTTTCCCATTGCAAACTAACAGTGAATTCATCGGGATAGAAGATGCTTGTATAATAAGACCATTTCCCATTGAAAACTAACTGTGAATTCAATGTTCTACAATCCTACTATCTAGTAACCACATTTCCCATGGAAAACTACCAGTCAATTGAAATTTCTTCTAGTTACTTATCTGTTACACACGCTTCCTATTGAAAACTAAAAGGGAATTCAAAGAATAGAATCTGCTTGTATATTAAGACCATTTCCCATTGAACACGAACCGTGAATTCAATATTCTACAATCCTCCTGTCTAGTAACAACATTTCCTGTGGAAACTAACAGTGAATCGAAAGTTCTTAAGCTACTTATCTGTGAAAAAGTTTTCCTATTGAAAACTAACAATGGATTCATCAGAATAGAAACTGGTTGTTTACTAAGACCATTTCCCATTGACAACTGACTATGAATTCAATATTCTACAATCCTATTGTCTAGTAACAACATTTCCTGTGGCAAACTAAAAGTGAATTGTAATTTCTGTAAGCTATCTGCGACAAATATGGTATATGGCAATTACAGAGGGCTCATAGGAATAGAAGGCTGCTTGTGTCTGGTAAGACGGTTACTCATTGAAAACTAACTGTGAATTCACAAGAATAGATGCTGCTTGTATACTAAGACCATTTGAAAATGAAAACTGACAGTGAATTCATAGTAAAAAAGCTGCTTGAATACTAAGAACGTTTGCCTTTGAAAACAAACCATAAATTCAACGTTCTACAACCCTGTTTTCTAGTAACACCATTTCCTGTGGCAAAGTAACAGTGAGTTGGAAGTTCTGTAAGGTACTTATCTGTGACAAACTTTTCCTATTGAAAACTAAGAGTGAATTGATAGGGATTGAAGCGGCTTGTATATGAAGAATGTTTCCCATTGAAAACTAACCTGTGAATTCATTTGTTTCTACTATCGCGCTGTCTAGTGATAATATTTCCCGTTGGCAACTAACCGTTGAATTGAATGTTTTTAAGCTACGTACCAGCAAAAAACGTTTCCTATTGCAAACCAGCAGTCTGTTCATAGGAATAGAAGCTGCTTGTATACTAAGACCCATTCTCTTTGAAAACTAACAGTGAATTCACAGGAATATAAGCTGCTTTATACTAAGACCGTTTCTCAATGAAAACTAACAGTGAATTCATTGGAATAGAAGCGTGATGTCCACTAAGAATGTTTCCCACGGAAAACTAACCGTGAATTACATTTTCTACAGTCCCACTCTATAGTAACAACATTTCCCATTGCAAACTAACAGTGAATTGAATGTTCTTTCAACTATTTGTCTTCGAAAACCTTTCTAATTGTAAACTAGCAGAGAATTCATACGAAGAGAACCTGCTTGTATAGTAAGAACGTTTCCCATTCACAACTAAGCATAAATTCAATGTTCTACAATCCTATTCTCTAGTAACAACATTTCCCGTGGCAAACTAACAGTGAATTGAAAGTTCTTTAAGCTACTTATCTCTGACAAACTTTTCCTATTGGAAACTAACAGAGCATTCATAGGAGTAGAAGCTGCTTGCATACTAAGACCTTTTTCCTTTGAGAACTAACAGTGAGTTCATAGGAATACAAGCTGCTTGGAACTAACTACGTTTGCCAATGAAAACTGAACGTGAACATTTCATGAGGCAAACTAACAGAGAATTGAAAGTTGTTTAAGCTACTTATCTGCATCAAATGTTTCCTATTAAAAACTAACAGTGAATTCATAGGAATGGAAACTGCTTCTATACTAAGACCGTTTCCCATTGAAAACTAACAGTGAATTCATCGGGATAGAAGATGCTTGTATACTAACACCACTTCCCGTTCGAAACTGATTTTGAATTCAATATTCTACAATGCTCTTGTCGAGTAACAACATTTTCCGTGGCAAAGTAGAAGTGAATTTTAATTTCGGTAAGGTACCTATCTGCGACTAACATTTCCTATAGAAATTAACAGTGCGTTCCTCGGAATTGAAGCTGCTTGTACACTAAGACCGTTTCCTATTGGAAACTAACTTTGAATTCATAAGAATAGAGGCTGCTTGTATACTAAGACCATTTTCAAATGAAAACTAACAGTGAATTGGGAGCAAAAAAGCTGATTGTATACTAAGAACGTTTGCCAATGAAAACTAACCACAAATTCAATGTTCTACAATCCTATTGTCCAGTAACACCATTTCCTGTGGCAAACTAACAGTGAGTTGGAAGTTCTTTAAGCTATTTATCTGCGACAAAATTCCCATTAAAACTAACAGCGAATATCATATGAATGGAAACTGCTTCTTACTAAGACCGTTCGCCCTTGCAGACTAACCGTGAATATCAATCGGGATAGAAGATGCTTGTATACTAAACCAATTTCCCATTGAAAACGAACTGGTGAAATCAATGTTACTACAATCCCTACTATCTAGTAACCTACATTTCCCAGGGAAAAAACTACCAGACAAATGAAATTTTCTTCTAGTTACTTTCTGTGGCACAGTTTCCCAATGAAACTAAAGGGAAGTTCAAAGAAAAGAATCTGCTTGTATAATAGACCATTTCCGCATTGAAACAAATCGTGAATTCAGTGTTCTAAAACCTCCTGTCTAGGAACAACAGTCTGAGGAAACTAAAGTGAATCGCAAGTTCATAAGCTATCCTCAGCGAGAAAGTTTTTTCCCATAGAAGACTAGCAGTGGATTCATCGGAATAGAAACTGCTTTTTTACTAAAGAAGATTTCCGTTGAAAACGTGACTGAAATCTATATTGTACAATCCTATGTCTATTAACAACATTTCTCATGGCAACTCAGAGTGAATTGTAATTATTGGAAGCTATTATAGCGACAAACATTAATATTGAAATAAACATTGGCTGCATCGCTATAGACGCTGCTTGTGTTGTAAAGCCTGTTTCCTCAAAGTAAACAAAGCTGGCATCACAAAGAAAAACATTTTTTTATAATAAGAAGCTGCTTGTATACTAGACCAATTTCCAAATGAAACTCAAAGGGGTGGGGGAATTCATATTAAAAAGCGCTTGAATACTAAGAAATTTTCCCATTGAAAACTAACCATAAACCAAGTTCTACAAACCTTTTTTTCTAGAAAAACCCATTTCCGGTGGCAAATTAACAGAGTTGGTTTTTTTTTTTTTAAAGCTTTTAATCTGGACAAACGTTTTTTTGAAAACTAAGAGTGAATTTTTTAGGGATAGAAGCGGTTTTGTAGGGGGAAAAATTTTTCCCCATTGAAGCCCAAGGGGGAAAATTAAAGGTTCTAAACCTGTTTTCAATGAAAATATTTCCCTTTTTGCCAAAAAACGTAAATTTGAAATTTTTTTTAAGTACGACCGGGAAACCCCCCTTTTTCCCTTTTTGAAAACTAACGTTGTTCAAAAAGGAATAGGGGGTGTTTGTATACAAAGCCCCAAATTCTTTTTGGGAAAACTAACAGGGGAAATTCACGGGAAATATAAGCTGCTTTTTATAAAAACCGTTTCTTAAATAAAAACAAAAACCGTGAATTCTTGGAATAGAAGCTTCATGTCTACTAAGAAAGGGTTTCCCCAGGGAAAAAAAAAACCCGGGAAATTTACTTTTTCTAAAACCCCTTTGATTTAAAAACATTTTTCCCAGGGGCAGGGGAACAGTAAATTTTAAAATGTTCTTTCAACTACTTGTCGGAAAAACTTTCAATTGAAAACTAGCAGGGGAATTTCCCTTTAGGAAAAAACCCTGTTTTGTTTTCAAGAACTTTTCCCCCATAAAAAAACAAACCTTTAAATTTAAAAAGGGTTCTACAATTTTTTCCCTCTGGTAAAAAACTTTTCCCTTGGCAAACTAACGGGGAAAATTAAATTTCCCTTTAAGCTACAATTTCTGACGAACTTTCCTAGGGGAAACTAACAGACCCATTCATGGGGATGGAAGCCTTGTATCTAAGCCCTTTTTTCCTTTGAGAATTTAACGTGAGTTCATAGGAATCAAGGGGTTTGGTACTAAGTCCTTTTTGCCATTAAAAATAACCGGGAACATTTAAATGAGGCAAAAAAACAGAGAATTAAAGTTTTTTAAAGCTACTTATCTGCAACAAATTTTTCCCCTTTTAAAAAAATTAAACATTTAATTCATAAAGGGAAAAAGCCCCATACAAAAGCCCCTTTTCCCCAAAATAAAAAAACTAAAAAGGGGTGGAAGATGTTGTTTTCTAAGCCTTTTCCCCTTAAAAACTGATTTTAAATTAAATATTCTCAATTATTTTCTGTAAAACATTTTCCGGGGCAAGTGAAAAAAATGATTTTTTTAAAAAACCCTTTTCATAACATTTCCTATTAAAAAACAGTGGGTTATGGGAAAAAGCTGCTGTCACTAAGACCTTTCCAATTGGAAACAATTTTGAATTCATAAAAAAAAGAGGCTGTTTGTCCCCCCTAAGCCCTTTTTTAAAATGAAAACTAACAGTGAATTGGTGGGAAAAAAAGCTGTTTGGGTTATACTAAAAAAAAGTTTTACTTTGAAAACAAACCCCATAAATTCAGGGGTTTCAACCACCCAAAAGGTCTACAAAAAAACCTTTTTCCTGGGAAAAATAACGGGGGCCCTTGGAAGTTCCTTAAGCTACTTATCTGTGACAAACGTTTCCTATTAAAAAACTAACACCCGTTTTTAAAAGGGAAATTTGGAAACGTTTCCCAACACGGGAAAACCCAAAAAATTTCCCTGGGGGAAACTAACAGTGAACGAACTTTTCTTAACCCCTTTAAACTGGAAAAAGTTTTCCTTTTGAAAACAAACAGGGGATTAAAGGGAAATAAAAAATGCTTGAAAAACAAAAGCCCCTTTTCCCCAAATTAAAAAACTGACGAATTCAATATTCTACAATAAAAATTTCTAGTAACAATTTTTTCCTTTGTGGAAAAACCTAAAAGTGAATTGAATTTTCCCGGGTTTAGAAAATTTTCCCAAACAAAAAATTTTAATATTGAAATTAACAGTGGCTTCATAGAATAGAAGCTGTTTGTGAAGTAAAACCGATTCCATTGGAAACAAACTTAAATTTCCTTTAAAAAAAATGTTTGCTTGTATACAAAGACCATTTCCAAAAAAAAACAAACAGAAATTTCCATATTAAAAAAGGTGTTTGAAAACTAAAAAACCGTCTGCCTTTAAAAAACAAAAAACCCAAAAATTTCAAATTTCCTACCCCCCTATTGTCTAGTAACACCCATTTCCTGGGGAAAACCCTAACGTGATTTGGAAGGTCCTTTCCAGCTTCTTTACCGAAAAAACCCGGTTTTCAAAATGAAAACTAAAGTGAATTCATAGGGAAGAAGCGCCTTTGGTAAAACGAAAAATGTTTCCCATTGAAGACTAACCGTGAATTCAATGTTCCAACAATCTGCTTTTAAAGGCAGTATTTCCCTTTGCCAACAAAACAAAAAATTGAAAGTTTTTTAAGCTACGTACCAGCAATAAACTTTTCCTTTTGAAAACAACAGGGGAATTTCATCGGATAAAAATTTTGGTTGTTTTACTAAGACCTTTTTCCCCTTTAAAAAACTGACTTTAAATTCAATTTTCCCAACAACCTATTGTCTAGTAACAACATTTCCCGTGGAAAACGGGAAGTGAATTGAAATTTTTCTGAAAGCTCCAAACGGGGCTAGTTTTCCCAAAAAAAATTTTAACAGTGGGATCATAGGAAAGAAGCTCTTGTACACAAAGGGGTTTTTCCCCTTTTGGGGAAACTAACTTTTCATTCATAAAATAGAGGCTGCTTGTATACTAAAAACCATTTTCAAAATGAAAACAAAAAATTTGAATTTTTAAAAAAAAAGATGATTGTAAAATTTAAGTACGGGGTGTCATTGAAAAAAAACCCCTAAATTCAGTGTTCTACCCACCCTATTGCTAGTAAAAACCCCTTTTCCCCTGTGGAAAACTAACTGTGATTTGGGAATTTTTTTTAAAAAGGTATTTAAACTCGACAAATGTTTCCTTTTGGGAAAACTAACACAAATTTAAAAGGGGAAAAGGAAACTGCTTCTATAAAAAGGACCTTTTCCCATTGAAAAATAACAGTGAATTAAATTGGGATAGAATATGTTTGTATCTAAACCATTTCCCATTGAAAACAACCATAAATTTAAATGTTCTACAATCCAAACATGTAGTAACCACATTTCCCCATGGGAACTTCAATCAAGTGAAATTTTTTCTAGTTACTTATCTGTGCCAAACGTTTCCTACTGAAATCTAACAGGGAATTCAAAAAATTTAAAACGGTTTGGTAACAAACCCTTTTTCCCAAAAAAAACAAACCCGGAATTCAATGTTTTTTAAATTTCCTCCCTCTAGTAACAAAAATTTTCCCCGGGAAACCTAACAGGAATCAAAATTCTTAAGCAACTTATCGTGAGAACTTTTTTCCTTTTGAAAACTAAAAAGGGGAATTAAAGGGGAAGGAAACGGGTTTTTTACTAAAAACCAAATTTCCCGTTGAAAACTAACCTTTGGGAATTTCAAAATTCTACAACCCAATTTCTAAAAAAACATTTCCCGTTTCAAACTGGGAAGAAAAATTGAAATTTTCTGAAACTACCAATCTGCGACTAACTTTTACCAATTCAAAAAAAGAGTGGGTTCATAGGAATAAAAAGTTTCCTTTTTACACAAGACCATTTCCAATTGGAAACTAACGGAATTCCTAAGAATAGAGGCTGCTTGTATACTAAGCCTTTTCCCAAGTGAAAACAACAGTAAATTTCTTTACCAAAAAGCTGCTGTATACAAAGAACGTTTGGGCCAAATTAAAACCCTTTAACCCAAAAATTTTAAAAATGTTCTTAAATCCTTTTGCCCTATTTAACCCTATTCCCCTGAGGAAAAACAACCGTGGGTTGGAATTTTTTAAGCAACTTCTTTTGCGACAAATGTTTCCTATTGAAAACTAACAGCTAATTCATAGGAATGGAAACTGCTTCTATACAAAGACCGTTTCCCATTGCAAAATAACAGTGAATTCATTGGGATAGAATATGCTTGTATACTAAGACCATTTCCCATTGAAAACTAACCATGAATTCAATGTTCTACAATCCTACTATGTAGTAACCACATTTCCCATGGGAAACTTCAAGTCAAGTGAAATTTCTTCTAGTTACTTATCTGTGACAAACGTTTCCTACTGAAATCTAACAGGGAATTCAAAGAATAGAATCTGCTTGTATACTAAGACCATTTCCCAATAAAAACTAACCGTGAATTCAATGTTGTTCAATCCTCCTCTCTAGTAACAACATTTCCCATGGAAACTAACAGTGAATCAAAAGTTCTTAAGCTACTTATCTGTGAGAACGTTTTCCTATTGAAAACTAACAGTGGATTCATTGGAATGGAAACTGGTTGTTTACTAAGACCATTTCCCGTTGAAAACTGACCTTGAATTCAATATTCTACAATCCTATTGTCTAGTAACAACATTTCCCGTTTCAAACTAGAAGAGAATTGTAATTTCTGTAAGCTACCTATCTGCGACTAACATTACCTATTCAAATGAAGAGTGGGTTCATAGGAATAGAAGCTGCTTGTACACTAAGACCATTTCCTATTGGAAACTAACTTTGAATTCATAAGAATAGAGGCTGCTTGTATACTAAGACCATTTCCAAGTGAAAACTAGCAGTGAATTCATACCAAAAAGCTGCTGTATACTAAGAACGTTTGCCATTGAAACCTAACCATAAATTCAATGTTCTTCAATCCTATTGTCTAGTAACACTATTTCCTGAGGCAAACTACCAGTGGGTTGGAAGTTCTTTAAGCTACTTCTCTGCGACAAACGTTTCCTATTGAAAACTAACAGCGAATACGTAGGAATGGAAACTGCTTCTATACTAAGACCATTTCCCATTGCAAACTAACAGTGAATTCATCGGGATAGAAGATGTTTGTATACTAAGACCATTTCCCAATGAAAACTAACCGTGAATTCAATGTTCTACAATCCTCCTGTCTAGTAACAACATTTCCCGTGGAAACTAACAGTGAATCGAAAGTTCTTAGCTACTTATCTGTGACAAAGTTTTCCTATGGAAAAGTAACAGTGGATTCATCGGGATAGAAGATGCTTGTATACTAAGGCCATTTCCCGTTGAAAACTGACTTTGAATTCAATATTCTACAATCCCATTGTCTAGGAACAACATTTCCCTTGGCAAAGTAGAAGTGAATTGTAATTTATATAAGCTACCTATCTGCGACTAACATTTCCTATTGAAATTAACAGTGGGTTCATAGGAATAGAAGCTGCTTGTACATTAAGACGGTTTCCTATTGGAAACTAACTTTGAATTCATAAGAATAGAGGCTGCTGGTACACTAAGACCATTTCCAAATGAAAACTAACAGTGAATTCATTGGAATAGAAGATTCATGTCTACCAAGAACATTTCCCATGGAAAACTAACCGTGAATTACATGTTCTACAGTCCTATTGTATAGCAACAACATTTCCCATGGCAAAGTAACAGGGAATTGAATGTTCTTTCAACTACTTGTCTGCGAAAACCTTTCTAATTTAAACTAGCAGAGAATACATAGGAAGAGAACCTGCTTGTATACTAAGAACGTTTCCCATTCAAAACTAACAATAAATTCAATATTCTACAATCCTATTTCTAGTAACACCATTTACTGTGGCAAAGAAACAGTGAGATGGAAGTTCTTTAAGCTACTTATCTGCATCAAATGTTTCCTATTGAAAACTAAAAGCGAATTCATAGGAATGGAAACTGATCTAAACTAACACTGTTTCCCATGGCAAACTAACCGTGAATTCATGGGGATAGAAGATGCTTGTATATTAAGACCATTTCCCATTGAAAACTAACCGTGAATTCAATGTTCTACAATCCTACTATCTAGTAACCACATTTCCCATGGAAAACTACCAGCCAATTGAAATTTCTTCTAATTACTTATCTGTGACACACGTTTCCTATTGAAAACTATCAGGGAATTACCAGAATAGAATCTGCTTGTATACTAAGACCATTTCCCTATTGAAAACAAACCTTGAATTCAATGTTCTACAATCCTCCTGTCTAGTAACAACATTTCCCGTCGCAAACTAGAAGTGAATTGTAATTTCTGTAAGCTACCTTTTTGCGACTAAGATAACCTATAGAAATTAACAGTGGGTTGATAGGAATAGAAGCTGCTTGTACACTACGTACGTTTCCTATTGGAAGCTAACTTTGAATTCATAAGAATAGAGGATGCCTGTATACTAAGACCATTTCCAAATGAAAACTAACAGTGAATTCATTGGAATAGAAGCTTCATGTCTACTAAGAACGTTTCCCACGGAAAACTAACCGTGAATTACATGTTCTACAGTTCTATTGTATAGTAACAACATTTCCCATGGCAAAGTAACAGTGAATTGAATGTTCTTTCTACTACTTGTCTGCGAAAACCTTTCTAATTGCAAAGTAGCAGAGAATTCATAGGTAGAGAACTTGCTTGTATACTAAGAACGTTTCCCATTCAAAACTAACCATAAATTCAATGTTCTACAACACTATTGTCTAGTAACACTATTTCCAGTGGCAAACTAGCAGTGAGTTGGAATTTCTTTAAGCTACTTATCTGCGACAAACGTTTCCTATTGAAAACTAACAGCGAATACATAGGAATGGAAACTGCTTTTATACTAAGACTGTTTCCCATTGAAACTAACGGTGAATTCATCGGGATAGAAGATGGTTGTATACTAAGAATATTTCCCCTTGAAAACTGACTTTGAATTCAATATTCTACAATCCTATTGTTTAGTAATATCATTTCCCGTGGCAAAGTAGAAGTGAATTGTAATTTCTGTAATCTACCTATCTGCGACTGACATTTCCTATTGAAATTAACAGTGGGTTCATAGGAATAGAAGCTGCTTGTACACTAAGACAATTTCCTATTGGAAACTAACTTTGAATTCATAAGAATAGAGGCTGCTTGTATACTAAGACCATTTCCAAATGAAAACTAACAGTGAATTCATTGGAATAGAAGCTTCATGTCTACTAAGAACGTTTCCCACGGAAAACTAACCGTGAATTTCATGTTCAACAGTCCTATTGTATAGTAACAACATTTCCCATGGCAAAGAAACAGTGAATTGAATTTTCTTTCAACTACTTGTGTGCGAAAACCTTTCTAAATGCAAACTAGCAGAGAATTCATAGGAAGAGAACTTGCTTGTATACTAAGAACGTTTCCCATTCAAAACTAACCATAAATTCAATGATCTACAACCCTATTGTCTAGTAATACCATTTCGTGTGCAAACTAACAGTGAGTTGGAAGTTCTTTAAGCTCATTATCTGCAACAAACGTTCCCTATTGAACACTAACAGCGAATTCATCGGAATGGATACTGCTTCTATATTAAGACCGTTTCCCATTACAAACTAATAGTGAATTCATCGGGATAGAAGATGCTTGTATACTAAGACCATTTCCCATTGAAAACTAACCATGAATTCAATGTTCTACAATCCTACTATCTTGTAACCACATTTAACATGGAAAACTACCAGTCAATTGAAATTTCTTCTAGTTACTGATCTGTGACACACGTTTCCTATTGAAAACTAACAGGGAATTCCAAGAGTAGAATCTGCTTGTATACTAAGACCATTTCCCATTGAAAACTAACCGTGCATTCAATATTCTACAATCCTCCTGTCTAGTAAACAACATTTCCCGTGGAAACTAATAGTGAATCGAAAGTTCTTAAGCTACTTATTTGTGACAAAGTTTTCCTATTGAAAACTAACAGTGGATTCATCGGAAGAGAAACTGCTTGTTTACTAAGACCATTTACTGTTGAAAGCTGACTTTGAATTCAATATTCTACAATCCTATTTTTACTAATTATATTTCCCGTGGCAAACTAGAAGTAAATTCTGATTTATGTAAGCACCCTATCTGCGACTAACATTTCCTATTCAAATTAACAGTGGGATCATAGGAATAGAAGCTGCTTGTACACTACGTACGTTTCCTATTGGAAACTAACTTTGAATTCATAAGAATAGAGGATGCTTGTATACTAAGACAATTTCCAAATGAAAACTAGCAGTGAATTCATAGCAAAAAAAGCTGCTGTACAATAAGAACATTTGCCATTGAAACCTAACCATAAAATCAATTTTCTACAATCCAATTGTATAGTAACACTATTTCCTGTGGCAAACTAACAGTGAGTGGGAAGTTCTTTAAGCTACTTATCTGCGACAAACGTTTCCTATTGAAAACTAACAGCGAATACATAGGAATGGAAACTGCTTCTATACTAAGACCGTTTCACATTGCAAAATAACAGTGAATTCATCGGGATAGAAGATGCTTGTATACTAAGAACATTTCCCATTGAAAACTGACTTTGAACTCAATATTCTACAGTCCTATTGTCTACTAACAACATTTCCTGTGGCAAAGTAGAAGTGAATTGTAATTTCTGTAACCTACCTACATGCGACTAACATTTCCTACTGAAATTAACAGTGGGTTCATAGGAATAGAAGCTGCTTGTATACTAAGCCCGTTTCCCATTGGAAACTAACTTTGAATTCATAAGAATAGAGGCTGCTTGTATAGTAAGACCATTTCCAAATGAAAGCTAACAGTGAATTCATTGGAATAGAAGCTTCATGTCTACTAAGAAAGTTTCCCACGGAAAACTAACCGTGAATTACATGTTCTACAGTCCTATTGTATAGTAACAACATTTCCCATGGCAAAGTAACAGTGAATTGAATGTTCTTTCAACTACTTGTCTGCGAAAACCTTTCTAATTGCAAACTAGCAGAGAAGTCATAGGAAGAGAACTTGCTTGTATACTAAGAACGTTTCCCATTCAAAACTAACCATAAATTCAAAGTTCTACAACCCTATTGTCTAGTAATACCATTTCCTGTGGCAAACTAACAGTAAGTTGGAAGGTCATAAGCTACTTATCTGGGACGAATGTTTCCTACTGAACACTAACAGGGAATTCATAGGAATGGATACTGCATCTATACTAAGACCGTTTCCCATTGCAAACGAACAGTGAATTCATTGGCATAGAAGATGCTTGTATACTAAGACCATTTCCCATTGAAAACTAACCATGAATTTAATGTTCTACAACCCTACTATCTAGTAACCACATTTCCCATGGAAAACTACCAGTCAATTGAAATTTCTTCTGTTACTTATCTGTGACACACGTTTCCTATTGAAAACTAACAAGGAATTACAAGAATAGAATCTGCTTGTATACTAAGACCATATCCCATTGAAAACTAACCGTGAATTCAATGTTCTACAATCCTCCTGTCTAGTAACAACATTTCCCGTGGAAACTAACACTGAATCGAAAATTCTAAAGCTACTTATCTGTGACAAAGTTTTCCTTTTGAAAACTAACAGTGGATTCATCGGAAGAGAAACTACTTGGTTACTAAGACCATTTACTGTTGAAAACTGACTTTGAATTCAATATTCTACAATCCAATTGTCTAGTGATTACATTTCCCATGGCAAACTCGAAGTAAATTGTAATTTCTGTAAGCAACCTATCTGCGACTAATATTTCCTACTCAAATTAACAGTGGGATCGTAGGAATATAATCTGCTTGTACACTAAGACCGTTTCGTATTGGAAACTAAATTGGAATTCATAAAAATAGAGGCTGCTTGTATACTAAGACCATTTCCCAATGAAAACTAGCTGTGAGTTCATAGCAAAAAAAGCTGCTGTATAATAAGAACATTTGCCATTGAAACCTAACCATAAATTCAATGTTCTATAATCCAATTGTATAGTAACACTATTTCCTGTGGCAAACTAACACTGAGTTGGAAGTTCTTTAAGCTACTTATCTGCGACAAACATTTCCTATTGAAAACTAACAGCGAATACATAGGAATGGAAACTGCTTCTATACTAAGACCGTTTACCATTGCAAACTAACAGTGAATCCATCGGGATAGTAGATGCTTGTATACTAAGAACATTTCCCGTTGAAAACTGAGTTTGACTTCAATATTCTACAATCCTATTGTCTACTAACAATATTTCCCGTGGCAAAGCTGAAGTGAATTGTAATTTCTGTAACCTACGAATCTGGGACTAACATTTCCTATTGAAATTTACAGTGGGTTCATAGGAATAGAAGCTGCTTGTACACTAAAACCGTTTCCTATTGGAAACTACCTTTGAATTCATAAGAATAGAGGCTGCTTGTATACTAAGACCATTTCCAAATGAAAACTAACAGTGAATTCATTGGAATAGAAGCTTCATGTCTACTAAGAACGTTTCCCATGGAAAACTAATCGTCAATTACATGTTCTACAGTCAAACGTTTCCTATTGAACACTAACATCGAATTCATAGGAATGGAAACTGCTTTTATACTAAGACCATTTCCAATTGCAAACTGACAGTGAATTCATTCGATAGAAGATGCTTGTATACTAAGACCATTTCCCATTGAATACTAGCCAAGAATTCAATGTTCTACAATCCTACTATCTAGTAGCCACATTTCCCATGGAAAACTAACAGTCAATTGAAATTTCTTCTAGTTACTTACCTCTGACACACGTTTCCTATTGAAAACAAACAGGGAATTCAAAGAATAGAAGCTCCTTCTATACTAAGACCATTTCCCATTGAAAACTAACCGTGAATTCAATGGTGTACAATCCTCCTGTCCTAGTAACAACATTCCCCGTGGAAACTAATACTGAATCAAAGTTCTTAAGCTACTTATCTGTGACAAAGTTTTCCTATTGTAAACTAACAGTGGATTCATTGGAATAGAAACTGCTTGTTTATTAAGTCCATTTCCCGTTGAAAACTGACTTTGAATTCAATATTCTACAATCCTATTGTCTAGTAACAACATTTCCCGTGGCAAACTAGAAGTGAATTGTAATTTCTGTAAGCTACCTACCTGTGAATAACATTTCCTCTTCAAATTAACAGTGGGATCAAAGGAATAGAAGCTGCTTCTACACTAACACCGTTTCATATTGGAAACAAACTTTGAATTCATAAGAATAGAGGCTGCCTTGTATACTAAGACCATTTCCAAATGAAAACTAGCTGTGAATTCATAGCAAAAAAAGCGGCTTGTATACTAAGAAGGTTTGCCATTGAAACCTAACCATAAATTCACCGTTCTACATTCCTATTGTCTAGTAACGCCATTTCCTGTGGCAAACTAACAGTGAGTTGGAAGTTCTTTAAGCTACTTATCTGCGACACACGTTTCCTATTGAACACTAACAGCGAATTCATGGGAATGGAAACTGCTTCTATACTAAGACCGTCTCCCATTGCAAACGAACAGTGAATTCATTGGGATACAAGATGTTTGTATACTAATACCATTTCCATTGAAAACTGACCATGAATTCAATATTCTACAATCCTACTATCTAGGAACCACATTTCCCATGAAAACTACCAGTCAATTGAAAAATCTTCTAGTTACTTATCTGTGACACAACTTTCCTATTGAAAACTAACAGGGAATTCAAAGAATAGAATCTGCTTGTGTGCTAAGACCATTTCCCATTGAAAACTGACTTTGAATTCAATATTCTACAATCCTATTGTCTAGTAACAGCATTTCCTATTCAAATTAACAGTGGGACCATAGGAATAGAAGCTGCTTGTACACTAAGACCGTTTCATATTGGAAACTAACTTTGAATTCATAAGAATAGAGGCTGCTTGTATACTAAGACCATTTCCAAATGAAAACAAGCAGTGAATTCATAGCAAAAAAAGCGGCTTGTATTCTAAGAACGTTTGCCATGGACACCTAACCATAAATTCAAGGTTCTACAATCCTATTGTCTAGTAACATCATTTCCTGTGGCAATCTAACACTGAGCTGGAAGTTCTCTAAGCTACTTATCTACGACAAACATTTCCTATTGAACACTAACAGCGAATTCATAGGAATGGAAACTGCTTCCATACTAAGACCGTTTCCCATTGCAAACTAACAGTGAATTCAATGGGATAGAAGATGCTTGTATACTAAGACCATTTCCCATTGAAAACTCACCATGAATTCAAAGTTCTACAATCCTACTATATAGTAACCACATTTCCCATAGAAAACTACCAGTCAATTGAAATTTCTTCTAGTTACTTATCTGTGACACACGTTTCCTATTGAAAACTAACAGGGAATTCAAAGAATAGAATCTCCTTGTATACTAAGACCGTTTCCATTGCAAACTAACAGTGAATTCATCGGGATAGAAGATGCTTGTATACTAAAATCATTTCCCCTTGAAACCTGACCTTTACTTCAATATTCTACAATCCTATTGTCTACTAACAACATTTCCCGTGGCAAAGTAGAAGTGAATTGTAATTTCTATAACCTACGTTTCTGTGACTAACATTTCCTATTGAAATTAACAGTGGGATCATAGGAATAGAATCTGCTTGTTCACTAAAACAATTGCCTATTGGAAACTAACTTTGAATTCATAAGAATAGAGGCTTCTTGTATACTAAGACCATTTACAAATGAAAACTAACAGTGAATTCATTGGAATAGAAGCTTCATGTCTACTAAGAACGTTTCCCACGGAAAACTAACAGTGAATGCATTGCCATAGAAGCTTCATGTCTACTAAGAACGTTTCCCACGGAAATTAACCGTGAATTACATGTTCTACAGTCCTATTGTATAGTAACAACATTTCCCATGGCAAAGTAACAGTGACTTGAATGTTCTTTCACCTACTTGTCTGTGAAAACCTTTCTAATTGCAAACTACCAGAGAATTCATAGGAAGAGAACTTGCTTGTATACTAAGAACGTTTCCCATTCAAAACTAACCATAAATTCAATGTTCTACAACCCTATTGTCTAGTAACACAATTTCCTGAGGCAAACTAACAGTGAGTTGGAAGTTCTTTAAGCTACTTATCTGCGAAAATCGTTTCCTATTGAACCCTAACAGTGAATACATAGGAATGGAAACTGCTTCTATACTAAGACCGTTTACCATTGCAAACTAACAGTGAATTCATCCGGATAGAAGATGCTTGTATAGTAAGACCATTTCCCATTGAAAACTAACCATGAATTCAATGTTCTACAATCCTACTATCTAGTAACCACATTTCCCATGGAAAATTACCAGTCAGTTGAAATTTCTTCTAGTTACTTATCTGTGACGCACGTTTCCTATTGAAAACTAACAGGGAATTCCAAGAATAGAATCTGCTTGTATACTAAGACCATTTCCCATTGAAAACTAACCGTGAATTCAATATTCTACAATCCTCCTGTCTAGTAAACAACATTTCCCGTGGAAACTAATAGTGAATCGAAAGTTCTTAAGCTACTTATCTGTGACAAAGTTTTCCTATTGAAAACTAACAGTGGATTCATCAGAATAGAAACTGCTTGTTTACTATGTCCATTTCCCGTTGAAAACTGACTTTGAATTCAATATTCTACAATCCTATTGTCTAGTAACAACATTTCCCGTGGCAAACTAGAAGTAAATTGTAATTTCTGTAAGCTACCTATCTGCGACTAACATTTCCTATTGAAATTAACAGTGGGATCATACGAATAGAAGCTGCTTGTACACTAAGACCATTCCACATTGGAAACTAACTTTGAATTCATGAGAATAGAGGCTGCTTGTATACTAAGACCATTTCCCAATGAAAACTAGCAGTGAATTCATAGCAAAAAAAGTTGCTGTATACGAAGAACGTTTGCCATTGAAAGCTAACCATAAATTCAATGTTCTACAATCCTATTGTCTAGTAACACTATTTCCTGTGGCAAACTAACAGTGAGTGGTAACTTCTTTAAGCTACTTATCTGCGACAAACTTTTCCTATTGAAAACTAACAGCGAATACATAGGAATGGAAACTGCTTCTATACTAAGACCGTTTACCATTGCAAACTAACAGTATATTCATCGGGATAGAAGATGCTTGTATACTAAGAACATTTCCCGTTGAAAACTGACTTTGAATTCAATATTCTACAATCCTATTGTCTACTAACGACATTTCCTGTGGCAAAGTAGAAGTGAATTGTAATTTCTGTAACTTACCTATCTGCGACTAACATTTCCTATTGAAATTTACAGTGGGTTCATAGGAATAGAAGCTGCTTGTACACTAAAACCGTTTCCTATTGGAAACTAACTTTGAATTCATAAGAATAGAGGCTGCTTGTATACTAAGACCATTTCCAAATGAAAACTCAAGTGAATTCATTGGAATAGAAGCTTCATGTTACTAAGAATGTTTCCCACGGAAAACTAACCGTGAATTACATGTTCTACAGTCCTATTGTATAGTAAAACATTTCCATGGCAAAGTAACAGTGAATTTGAATGTCTTTCAAACGACTTGTCTGCGAAAACGTTTCTAATTGCAAAACTAGCATAGAATTCATAGGAAGAGAACTTGCTTGTATACTGAGAAGGTTTCCCATTCAAAACTAACCTAAAATTCAAATGTTCTACAACCCTATTGTCTAGAAACCCACTATTCCTGTGGCAAACTAACAGTGAGTTGGAAGTTCTTTAAGCTACTTATCTGCGACAAACGTTTCCTATTGAAAACTAACAGCGAATAGATAGGAATGGAACTGCTTTATACTAAGAACCGTTTCCCATTGCAAACTAACAGTGAATTCATGGATAGAAGATGGTTGTATACTAAGGAATATTTCCCTTGAAAACAGACTTTGAATTCAATATTGTACAATCCTATTGTCTAGTAACATTTCCCGTGGCAAAGTAGAAGTGAATTGTAATTTCTGTTATCTAACAATCTGGACTAACATTTGCTATTGAAATTAACAGTGGGTTCATAGGAAAGGGAAGCTGCTTGTACACTAAACCATTTCTATTGGAAACTAACTTTGAATTCATAGAATAGGGCTGCTTGTATTACTAAGACCATTTCCAAATGAAAACTAACAGTGAATCATTGGAATAGAAGCTTCATGTCTTCTAGACGTTTCCCACGGAAAACTAACCGTGAGTAACATTGTTCTACAGTCTATTGTATTAGTAACACATTTCCAATGGGAAAGTAACAGTGAATTGATTATCTTTCTATACTTGTGTGCGAAAACCTTTCTAATTGCAAACTAGCAGAGATTCATAGAAGAGACTTGCTTGTATACTAAGAACGTTTCCTATAAAACTAAATATAAATTCAATGTTCTAAACCTATTGTCTAGTAATACCATTTCCTGTGGCAAACTAACAGTCCGTTGGAAGTTCTTTAAGCTAATTATCTGCAACAAACGTTCCCTATTGAACACTAACAGCGAATTCATAGGAATGGATACTTCTTTTGTACTAAGACCATTTCCCATTGCAAACTAACAGTGAATTCATTGGGATAGAAGATGCTTGTATAGTAAGACCATTTCCCATTGAAAACTAACCACGAATTCAATGTTCTACAATCCTACTATCTAGTAACCACATTTCCCATGGAAAACTACCAGTCAATTGAAATTTCTTCTGTTACTTATCTGTGACACACGTTTCCTATTGAAAACTAACAGGGAATTACAAGAATAGAACCTGCTGGTATACTAAGACCATATCCCATTGAAAACTAACCGTGAATTCAATGTTCTACAATCCTCCTGTCTAGTAATAACATTTCCCATGGAAACTAACACTGAATCGAAAGTTCTTATGCTTCTTATCTGTGACAAAGTTTTCCTATTGGAAACAAACAGTGGATTCATCGGAAGAGAAACTGCTTGTTTACTAAGACCATTTCCCGTTGAAAACTGACTTTGAATTCAATATTCTACAATCCTATTGTCTAGTAATTACATTTCCCGTGGCAAACTAGAAGTAAATTGTAATTTCTGTAAGGTACCTTTCTGTGACAAACATTTCCTATTCAAATTAACAGTGGGATCATAGGAATAGAAGCTGCTTGTACGCTAAGACCGTTTCATATTGGAAACGAAATTTGAATTCATAAGAATAGAGGCTGCTTGTATATTAAGACCATTTCCCAATGAAAACTAGCTGTGAATTCATAGCAAAAAAACTGCTGTATACTAAGAACATTTGCCATTGAAACCTAACCATAAATTCAATGTTCTACAACCCTATTGTATAGTAACACTATTTCCTGTGGCAAACTAACAGTGAGTTGGAAGTTCTTTAAGCTACTTATCTGCGACAAACGTTTCCTATTGAAAACTAACAGCGAAATACATAGGAATGGAAACTGCTTCTATACTAAGACCGTTTCCCATTGCAAACTAACAGTGACTACATCGGGATAGAAGATGCTTGTATACTAAGAACATTTGCCATTGAAAACTGACTTTGAATTCAATATTCTACAATCCTATTGTCTAGTAACAACATTTCCCGTGGCAAAGTAGAAGTGAATTGTAATTTCTGTAACCCACCTATCTGCGACTAACATTTGCTATTGAAATTAACAGTGGGTTCATAGGAATAGAAGCTGCTTGTACACTAAGACCGTTTCCTGCTGGAAAATAACTTTGAATTCATAAGAATAGAGGCTGCTTGTATAATCATACCATTTTCCAAATGAAAACTAACAGTGAATTCATTGGAATGGAAGCTTCATGTCTACTAAGAACGTTTCCCACGGAAAACTAACCATGAATTACATGTTCTACAGTCCTATTGTATAGTAACAACATTTCCCATGGCAAAGTAACAGTGAATTGAATGTTGTTTCAAATACTTTTTTGCAAAAACCTTTCTAATTGCAAACTAGCAGAGAATTCGTAGGAAGAGAACTTGCTTGTATACTAAGAATGTTTCCCATTCAAAACAAACCATAAATTCAATGTTCTACAACCCTATTGTCTAGTAATGCCATTTCCTGTGGAAAACTAACAGCGAGTTGGAAGTTCTTTAAGCTAATTATCTGTGACAATCGTTCCCTATTGAACACTAACAGCGAATACATAGGAATGGATACTGCTTCTATACTAAGACCGTTTCCCATTGCAAACTAACAGTGAATTCATTGGGATAGAAGATGCTTGTATAGTAAGACCATTTCCCATTGAAAACTAACCATGAATTCATTGTTCTACAATCCTAATATCTAGTACCCACATTTCCCATGGAAAACTACCAGTCAGTTGAAATTTCTTCGAGTTACTTATCTGTGACACACGTTTCCTATTGAAAACAAACTGGGAATTCCTAGAATAGAATCTGCTTGTATACTAAGACCATTTCCGACTGAAAACTAACCGGGAATTCAATGTTCTACAATCCTCCTGTTTAGTAAACAACATTTCCCGTGGAAACTAATAGGGAATCGAAAGTTCTTAAGCTACTTATCTGTGACAAAGTTTTCCTATTGAAAACTAACAGTGGATTCATCAGAATAGAAACTACTTGTTTAATAAGTCCATTTCCCATTGAAAACTGACTTTGAATTCTATATTCTACAAACTAAAAGTAAATTGTAATTTCTGTAAGCTACCTATCTGTGACTAACATTTCCTATTCAAATTAACAGTGGGATCATAGGAATAGAAGCTGCTTGTACACTAAGACCATTTCATATTGGAAACTAACTTTGAATTCATAAGAATAGAGGCTGCGTGTATACTAAGACCATTTCCCTTTGAAAACTGACTTTGAATTCAATATTCTACAATCCTATTGTCTAGTAACAACATTTCCCGTGGCAAAGTAGAGATGAATTGTAATTTCTGTAAGCTACCTATCTGGGACTAACATTTCCTACTGAAATTAACAGTGGATTCAGAGGAAGAGAAGCTGCTTGTACACTAAGACCGTTTTCTATTGGAAACTAACTTTGAATTCATAAGAATAGAAGCTGCTTGTACACTAAGACCATTTCCAAATGAAAACTAACAGTGAATTCATTGGAATAGAAGCTTCATGTCTACCCAGAAAGTTTCCCATGGAAAACTAACCGTGAATTACATGTTCTACAGTCCTATTGTATAGTAACAACATATCCCATGGCAAAGTAATAATGAATTGAATGTCCTTTCAGCTACTTCTCTGTGAAAACCTTTCTTATTGTAAACTAGCAGAGAATTCATAGGAAGAGAACCTGCTTGTATACTAAGAACGTTTCCCATTCAAAACTAACCATAAATTCAGTGTTTCACAATCCTATTGTCTAGTAACACCATTTCCTGTGACAAACTAAGAGTGAGATGGAAGTTCTTTAAGCAACTTATCCGCGTCAAATGTTTCCTATTGAAAACTAACAGTGAATTCATCGGCATAGAGGATGCTTGTATACAAAGACCATTTCCAATTGCAAACTAACAGTGAATTCATCGTTATAGAAGATGCTTGTATACTAAAACAATTTCCCATTGGAAACTATCCGTGAATTCAATGTTCTACAATCCCACTATGTAGTAACCACACTTCCCATGGAAAACTACCAGTCAATTGAAATTTCTTCTAGTTACTTATCTGTGACACACGTTTCCTATTGAAAAATAACAGGGAATTCCAAGAATAGAATCGGCTTGTATACTAAGACAATTTCCCATTGAAAACTAACCGTGAATTCAATGTTCTACAATCCTGCTTTCTATTAACAACATTTCCCGTGGGAACTAACAGTGAATCAAAAGTTCTTAAACTACTTATCTGTGACGAAGTTTTCCTATTGAAAAGTAACAGTGGATTCATCAGAATAAAAACTGCTTGTTTAGTAAGACCATTTCCCATTGGAAACTGTTTTTGAATTCAATATTCTACAATCCTATTGTCTATTAACAACATTTCCCGTGGCAAACTAGAAGTGAATGGTAATTTCTGTAAGCTACCTATCTGCAACTAACATTTCCTATTCAAATTAACAGTGGGTTCAAAGGAATAGAAGCTGCTTGTACACTAAGACCGTTTCATATTGGAAACTAACTTTGAATTCATAAGAATAGAGGCTTCTTGTATACTAAGACCGTTTCCAAATGAAAATGAGCAGTGAATTCATAGCAAAAAAAGCTGCTTGTGTACTCCAAACGTTTGCCATTGAAACCAAAGCATAAATTCAATGTTCTACAATCGTATTTTCTAGTAACACCATTTTCTGTGGCAAACTAACAGTGACTTTGAAGTTCTTTAAGCTATTTATCTGCGACAACCTTTTCCTATTGAAAAATAACAGCGAATACATAGGAATGGAAACTGCTTCTATACTAAGACCATTTCCCATTTCAAACTAACAGTGAATTCATTGGGATAAAAGATGCTTGTATACTAAGACAATTTCCCGTTGAAAACTGACTTTGAATTCAGTACTCTACAATGTTATTGTCTAGTAAGAACATTTCCCGTGGCAAAGTAGAAGTGAATTGTGTTTTCTGTAATCTACCTATGTGCGAATAACATTTCCTATTGAAAATAACAGTGGGTTCATAGGAATACAAGCTGTTTGTACCCTAAGACCGTTTCTATTGGAAACTAACTTTGAATTCATAAGAATAGAGGCTGCTTGTATACTAAGACTATTTCCAAATGAAAACTAACAGTGAATTCATTGTAATAGAAGCTTCATGTCTACTAAGAACGTTTCCCACGGAAAACTAACAGTGAATTACATGTTGTACAGTCCTATTGTATAGTAACAACATTTCCCATGGCAAAGTAACAGTGAATTGATTGTTCTTTAAACTACTTGTCTGAGAAAACCTTTCTAATTGCAAACTAGCAGAGTATTCATTGGAGGAAACTTGCTTGTATACTAACAACGTTTCCCAATCGAAACTAACCATAAATTCAATGTTCTACAACCCTATTGTCTAGTAATACCATTTCCTGTGGCAAACTAACAGTGAGTAGCAAGTTCTTTAAGCTACGTATCTGCGACAAAAGTGTCTATTGGACACTAACAGCAAATTCATAGGAATGGATACTGCGTCTATACTAAGACCATTTCCCATTGCAAACTAACAGTGAATTCATCGGGATAGAAGATGCTTGTATACTAAGATCATTTCCCGTTGAAAACTGACTTTGAATTCAATAATCTGCAATCCTATTGTCTAGTAACAACATTTCCCGTTGCAAACTAGAAGTGAATTGTATTTTGTGTAAGCTACCTATCTGTGAGTAACATTTCTATTCGAATTAACAGTGGGATCATAGGAATAGAAGCTGCTTGTACACTAAGACCGTTTCATATTGGAAACTAACTTTGAATTCGTAAGAATAGGGGCTGCTTGTATACTAAGACCATTTCCAAATGAAAACTAGCAGCGAATTCATAGCATAAAAAGCGGCTTGTATACTAAGAACCTTTGGCCATTGAAAACGCTAACCATAAATTCAATGTTTCTACAATCCTGTTGTCTTGTAACACTATTTCCGGTGCAAACTAACAGTGTCTAGTTGAATTCTTTAGAGCTACTTATCTGCGACCAACATTTCTATTGAAAACTAGCAGCGAAGTACATAGGAATGGAAACTGCTTTCATTCTAGGACCATTTCCGCATGGCGCAACTAACAGTGAATTCATCGGAGATGAAGATGCTTGTATGCTAGAGACATTTCCCGTTGAAAACTGCTTTGCATTCAGTATTCCTACAATCCTATTTGTCTAGTAACAACATTTCCCGTAGCGAAGAAGAGGTGGATTTTAATTTCTGTAAGCTACCTATCTGCGACTAACATTTCCTACTGAAATTAACAGTGGATTCATAGGAATAGAAGCTGCTTGTACACTAAGACCGTTTCATATGGGAAACTAACTTTGAATTCATAAGAATAGAGGCTGCTTGTATACAAAGACCATTTCCAAATGAAAACTAACAGTGAATTCATTGGAATAGAAGATTCATGTCTACTAAGAACGTTTCCCACGGAAAACTAACCGTGAATTACATGTTCTACAGTCCTATTGTATAGTAACAACATTTATCATGGCAAAGTAACAGTGAATTGAAAGTTCTTTCAACTACTTTTATGGGAAAACCTTTGTAATTGCAAACGAGCAGAGAATTCATAGGAAGAGAACCTGCTTGTATACTAAGAACGTTTCCCATATAAAACTAACAATAAATTGAATGTCCTACAAAGCTATTGTCTAGTAACTCCATTTCCTGTGGCAAACTAATAGTGAGTTGGAAATTCTTTAAGCTTCTTATCTGCGACAAACGTTTCCTATTGAACACTAACAGCGAATTCATGGGAATGGAAACTGCTTCTATACTATGACCGTTTCCCATTGCAAACTAACAGTGAATTCATTGGGATAGAAGATGCTTGTATACTAAGAGTATATCCCATTGAAAACTGACCATGAATTCAATGTTCTACAATCCTACTACGTAGTAACCACATTTCCCATATAAAACTACCAGTCAATTGAAATTTCTTCTAGTTACTTATCTCTGACACACGTTTCTGATTGAAAACAAACAGGGAATTCAAAGAATTGAATCTGCTTTTATGATAAGACCATTTCCCATTGAAAACTAACCGTGAATTCAATGTTCTACAATCTTCCTGTCTAGTAAAAACATTTTCCGTGGAAACTAACAGTGAATCGAAAATTCTTAAGCTACTTATGTGCGACAAAGTTTTCCTAATGAAAACTAACAGTGGATTCATCAGAATAGAAACTGCTTGTTTACTAAGACCATTTCCCTTTGAAAAGTGACTCTGAATTCAATATTGTACAATCCTATTGTCTAGTAATAACATTTCCCATTGCAAAGTAGAAGTGAATTGTAATTTCTGAAAGCTACCTATCTGCGACTAACATTTCCTATGGAAATTAAAAGTGGGATCATAGGAATAGAAGCTGCTTGTACACTGAGACCGTTTGATATTGGAAACTAACTTTGAATTCATAAGAATAGAGGCTGCTTGTATACTAAGACCATTTCCAAATGAAAACTAGCAGTGAATTCATAGCAAAAAAAGCGGCTTGTATACTAAGAACGTTTGCCATTGAAATCTAACCATAAATTCAATGTTCTACAATCCTATTGTCTAGTAATACAATTTCCTGTGGCAAACTAACAATGAGTTGGAAGTCCTTTAAGCTACTTATCTGCGACAAACGTTTCCTATTGAAACTAACAGCGAATTCGTAGGGATGGAAACTGCTTCTATACTAAGACCGTTTCCCATTGCAAACTGACAGTGAATTCATTGGGATAGAAGATGCTTGTATACTAAGATCATTTCCCATTGAAAACTAAGCATGAAATCAATGTTCTACAATCCTACTATGTAGTAACCAAGTTTCCCATATAAAACTACCAGTCAATTGAAATTTCTTCTAGTTTCTTATCTGTGACACACGTTTCCTTTTGAAAACTAACAGGGAATTCAAAGAATCGAAACTGCTTGTATACTAAGACCATTTCCCATTGAAAACTAACCGTGAATTCAATATTCTACAATCCTATTGTCTAGAAACAACATTTCCCGTGTCAAAGTAGAAGTGAATTGTAATTTCTGTAAGCTACCTATCTGTGACTAACACTTCCTATTGAAATTAACAGTGGGTTCATAGCAATAGAAGCTGCTTGTACACTAACACCGTTTCCTATTGGAAACTAACTTTGAATTCATAAGAATAGAGGCTGCTTGTATACTAAGACCATTTCCAAATGAAAAATAACAGTGATTTCATAGGAAAAGAGCTGCTTGTATACTGAGAACGTTTGCCATTGAAAACTAAGCATAAATTCAGTGTTCTACAACCCTATTGTCTAGTAACGCCATTTCCTGTGGCAAACTAACAGTGAGTTGGAAGTTCTTTAAGGTACTTATCTGCGAAAATCGTTTCCTGTTGAACACTAACAGTGAATACATAGTAATGGAAACTGCTTGTACACTAAGACAGTTTGCCATTTCAAACTAACAGTGAATTCATCGCGATAGAAGATGCTTGTATACTAAGACCATTTCCCGTTGAATACTGACTTTGAATTTAATATTCTACAATCCTACTGTCTAGTAACGACATTTCCCGTGGCAAAGTAGAAGTGAATTGTAATTTCTGTAAGCTACCCATCTGCGACTAACCTTTCCTATTGAAATTAACAGTGGGATCATAGGAATAGAAGCTGCTTGTACACTAAGACCATTTCCTATTGGAAACTAATTTGAATTCATAAAAATAGAGGCTGCTTGTGTACTAAGACCATTTCCAAATAAAAACTAACAGTGAATTCATAGCAAAAAAACTTGCTTGTATACTAAGAACATTTGCGATTGAAAACTAAGTATAAATTCAGTGTTGTACAACCCTATTGTCCAGTAACGCCATTTCCTGCGGCAAACTAACAGTGAGTTGGAAGTTCATTAAGCTACTTTTCTGCGACAAATGTTTCCTATTGAAAACTAAGAGCGAATTCATAGGAATGGAAACTGCTTCTATACTAAAATCGTTCCCATTTCAAACTAACAGTGAATTCATCGGGATAGAAGATGCTTGTATACTAAGACCCATTCTCCTTAAAAACTAACAGTGAATTCACAGGAATATAAGCTGCTTTATACTAATGTTTCTCAATGAAAACTAACAGTGAATTCATTGGAATAGAAGCTTCATGTCTACTAAGAACATTTCCCACGGAAAACTAACCGTTAATTACATGTTCTACAGTCCTATTGTATAGTAATAACATTTCCCATGGGAAAGTAACAGTGAATTGAATATTCTTTCAACTACTTCTCTGCAAAAAGCTTTCTAATTGCAAACTAGCACAGAATTCATAGGAAGAGAACGTGCTTGTATACTAAGAACGTTTCCCATTCAAAACTAACCGTAAATTCAATGTTCTACAACCCTATTGTCTAGTGATACCATTTCCTGTGGCAAACTAACAGTCAGTTGGAATTTCTTTAAGCTAATTTTCTGCGACAAATGTTCCCTATTGAACACTAACAGCGAATTCATAGGAATGAATACTGCTTCTATACTAAGATCGTTTTCCATTGCAAACTAACAGTGAATTCATTGGGATAGAAGATGCTTGTATACTAAGACCATTTCCCATTGAAAACTAACAATGAATTCAATGTTCTAAATCCTACTATCTAGTAACCACATTTCCCATGGAAAACTACCAGTGAATTCAAATTTCTTCTAGTTACTTATCTGTGACACACATTTCCTATTGAAAACTAACAGGGAATTCCAAGAAGAGAATCTGCTTATATACTAAGACCATGTCCCATTGAAAACTAACCGTGAATTCAATGTTCTACAATCGTCCCGTCTAGTAATAACATTTACCGTGGAAACTGACAGTGAATCGAAATTTCTTAAGCTTCTTGTCTGTGACAAAGTTTTCCTATTGAAATATTCATCGGAATATTGAATAAAATATTGAAATATTCATCAGAAGAGAAACTGCTTGTTTACTAAGACCATTTCCCGTTGAATACTGAATTTGAATTCAATGTTCTACAATCCTATTGTCTCATAATTACATTTCCCGTGGCAAACTAGAAGTAAATTGTAATTTCTGTAAGCTACCTATCTGCGACTAACATTTCCTATTCAAATTAACAGTGGGATCATAGGAATATAAGCTGCTTGTACACTAAGACCGTTTCATATTGGAAACTAACTTTGAATTCAAAAGAATAGAGGCTGCCTGTATACTAAGACCATTTCCAAATGAAAACTAGCAGTGAATTCATAGCTAAAAAAGCTGCTGTATACTAAGAACGTTTGCCATTGAAACCTAACCATAAATTCAGTGTTCTACAACCCTATTGTCTAGTAACACCATTTCCTGTGGCAAACTAACAGTGAGTTGGAAGTTCTTTAAGCTACTTATCTGCGACAAACGTTTCCTATTGAAAACTAACAGCGAATACATAGGAATGGAAATTGCTTCTATACTGAGACCGTTTCCCATTGCAAACTAACAGTGAATCCATCGGGATTGAAGATGCTTGTATACTAAGACCTTTTCCCGTTGAAAAATGACTTTGAATTCAATATTCTACAATCCTATTGTCTAGTAACAACATTTCCCGTGGCAAAGTAGAAGTGAATTGTAATTTCTGTAACCTATCTATCTGCGACTAACATTTCCTGTTGAAATTAACAGTGGGTTCATAGGACTAGAAGCTGCTTGTACACTAAGACCGTTTCCTGTTGGAAGCTAACTTTGAATTCATGAGAATAGAGGCTGCTTGTATACTAACACCATTCACAATTGTAAACTAACAGTGAATTGGTAGGAAAAAGTTGATTATATACTAAGAAAGTTTGCCATTGAAAACTAACCATAAATTCAGTGTTCTACCACCCTATTGTCTAGTAACACCATTTCCTGTGGCTAACTAACAGTGAGTTGGAAGTTCTTTAAGCTACTTATCTGCGACAAATGTTTTCTATTGAAAACTAAGAGTGAATTCATAGGGATAGAAGTGGCTTTTATACGAAGAATGTTTCCCATTGAAGACTAACCGTGAATTCAATGTTCTACAATAGTGCTGTATAGTGACAATATTTCCCCTTGCCAACTAACAGTGAATTGAAAGTTTTTTAAGCTATGTACCCGCAACAAAAGTTTCCTATTGAAAACTAACAGAGTGTTCAGACGAATAGAAGCTGCTTGTATACTAAGACCCATTCTCTTTGAAATCTATCAGTGAAATCACAGGAATATAAGCTGCTTTATACTGAGACCATTTCTCAATGAAAACTAACAGTGAATTCATTTGAATAGTAGGTCATGTTTACTACGAACGTTTCCCACGGAAAACTAACCGTGAATTACACATTCTGCAGTCCTATTGTATAGTAACAACATTTCCCATTGCAAACTAACAGTGAATTGAATGCTCTTTCAACTACTTGTCTGTGAAAACCTTTCCAATTGCAAACTAGCAGACAATTCATAGGAAGAGAACCTGATTGTATAGTAAGAACGTTTCCCATTCAAAACTAACCATAAATTCAATGTTCTACAACCCTATTGTCTAGTAACACCATTTCCTGTGGAAAACTAAGAGTGAGTTGGAAGTTCTTTAAGCTACTTATCTGTGACAAACGTTTCCTATTGAAAACTCACAGCGAATTCATAGGAATGGAATCTGCTTCTATACTAAGACCATTTCCCATTGAAAACTAACAATGAATTCAATTTTCTGCAATCCTACTATGTCGTAACCACATTTCGCATGGAAAACTACCAGTCAATGGAAATTTCTTCTAGTTACTTATCTGTGACACACGTTTCCTTTTGAAAACTAACAGGGAATTCAAAGAATAGAATCTGCTTGTATACTAAGACCATTTCC